>JARHVA010005661.1:1107500-1125000 GCA_037957365.1 Torreya grandis
TTCATATAGCTAGATAATCCTTGGTTCTTAAATATGTATATCACTAGGTTGGGAGCTCTTGTAAGGTACACACTATGCACTATTCTATTAATTTTACGAAATCTAATAAATTCTATGTGTAGACATAATGAATGATTTGTATGCCTTTATATATATATATATATATATATATATATATATATATATATATATATATATATATATATATATATATATATATTTATACATAATTTTACATACTCATGCATTTCGCTATGCATTTTAGATTGATTTGCTTATACATTCTTTATCAGTTTGATACATATCTAAATCAGTTTGTACATTTGTATGATGCCTCAATTTATAAATCAAGAATACACACAACTCATATAATAATAAAGGCATACAAATCATTCATATGTCTGCACATAGAATTTATTAGATTTCATAAAATTAATATAATAGTACATACCTTACAAGAGCTCCCACTTGGAAATGTTTAATTTTGAGAAATCTCCTTCCTTCGCTTAGTTATTGCTTCTCTTCTACACTCCATTGTCCTCTCTCCTCTTCTCTTAATATTCTATGCTTTAATATATACTTCCTTCTCCAATTGATCCCCGTATTTTATCTTTTCTTCCCTTGTATGATTTTCTTTCTTTTTTTATTCAAGGTAAAAGCTTGCCACTTTTTCTAAGGCATTAGATTCTTTTTGTGTTTTCTCTTTTTTATTAAATATATAATTTTATTAATTATTAATTATAAAAAAATAATAAAATTGCCTTATTTATTTTATCTCCTGTATGAGGCTTTTCCATATATATATATATATATATAATTTTTTTAAATTTATAATAATAATAATTATTATCTCATTAATCATTAAAATTTGAATTCACACTATTGACAATGTCTAGGTTAGTTGAAAGGTTAGGCTTAGGATAATAAAATAATTTTGTTATTAACTTAGTGTAGATGTTCAACATCATGACTTGATAAAAATATGAATAATATAAGGCCGATGATACTTTTTAGTATTAATCAGTATTTCACACACTATTTATGTAAATTTACATTTTTAAAAACATTAAAAGTCATGAATACATTAACACCACATAAACACATAATATCACAACGTAATCACATGAGATTAATTCCACATTAGCATTAAAATGAGCTAACACAACTAATCATGAATAAAAATTATCTAAATGCAGATAAAAAAAAGAATATGCTAATGCTAACAATTCAAATAATGCATATGACATGTACTATCTAATGTGGAGTGTACATGGGTTTTAATCATTACTCTATCATCCCCTAATACCTCTATCTATGTCACCCTCTCTGATGATGCTCCCCCTCTATCATGCTCTGAGGGATGAATCTCTAACTCATGACAAGTATGTAGTTAGTCCATAACATCATGACATATATCATAAAATAATACTATAATAACAAATCATCATGATCATAATGTAATAATATATCATAAATCTAAACTCATCTCAATGTAACCATGTAATCAAAGAAATGTTTAACTATCCCATAATAGTATATGACTTATAGCTTAATCAAATAATAATCAAATCAAATTACTAACTATAAAAATCCATGGACAATCAAGTAAATTTTCTTAGCGAGGAATCAGGATGTGACAAGCATTATCAAAAATATATTATCTATACATATCCTATTATACCCATGTGCCTATTGATTCTAAATTGATTATATCAAGATTAGATATTACTTAACATACATCATACTTCCTAAGCATATTGTGATAACTAAAAATGATACATTTACTACTATATCTTATCTATATTAGATCATCTTTTTATATTGGGGCATATCAATTAATACTACTTTTTAGGTATCATGCAAATTTTATTTTCTTATCCTAATTTAGATTAACAGGTTATATTAATCTAATTAACATAGAAATTTTAAAAGTAATTATGATCAATAGATAATGCATTTAAGTATACATCTGAATGTAAAATATTGAGATTAATTCATCTAATTTGATAAGGGTATATGATAAATATAGAAATTATTAAAGATATCATGATATTGGACTTTTATGGTTGATTGTCATACCATGACTATATTCTAGAAGTGAAAATTAGAGATAAGTAGGTCCATGGTTCATTTAGTTCTAGAGTTGATTTTTTATTTCTTCTAGGTTGGTTTTATAGGATATGGTTGGTATTATTGATCAATACTAACATGATAGTCAGTAAAAGATAAAAAAAAGTATGACACATTAATTGTATTTCCAACTATGAGTTTATTTGTATACACATAATATTTTTTAGTTTATCATTTATTAACACTTTCTCTTATAGTGACTTGTTAATGTATCAATCTCCTTGAGTGCATGCCTTAACGATTGTACCATGAATGAGGTTGGAAAGGCTCATGGTTCCTTGTAAGTGATGATGTTATTCTATCCTAATTATACCATTACTACTATTAGTTTTATATCCACTATGTATCTATCCGTTTACCTCTCTTATATGTCTCTCATCTAGATTTGATAAATTATTTATTTACTATGATACTAGCTTGGATGATACCATCTAATTTATGCCTTCAACCTTCCTTTACTATATCATCCAACCTGATACAATTATAAGCCAATCTTCTAATATATGTACTGTATCATCTTGATCGATACTATTCTGTGTCAGTTGAATTCTTTAAATTGTATCAATTGGGTTGATACCTTAATCTTAGAGTCTAGGGTTGGTTTTGGGTATTGGATAGCTAAAAAATTGGGTCATATTTCATTCTTATCATATCATATACACTTTATTCAATTTTATTTCACTTTTAATTCTGTCCTAAGTCCACTTATAAGAGTTAGTAGTTTAGGACCTTATCTTGAGGAATATTGTCTTATGGTGTCATTGAAGCTCAATAAGAGGAGTCATTGGGGGTTCCTAGCTGAGGATTTCTTAGGTCTTAAACCAACCATTTGAGGTCTTAAACCTACAATATTTCTTGCATATATCCACTTGAGCTAGGGGTAAATTTAAGTATTGACAGGTCCACCCCAAGATAACTATATTTTATCCCTACACTCTTTCATTAGTTTACTTAGTATATTAGATGTTGCTTATTGATTTGTGAATATATGTATGTGTATCCTTGTAGGCCTTATCTTCACTGAATAAGTTGGTGTGGTAATAATATTTCTTAGACTACCATAAATCACTTTAGGTTTCCTAGACCCCTATTTGGTTGACCATGGCACTTTGCCTTTCAAGATCATCATAACCCATCCTTTAGTTTATTTTATATCTTGTAAAACCCTTTTATTTTTAATAATGGTACATATTTGTTGAGGTTTATTGAGAGATACATGATTGTACCATAGTATTAGACTTTGGAACCCTTTCTTATTGACATTCATATTGTAGCTTACTCTTTGCTATATCTATGAAATTCATTGTCCTTACTTGATCATCCAAGTATCATAGGATCTATTTTATTGACCTTATTCAAGTCCCAGTATATTGAGAGAAAGATAATAGTTATAGGTCATCCTAGCCCATATATATTTTGGTGAACCTAATGAGAATATTATCCCTCCTTTTGTTAGATCAATTTCATGTTTTCCTTTCTAGATTCTCAAAAAAAACTTGTAAATCATCATATTTTTCTTAATAAAACTATATCAACTAAACCAATACAATTTATTAATTTTCATGATTGTACTAGCTAGATTGATACAGTTTTATATTTTTATTCCAATGATATTGATCAAATTGATACCATTATGTGTGTTTCTAAATGTATCAAACAACTCGATATAATAAGTTTTATCCAACAGCTAGTTGTGCCACTTTTTTCTTACTATACTATATCAGGAAACCCAATACCATATATATTTTTAGTTAACTATATTTGCATGACCTATATATTCTATTTTATATACATAGTATTCAAATGTATTAGCTAACTTGGTATCGTGTTTATCTTTTTATCAATATTCTTCCACATCTAACTTTTTTGTCTTATTCACCATGATTTCACATCTTATGATATTTCGTGTGAGCATAAACCCATTTTTTTCATGGGTCACTTTTTTATTTCATTTATGACCACCATCAAAGGCCACTCCTCATGGTGTAACTATACTACACCTTATCTCATGACTGAGGATCTAAATGATATTCTTTCCACTTATGATGATACTTATAGTGAGAGAAGATTATCAATATGGTCCTCCCCTTGATGAACATCAATATGAGAATCCTAATGACACCACCTTTGACACTTTTGACATTGGCAAAGATCCCCATGATGATCTTCCCCTCTACAACCCTGATAATCCTTACACTTATAGTTACACTGATTACTATCATCTGAAGAATCCCCATGAAGATCTTAATTATCCCACCTTTGCCACTTCTCACATGGCTGAAAATAAATACCATGATTTTCCTATCTATGATGATAATTTTGATGGAGATGAAGACCCTAGAATGATATCTAATGTTCCCATTGATGATCCCTTTTATGACTTTCCCATTTTTAGTAATCCCCAATTCAAATCAAGTAATAATGAGCATGTTTTACTTGATGTATAACCAACCTATACCCTAACCTTGGAAGGCATTAAAATTATGAATAGTTAAATATCCACCCACATTCAACCAATTTTTGTTAACTGATCAACATAGGAATAACACCTAATTCAAATGCCTACCACATTATGCATTATAGGTGATTATGATCCTCAAGCATATGTGAACATTCATAAATACCATAATTTAACCTATTCCATTCTTCCCAAATCACCACCAAAATCATTTCTTTCCAATGGTATTAGCCAAACATACCATTCAATAACAACTATCTACTATCAAATTCACAGGCCATGACACATAATGTGCCAATATAGTTATTTTATCTACAATCAACTTGTAATATCCCCTCCAAACAGGAAATATAGCAACACAAAAAACTCTGAACCAAGATATAATCTCTGTTGAATAAATTCAGAATGATAACAATAATATAGTTTTTCAATAGTAAATCACAGATCTTATCACTTGTCCTTCTAAACTATTACAATTACAGTCCTCTATTATGTATATAAATATGAAATACAGTTTTGAAAACCCTAGCTTTGTAAATCTGGAAGTGCAAATTGAATTCTGGAAGGTCTCGGCCTACTGTGTCAAACATACAGTCGTCGGCGTCGGTCGATATACTGCCGATGTCGGTCACTGCAGGTCCTTATCTGCCGACGTCGGTCTCTAGTCGGCCGATGTCGGTATCTGGAAGCTCTCTGTCAGCTGATGTCGGTGTCTATGTGGATCTGTACGGACTTCGTATGGCTGCCAATTAAGCACAACTTCCCTGTTTTCAACCCCTAATCTGAAAATATATGCTTCTAGCACAGAAGATCTCTAGCTGTATAATTTATTGAATCAAAACATAAATAAATAAATACCTGGAATATCTGTAATAACTTCTGTGTGAAGTTATCTCTCAACCCTGTAAATTTTGTGATAACTTCTGGATGAAGCTATCTCTCACTTTGGCAATAGATCAGCTGATATTCCACAGCCTCTTAATTGCACACACTAAAGAGGGAACGTTCTCCAATGCAAATGGAATCTTGGAACCCTAGGCTCAGTCTTCACAGAAGAATTCTTTAGAAATCAAAAATCAATAATCATATGCATAATCACAATGGCCTCCATGAGAAACCCTTATACCCTCAAAAGATATGCTTGCCCTAATTAGGGTTTTCTTAAATTAGAATTAGGGTTTTTAATTTAAAATTAGACCAAATAATTAATATTTGATTAAATAAATAAAATATTAATATCTCCCTCAATACATGTCCAATCGAGCCCAAACGAAAGCCAACTAGAAAATTTTTTCTAAACGAAGCCACTCCAATCTCCATCAAGACCCTCTAACCATCCCATCAGCCTATGAGGGTCACATAATAGGCTAACCATGAACTCAAAACATGTCAACCAAAAAGGGGACATGACAATCCGCCCCTCCTGAAATTGCTTGCCCTCAAGCAATTGCGGTATGATATACCCATCAATCCACCTGGATCCCAAATGTAGTCATGACCTGCCCTACTGTCAATCAATGCAAACTCCATGCCATGTCCATCCCTAGTACTAAGAGAGGCACCCCAAAATCCAATCCATAAATGAAAATCAGCAAGCAACTCAAGCAAACTCTGTACTTGAATAATATCTAAATCTGGATTGTGAAAGCTAGAAAGAGTCATATCAATCTGTGAACCGACTGTAACAGCAAGCTGAGTCCCTACCACATGAGATAACTCTTGAACTGCACTCACCTCAAGACCAAGCTCATCCTCATATCTCCCTTGTGTTGGTGCCAATGTGCACTCGTCATCGCACTCTATCATGTCAGGTGGCGTAGGCATCTCCATTCGATGAAAAAACATATATCTGAAGCTGCTACCCCGTATTGCCTTAAGAATATGTGTCTTCCCATCAACATTAAAGCAAACCTCCATGTCCTTGAGAGGAAGAGTAACTTCCTCAAAGGAATGAAGCCACTTCATACCCAAGACTAAGTCTATATCACCCATGTCTACCACATAATAATCAGCCTTAAACTCATAGTTGTTCAAGCGCAATGGGAGGTCTCTAATCATATGATCACACCTAAGAGTGTGACCATCGGCTACCTTAACTCTGATGCCCTCAAAATATTTTGTAGTGAGTCCACACTTTGCCACAAATCTAGAATCTATGAAATTATGTGTGGCTCCTGTATCAAGAAGGGTGATAACCTTCTGCCCTGCTAAAACTCCACAGAGTTGGAATGACTCATCCGATTGAATACTAGATAGGCGTGCCTCCTATATGTGAAGCTCTAACTCAGCCTCTACCTTAGGCCCTGAAGCCTCTGCCTCTACCCCCTCAGAACTATTCTGCTGATCAAAATCCTCTAAATCGGAATCCTCATAATATGCCCACATCACACGATTTGCCTTGCCCTTAGGCCTCAAAGGGCAATCGTGATGGATATCATATGGACCTTTGTAGTAGAAGAAAAGCTTCTTCCTACGTAGATCATTAAGCACCTCATGATCCAAAGGTGGTGCTACTGGATTGGCCTTTGAGTCATTCTTTACACCTGATTTATCTATGTTGAAATCCGGTCTCTCTGTATCTGTGTTGGAACACTTATGGTCTCTAGATGAAGAAGTACCTTTGAAGTTAAATTTGTGGGATGGGGCTGCCATCTCCATACTACGCACCTTCTTCATAGCTACCTGTAATGAAGGAGGATCAAAGGCTTTGATCCACCCTCTCAATGGCTCTGTCAATCCCTCCATGAAGAGAACTACCAATCTACGCTCAGAAATATTGGGCACCATGACTGCCAATCTCTGAAACTCACCAATGAAGGACTCTAAGTTACCTATTTGTCTCAACTGTGCCAGATCTTGAAAGTAAACCTCAGGATCCTTCTTGTCAAACCACTCAACCAATCTATCCACAAAATCCTGATACTCTGTCACCTGGTTATGCTGAAGTGTTACCATACCATGGTACCACCAATCATGTGCTACTCCATCCAAGTGCAAAGTGGCATATTTGATGGCCTCTATCTCTGACATTGGTCTCAATGCCAAAAAGGTGTCAAGCTTATGAACCCAAGCTTGCGCTGTCATCTTGCCACTGCCATCAAAGGTAATCAAAGAAAGCTTACCAGTAGCCTTCTTCAGCTCACTGAATTGAACTCTAGGTCTCCTGTCCTGTCTAGCCAATCTATAGTGCTCTCTCCTCAAATTGAAAAAATGATCAAAGGTTGTTCTCTCTTGAATATGAGGAGGTAATAAGTCCCACTCATCATTTGCAGCCATGTAAACATCTACAAATGGGGAATTCCCTGCCTCCTCCTCTGCTGGTGCCTCTGGTTCTTCTTAAACAAATGTAGGGCGTGTAGGCCTATCAACTATTCTGGAGTGAGTCTGCTGTGGTCTCTGATTAACCATAGCACTCCTGTCATCTCTTTGGTCCCCGTTCTGTCCATTAGGTGCATTCATACCCCTTATCATAGTCATGAGTGCCTGTAGTGTCTAATTCATCTGCTGCTAACTTGTCATCATAGCACGGTGAAATTCTCTGGTGCCCTGATCAGCATCATACCTGTGGCCCCTGGGTGTGCTACCCTCACGTCTATCACTCATGACAATCCACTGCCGATCTAATAACTGGGTACCTTCAAGCAAGGCTCTACTGCATGTGTTATACCTATGCGGTCCCAACTCTTGTGGCTGCATAAGATCTGTCAAACCCTCAGGATGGCAGGATTTAGCTCTGATACCACTGTGATATCCCCTCCAAACAGGAAATATAGCAACACAAAAAACTCTAAACCAAGATATAATCTCTGTTGAATAAATTCAGAATGATAACAATAATATAGTTTTTCAATAGTAAATCACAGATCTTATCACTTGTCCTTCTAAACTATTACAATTGCAGTCCTCTATTATGTATATAAATATGAAATACAGTCTTGAAAACCCTGGATTTGCAAATTTGGAAGTGCAAATTGAATTCTGGAAGGTCTCGACCTGCTGTGTCGAACACACAGTCATCGGCGTCGGTCGATATACTGCCGACGTCGGTCTCCAGTCGGCCGATGTCGGTATCTGGAAGCTCTCTGTCAGCCGATGTCGGTGTCTGTGTGGATCTGTACGGACCTGTACGGACTTCGTACGGCCACCAATTAAGCACAACTTCCCTATTTTCAACCCCTGATCTAAAAATATATGCTTCTAGCACAGAAGATCTCTAGCTGTGTAATTTATTGAATCAAAACATAAATAAATAAATACCTAGAATATCTGTAATAACTTCTGTGTGAAGTTATCTCTCAACCCTATAAATTCTGTGATAACTTCTGGATGAAGCTATCTCTCACTTTGGAAATAAATCAGCTGATATTCCACAACCTCTTAATTGCACACACTGAAGAGGGAATGTTCTCCAATGCAAATGGAATCCTGGAACCCTAGGCTCAGTCTTCACAGAAGAATTCTTTAGAAATCAAAAATCAATAATCATATGCATAATCACAATGGCCTCCATGAGAAACCCTTATACCCTCAAAAGATATGCTTTCCCTAATTAGGGTTTTCTTAAATTAGAATTAGGGTTTCTAATTTAAAATTAGACCAAATAATTAATATTTGATTAAATAAATCAAATATTAATATCTCCCTCAATACATGTCCAATCGAGCCCAAACGAAAGCCAACTAGAAATTTTTTGCTAAACGAAGCCACTCCAATCTCCATCAAGACCCTCTAACCATTCCATCAGCTTATGAGGGTCACATAATAGGCTAACCATGAACTCAGAACATGTCAACCGAAAAGGGGACATGACACAACTACACTATTCATGACCTAGAATGTGCCAAAATAGTTCAATTTGTCTCAATAGATTATATTGTCCTAGTTGATACAACCAATTTTAATTATTTTCATTAAAAAATATAGACCTAGATGATACATTCCTTTATAATATTGTTTCATCATACTATATCTACATGTTCGATACAATCTATTTCTATCTTGATATATTAGATAATTATATCAACTTTGCCAACATAGTTGTTTTTAATCTTGTTTCATTAGACTATATCAACCTAAATGATACATTTAATTTTAGTCAAGTTTATCTAGACTATATCAACCTGGTAAATACCATACATAAAAATTTTCTATCACCTCCCACATATCCTAACATCATCTTATATGCTACATTTCCTACTATAACACTAATTTTTACATCATTGCTAGCCCCAACAATCTTGATGTTAAATATAATCCACTTACATCCCATAGGTTGGGGAACCTTGTGATACCTATCCTCTTATTATATCACATATTGGGACATCTTGTGATGCCCATCCTTTTCTTCTACACATATTTAGGAACCTTGCAATGCCACTATTTTAGCCTTTGGGGCATCTTATGATGCATATCCTTAATCTTATACATGCTTTTGAGGAATCTTATGATGCACATCCTCATTATCTTGGCTTCTTGATCTCTCATTATTACCATGAGACTATAATAAATAACCTTTCACATATTACAAATAAGAAAATTCAACTTCAAAAAACTTTTTGAGATAATTATGCTCATACTTCACATGTTCTTCTTTGATATAATTGTTAACATAGATATTACTTGTTATTTTGTATAATGTTTCTTTGCTTTCATGAATTTGATTTCTTCAACATCATTTTTATTACACCATTGCTTCCTTTTTGGTTCTTTGGTATCTTATATTTATCCCTAGATTACCTTATGGATATTAGATTCAACCTTCTAGTTTTATTTCATCTTTTATAGTTGGCCTTACTTCACTTGAGAATCTTAGGTATCACCTTTAGGTTTTATATCATAATTTACAATTAGCCTTAGATTATTCTATGAATTTTAGGTATTATCATTAAGTTTTATGTCATTTTTAGAATGGCCTTAGATTCACTTGAGAATCTTATGTATCACCTTCATAAGTCACATTTTTACCATTTTTTGGTTTACCTTAGTTTCCTCATGATTCTTTGACCTAGTTGTATATTACTCTCTTTTGGGATGACTTTGTGTATCAATTATTATTTTATATCCCACATAGGTTAGCATATATTATTTAGTGACATGACTATCACCTTTTATTGCATTGCTTCAACATTTCTAGAGCACCATTTTTTCTTCTTGTGGTCAATTACATGCTTATTCATCATTGTATCACCTTATTTTTACATGGATGTATCTCTAATGATCCCCCTTTAACCCTCTTTTTTATTTCACTTGAGGCACATGTAGGTCTATTTTGATATTGCATACTTCCACATGGGGAAGTTTGAGTTTTTTAGGCACCATGGTCTTTAGGTTCTCCTTTTTAGCAGCTAAGTGCAAACTCTTGTGTTAGTCATGTATATCACCCATGTTTGTTTTTTTTTGAATGGCATACAAAGGAGGATTAGAAAAAATTGAAATAATTAAAAACCATATCATAATAAAAGGTACATTTATAACCTTAAAAGTCAAATCACACCAAAAGACATGATCTTTGTTTGGCACATCATCTATTTTAGTCAAATCTCAAACTCCATAGTTGGCCTCATGATATTGCCAAGGTCCATTGGGGTGTGGTAGGATAGTAGAGTAGAGTAATAGGTCTTATATCAATATATTATTATATCTTCTCACACTTTAGTGACATCAATATTCTTAGATAAGTACCCAATCTTCAAAATAGACTGATGTCTTTGTGAGGGGTGTCGAGGAGAGGGGAACATGTTGTGGTAAGGTACACCCATTTTATTTTTCATGAATATAGACTTCATGGGATGATCTATGTACTTCACTTGTTATCCCAATTTTGTACTTAGGTGGATTTCCTTAGGTCTTAGATGTTGAAAGATTTTAGACTTGCCCACTTGTATAAAGTGTTTAGTATCTTATAAAGATTTATAAATCACCCATGTGGTACCTTTCATCCCTAATTACATCATATTTTTCCCAATATACCCTTGATGGATATCTATTTTAGCTGATCATGTCTTGTCTCATTTAATTTTAGAGTTAATTTGACATCATCATTTATGACTCCACTTGGATTTTTATTTTATGAGTTGCATTATAATACATGGGGAATTTAATGAGGTCTTCCTTTAAAATTCCCATCACTATTCATATCCACCCCATATTTGTCATCATAGTCATGTCTCTAGATGGTGGTGCTTTCTTATATCAATTTTTATAATAAACATTGATTTTGAGTTTTTACTCATTTGAGTCTTCCACTGATTTTACCATCATGTTATTGTTTTGAACTTCACCTATCTCACATATGAAATTTTCATCACAATATTGTGTTTATATTATGTTTTAATTGACTTGAATTATTTTACATAAGATCAAATTCTTGTTTTTACATATCATTATTTGATTATTTTTTGTATTTTCTTACATTAGATATTTTATTCTTATTTACAATGTTTTACATGCTTTCTCATAAGATTTAGTATGTTTTACATTGATTTTAATCATATTATATTTTATTATTTTTGACCATGCATTCTCTCATATTTAATATAAAATAAGAAGATGTATATCACATTACATTACATTATCAAATGTTTTAGCCTTCAACAATCTACCATGAGATTCTATTTAATGTTACAATAGGTCCTTTTCAAGAATAAAAAGAAGCCTTAGAATCTTAGGAGGTAGATAATTTTTTAGGTGCTAACAAAATATTTTTGGGAAAAATGAAGGATTTTATCTTATTTTTAAGGTCTACCTCTTGATATTTTCATTAGACATCTTCTATCACCTATTACATACACAACCTTTTATACAATTAGTAAGGTGAGTGAAGGTACATATTTTCATTTTATTTACTTTCATTTACATTCAATTATTTTAGAATTTCTTTGCAGTTATGCTCTTTAGTGTGTTGCTATGTCTCTTTCCCAAAACATCATCCCACATTACACTATTATTACACATGATGATCTTCAAGTGGGGCATATGTATACACAATGTTTTTTTAATTTATCATTTATCGATGCTTTATATTGTAGTTGTTGACTCATTGATCTCCATGAGTGCACACCTTAAAGGGTACACTGGGAATGGGGTGGGAAAGGATTGTGGTGCCTTACAAGAGATGTTAATATTCTATAATGATTACACCATTAATACTATTAGTTTGATCTCATCTAAGTGTTTATCCATCTACCTCTCATGTATGTATCTTGTCTAGATTTAATAACTTCCTTATATCCTATGGTATTGACTTAATTAATAATATCTATTTTTTCATTCATCCTTATTATTATATATCAACCAACCTAATATAGTTCTAAGTTTGTCTTCTTACATATGTACTATATTAGCCTAACTGATATAGTTCTATGTTAGCCAAATTATTCCAACTACATTAGCTAGGCTGATATTGTCAACTTAGAGTCTAGGGTTAGTTTTGGGTATTGTATTGGTATATATATGGGTCACATTTCATTCATATCATATCATATCATATCATATAATATCATATCATATCATATCATATCATATCATATCATATCATATCATATCATATACAATTTGTTTATTTTGTTTTTGCTTGTATTTTTACCCTAAGTCCACTCGAGAGAGTTAGTGGTTTAGAACCTTATCTTGAAGTGTCTTTTCTTTTAGTTTCAATGAATTTTAATAGGAGTCATTGGGAGTTATTATCTAAGGATATATTCTATATTAATCCAACCATTTTATGTATTCAACCTATAAAATCTCTTACATACATCCACTTGAGCTAGGGGAGATTGAAGCATTGACGAGTCTAACCCAATATAAGTTTATTATATCCATAAACTCTTTCATTTGTTTACTTAGTAAATTATATGTTTCTTGTTTATTTTGAAATATATGTATGTGTATCATTATTTAGGCATTATCCACACTGAATAAGTTGGTGTGGCTATATGATTACTTAGACTTATCATATAGCACTTTATGTTGCCTAGACACCAATTTGGTTGACCATGGCACCTTAATTTTTATGATCATCCTAACCCATCCTTTAGTTTAATTAATATATTTTACAAATATTTAATTTATAATCATATTACATAATTATTGAGGTATAATGATAGCTACATCCTTATGGCATAGGCTTAGGATTTAGAACCCTTTATTATTAACATTAATGTTGTAGGTTACCTATTTAATATCCATAAAATTCATTGGTCCTTACCCTTAATCAAAGTATCATATGATCCATTTGATTTACCTTATTCTAGTCTTAATTTATTCATAGAAAGATGATATTTTAGCTTATCTTAGACCATTCATACAATTTTTGTTTGCTCTGTGTCTATGATCCTAAACCTTGATGATGCATGTAGATCCAAAAACTAAAATCCTTTTCATATAAACCCTAGATGTTATTGTGAGGGATAGAAACCTAAAAAAATGGGTGAAGTTTAATGGGATGAACTAATCTCAATCATCCTTGGTTGATGATTTATCATTGTGTATGTATCCAATACTCCAAGGAGGAAAATTAAGCCACACATAGTTATACCACCTAGTGTGATTGTACAAATCAACTCCTTCACTATGTATATGTAACTAATTATTATATTTGGTACCTAACATCATTTATTTTGACTTGGATTTTGAGTGCTTCAAGATTGGATTTTGAATACTCCTAGTGATAAGTATGAAAATTGGGAAGAATAGGGCACATTTTATTAGTGTGAAATAGTGTATAGATGTATCATAGATAAGTGCCAAGTCAGTTTTGAATGAGACCTTGATGTGTGTGTGTGTGTGTGTGTGTGTGTGTGTGTGTGTGTGTGTGTGTGTGTAATTGAATAATTAATCATGCCATAGACACATTATGATAATGGGTTGACCCTAAGTATGGGTTTGATTTTATAAATAATTGTTGTATGGAGTGGGTTACTAACTAACATAGGTTGTTATTGACTAGCTATAGTGACCATAATCGGTAGAATCGATCTGTGTACATTTAGACTAAGATAAGAGTTTGCATACATATATGTAGGATAATTAACAAGTTTTAAATAGATGGCAAGGTTTTTGTAGGTATGTAATAGCTAAAACAAGAGATGAATCATAAGATAACATGCAAGTGGGAGGGGAGGGAAAATTAGGACCTTGTTTATGTTCTCAAGTTATGCATGGTAAATGCATGTTAAGATTGTCATTTTTAAGTATTAAAGACCATATTTTAGTGTATAAAATATCCCATTTTATTCTATTAATGGAAATGATAGATTAAAAGGATAGAATAGTCCTAAGTGTGTAAAAAACACGTTTCCTTTTAGGAGTTAGCTTCAAATGTATATATTTTATCCATGAAAACTTATAATAAACATGAATTATTTAATGTTAATATGTGAAATATGAAATTTGGTATTGAAAATTGAAAGAGAAAGGGTTAGATTATGCCTGTATGTGGGCAAAAATCAAGTTTAACTTGTAACTTATTGGATATGATGCTTCATTTTTGAAGCATTGGAGAGGTGGGGTGATTATGCCTCAAACATGTATAACTATGTAGGATCATGAATTGGGAAGGAAACATGCCCCAAGCCTCATGAATGTGGAGAAACTTGCACAATTTAGTAACCCAAATAACAACATAGTAAAACGAGAGAGAATGATGATGTTAAGTTCACTCAAATAAATCATGACACATGTAAATGTGAGAACTAATCAAGAAAGATTTGCTCAAATAAATTGAATTAACCATTTCGCATGGTTTAAATATTTAATTGTAATGTTTCAATTCATTTAAATCAACTTTGATTCTTATAAAATAAAATAATCATGATTGAAATGGAATGGACAATGTTCATGCCCCCATCATGTACATAAGTTTTTCTTATGTAGTTTTGCTCAATTTAGAATATAATGCATGATCAAAAGATAATGGACCATGTCCATGATTTCATAGTAAAAAAATATCTAATAAGTGTGAATGGGATGACAACCATTTTCTATTCCACTATAACTGTGTATGTGCATGAACTATATCATGCCCAATGAATCTGTACCAATTGATATGCAATGGTATGCATCTATATGTTGAATTGAGAATATGTATCTAAAATGTCTATGTATGTGAAAAAATATAATTATGTTCTTGTAAAATTTCATACATATTCCCATGCATATTCACCCAAATCTGTATGAATTTGTTATCAGTTGTCTATAAAGTGAATGCATATACATGTCAAATCTATATGAATGTGCTAATATCTATCATGTATCCGAACTAATATAATATTTGAACCATCTAAATACATAAAATATATACTTTGAAATGATTTTATACTCATTGAGGCTTATATCTTCATGACAAACCCATTGTAATTTCCCCTTTTTGAGATAAGGGATGAATATTGTAAGTCACTCATCTCAAAATATGAAACTATATCATGTCATGTGTAAATATAACATCATGTAATATCATTTTCTCATGTGTATAATATGTCTTCAAAGTAATGTATGTTTTAATCAAGGTATATATGTAATAGATGGAGTGTAGGGCATGCAAGTGATATTTATAGATAAATGCATCAATGAAGCATGGAATATGAGTATATATGAACAAGAGTATGCAATAACAGTGTATGATCTAGATCATGGCACCCCTCTTGTCACCAAGTTCTAAAAATTTAACTATTAGTGTCACACATAGGTCAAAGGCCACATACAAGGGACATAAAATGTCACAAAAAATAACTCCAAGGGCTACACAAAAGAATACATTTAAAATGTCATAAACAAGGTAAATCAAGGATGTCGAAATAAGCAAGGCCAAAGGCCATGTACATGTTGAGCATTGTCATTTATTGTTGAGTTTTGGTATTAATGTTGTAATAAATGTAAAAGGTTTTTTTGAAGGCGCATGGTCATGTAAGCCTTGATGTATGTATATGATGAGTTCTTATGCTAGCATAGTGAGTGTTGTTACTATGAGAGATAGTGTAATCATGGTGAATAAGGTTGATGTTAAGTAGTTATTTTGAAGGTAATATAATGTCTCTCTAATGAGAAAGAATTTGAAGGCTTGAGAAATCATCAATAGTTTTGTAAATAGTTTTGTAGACTCAACATAAAACACAATGAGATACAAAATTCTTTAGTTGAGCTCTTAAGATTTGTGTAAGTAGCTCTGAAGATGCTATGAGTGAGCTATGAATATCCTTAGTCAAGCTCTAAAGATATTCATAAGTAGCTCCAAATATTCTTTGAGTGAGATATAATGATGTTATATTTAAGATTCAAAGAAGAGTTATTGTATAATGTTTCTTGAGCATACATAATAAACATTGGAGCACTCAAGAGAGTTTCAAGGTAAAGTCTATAATGGTAAGTACTTAAGTGCAATTCTATAACTAGACTAGTTCTAGACCTTGATGTCGAGGACTTCTAAACATTATATTTATATTTTAATATATATTGGAGATACTAAATGTTTTATTTCTACTCAACTTAGAAAATCTAGGCATATGTTTAATGCATATATTGTGTAGTATGGAAATGAATCTAGTGTCAAAGTACATAAGTTCCTAGTAAAATCAAAGATGGAATTACCTAATTTTACCATCATAGTAAACTTATTTTTAGATCAATTAAGATAATATGATGTGATATATTTAGTGAACTAGATTTGGAAGAACAAGGAAAAGATAGTTATTTTATGAATAAAGTGGAGTGTTTAGATGATTTGGAAATTCAAACTCAAATTCAAGGTGAGAAAAATGAAATCAAGTTAAGGAAAATCTCAACCATTTAGTTAAGTAAGGATTAGAGTAAGGGTTTTCACATGTTTTTGGTTAAGGTAGATGAGGTAGGTGAACCTAAAGATCCTACCATAGAGGAATATCACTTTTTGCATCAATTTTAGGATGTGTTTTCAGAAGATCT
>JARHVA010005661.1:1130000-1138645 GCA_037957365.1 Torreya grandis
TTATTAACTACCTAAAAATATGTATTTACCCTTTCAACATTCAAAAATATGCATATATATTGAGTAAGAAACATCCTCCACATTTAGGCCTATTTTGGATCTTTCTCCCTTAGTAGCCCATAATGGATTTTTAACTTGAAAAATTGAGTATGACATGACTAAAATATCATATGAGGACCTTAAATATCATATATTATCTCTTCAAAACCTTTTATTAAGTTTAAATCTATGTCTTGCTCTCATTAGTCTCACATGACTGCTTAACTGAATGTATGTGGTTTGTGACAAAATGATGACCACTTACACCACTAGTAAAACCTTTAAGATGGAATATGAAGCTTAAAATATTCATAGTGATAAGTTTTACTAAAAATTTTAGCCTAAATTCTCTTTAGTAATCTTTAAAACCTTCAAATTCTCTTGAAACTACCTATCAGGCGTTGACTTTGTTTGCAATTTTCATGGTTATTCAACTATTCTAACTGAGTTCTAACATTTTAATGATTATCAATATGAAATGGGACTGTTAAAAATTATTTTATTATGTTTTAGTGACCTTAATGCAATAATATTGATCATTCATTGGTCAAACTCAGTCTTATCCACCCTATACCACACCATATCTCTTCACAGACCTCATTATGACTATCTTATTAACATTGTTGTAGGTGTTGAGTAGAGAATTGGAAGTGTTTGATGTAAATTTCACAATAATTTGGAAATTTGATACCTCCCAATTTATTTGAAACCCTCTTACCATCTCTTTCTTTGGTATATTTGCTTTTCAATGGCACTCTTAAGCTCTTCATAGACCTGATTTCGTACATAGGTCTGTGTACTTTCATGAGTTAGTAGTAGACTTTATATGGTCTTGGTGAAGGTATGATGATGTAAAATTTTCCATTTGAATACATACATGACCTCAAATTATTCCTTGATTTAATATATGTATCTTGAATTTCACCTATAGAGGGTATGTGATAAGTGTCAATGAAATTATACTTAGTATGGTTGTAGGTGTACTTGATTATGTGTGCAAAATATGCCATATTACAATTTGGACCTTATTTAATTTGATGAAACTTTTCAAACAATTAAAATTGACTCTAAAACTTATGTATGAAACACCATTAATCTTCAAGGCATAGTAACAACTTTCTCATAGTCTTGATGTGATTCAGGTTTGCATAGGCTTCAAGAAGGATTCAAACCCTACTGTAGGTGGTGATCCACATGAAGATAGGTCCTAATTTGAGTTTTTATCAACTTCAAGGTTTTAATTTTATACAAGTTTCATCAACATCACATTATTATTCTCATTTCTCTACCTTATATATATAGGCTTTCTTCCTTTTAGGTATGACTTTGTGTGACCTTTTTGATCTTTGTATGGACTGTGTATAGTTTCAAGCCTTAAAACACACTAATAGACCTCCAAAGTTACTCACCTAGTATTTAATTATCATACCTTTGCTTGAATATCTTCATTGAGTTCAATTTTTCCTCTCAAATATGCAAGTTTTTCCCTTGGTTTGAAATTGAGTTTGTTCCTCAAATAGGTCTGTAGGTTATCTTAGGATAATTAACTGTAGGTTCATTGGATTCCTATTTAGATTGAGATATGAATGAATTATGAAAAAAATATAACTTAAACCCTCACTCATGCCTCTAACTCTCACTCATGCCTCTATGCCATGATCTAACCTTCATCTTTGACTATGTTCTTTCTTGACAATTGTAGGTGATTGTGTAGGGTTCTTTTGCACGGATAAAGGCAGAATTAGACCTTAAAAATGTCACAAAACATAGTCGATGAGATTTATATTCATTCATTTAAAATAAAGAGATAGTTTAAAAAAAAACCTTAAATGAGACATCCTCTTTCTTTCCTTTCTTATAACCTTCCATGAAAAACTCTTGACTATGATTTCATTGGTTTTAGGTGGAAAATCTTGATTGTTTAGTAGTTTGTAGTAAGGTAGCATAACCATATCCTCATGACCATAATAGTTTATAGTGTCATTGAATCTTCTTGAAAATGTATTTATGAGATGGAAGTAAATTTAAGGTGGTTATATGTGATGGATGATGATAAAGAGAATGGAGATGGAGTGGAGCTTTACAATAGTGATGAATGGCAGTGAGAAAACTACGTTTGGGGATGAAACATGATGGAGGTGAAATGAGACATTAAATACAACATTTATGTAGTCCTAAAAAAAGGGATCATAGGATTATATACCAATCATTCACACCACTTTGGAGGCTTTGAGAAGCATATACTATTGAAAATGGAAACATAAGAATTTGCTAATAACCTTAACATATGCTAACTTTCCTTAACCTATTCCTAAACTATGATTGTGAAGAGGTTTGAAGGTGATTGATGATGTTTGAGGGAGATTAACCTTGAGGAATATTCATGTCCATTTTAATGAAGGACATATGACATGAATGAAACCATTGCAAACAATATTCCAAGAAATCTTCATGTTTCTCTGGATGCTTCATAAACTGTAGAAAGTCTCTCTTTATATGCCTATAGACTATAGATTTGCATTATATATCTTCTTGAGATATATATAACCATCACACGTATGTAAAGAAGCTAAATAACATCATTTTAAGGTGATTAATATTCCTAATAAACTCCACAAACTTGATTTTTTATGTGACTTGATGCCCAAATAAGGAGAAATCTTAGAAAATTGATTGCTTGCTTGAATGAAGAAGGCATAGTGAGTGCCTTAGCTTGTAAAGGATGGTTCATGGAGGAGAGAGAGAGATAAATTTATAGACCTTTATTTTTTCTTTCATGTTCATACCATATACAAACATGAAGAGCTCTCTTGATGTGCAAAGAAGCAAGGTGAATAAAAGGAACTAGTTTTGGGCATTTATGAGGTCTTTTTCCATTGAATCTTCTCTAAAACTCCTATAATGACTTCACCTTCATGATCATGACCTTTTATATATTAAAAAGTCCATATAAGTCTATACTCATTCATGAGAATACATGGAAAATGTCCTTTCTCTTGCGTATTCTTCAAACTAAAGCTTTGAACTGCTAATTTAGGGAAAGAAGAGGAAGAGTATGAGTCAAGGAGATTAGAAAAAGTAAAAAAGTCTTTTAACATGAAAATATGAACAAATTTAGCATGTGGGAGATTTTAAGGGCCAAACCCATGTTTTATCTTGCATGAAGAGATGTTTCAAAACATAATAATTTTGACTTGGAGTAATGTCATGAATATGAAAGTTTAAAAAAGTATTATGAAGGATTTGGTGGACATTAAGGTGTAATTTTATCATTTTAAGCCAAAAATTTCACTTTTGACCTCATACACATACTTTCATAATAAAATTGGTAATGAATATCATGGAAAAGTACCCTATCACCTTATTAAAATCTCTTCATGAGACTTTTATGTATGCTCATCACCCTTAAGGATTATAGACAATTATGATTGAAAATACTAAATATATCTATGAGTCATTAGTTGCCACCTTTTCATATATCTCCATCAAGTAATTTTAGATCACAAAACCACTTTAATTATATATCAAAACCCTATAATGACACTTGGCATCATTGACATGACACTGAGTCAAACTCTATTTACTTGACCAGTAATGAACACTATGATGACCATGAAAAGTTTTCAATTATAGGGGTTGGCATTTGGCCTTGATAGGCCAAATTGCCAATAATGAAATTCTAGAATGGACGTGGAAATTAATTAGCATGGAATTTATCCAAATAATATCCATGTAAATAAATAGGAATGATATGAATTTGGTTGTACTTGATAAATTAAACAAGGTGGCACATTTTATACTAGGAAATTCAAAAAATGATGTAAAAGTTTTGAAAAAAAGGTTTATATAAGAAATAATTTTTAGTAGAATCCCTAGCATAACATATATATTTTTAAAAAATCTTAATGTATCCTCAGGAACAAAATAAAATTTAGTAAAAACCTATAAAAAATAAATAAATGGAAAAATAGAAAGAGTAAATCAGGGTTTAAAATAACTTTTGAGGATGTATTGCATGGACCAACAATACAAAGAGGAAGAATGTATTCCACTATTTAAGTTTGTGCATAATAATTCTTTCCACTCAGCTTAAAAATGACACCTTTTGAGTCTTTATATGGTAAAAAAAATATAACACCTATTAGTTGGGATAGATTAGGATAGAGTAATTTTTGGGCTTGAATTGCTTGATGAAATGGAAAATAGGTGAGAATTATTAGAAAAAGATTGGTTAAAGTCAATGATAGGAATAAAAGATATACTGATTTGAAAAATAAAAATTAAGTAGTTCTTATTTGGAGATAAATATTTTTGTATGTTAAACCACAAAAAAGTTAAATCACATTTGGTAAATTAGCCAAATGAGCACCTAGATATGTAAGACCTTTTGAGGTTATATAAGTGATAAATTATGTTCCATACAGACTTGTTTTTCCACCAACACTTGATCAGATTCCTAATATTTTTCATGTGTCTTATTTGAAGAAATATGTGGCTGATCCTTCTCATGTACTTGATTAGAATTATTTACATGTTCTTGATCCAAGATTGGTAATAATATAACCTCTTATAATAATTGAAACATGAAAGATCAGCTTGAATAATAGATAGGTGGCTTAATTCAAGGTCCAGTGTGACCAAAATTCTAAACATAGTGCCACATGAAAGATTATGAAAATTTTCATACATTGTTTCCTCATCAATTTGATTAATAGAGTATGTTAAAATTGTAACAATTATAATATGTTTGTTTTAAAAAAAGTCATTGGGATAATGACTTTTATAAGGGTTAAGGAAGTTACATACTACTCTACCCTAGTGTGATTATAATTTGACTATGCTGATTTATTTTACCCTTAGATGTTGTGGACTATTGTTTTAGATTACAAATTTTTATCATTAGTTAAATGATAATGTTTAAAATTTTAAATACTTGTTTCAACATTTTAGTGGTTATTTTTATATGCTTGATGTCATTATTTATGCATTATATTTTTATGCAAATGTAATAGTTTATTTAATACATTATTTTATGTTGATATTATCAAATGTTTTATGTTTATTAATGGTAATGAACTAATGACCTTATTTCTATTTCTGAGGTGGACGTAGGATATCCTCTCTATTACCTTACAACAAAATCCTAAGGGAGGACATTATAGGGGACAAAGTAGCATATCATAGAAGCTGGGGGTATAAAGAGTGAATTAAAAACAATCACACACCCACATAGGTTATTTGAGTGGTATTGGGTCTAATAGTGTTTTGTTATGGTATTTATGATTATTTGATTCTCATGGTACTCGTTTTATTTTACTTTAGAAGGCATGTACATTGTGGTTATGATTACACTATCATATTAAGTATTAATTTTGAGTCATAAATTTGTACTATTAAACACTTATCTTGCATGTTAAGTATATCCTCATGTTACTTTGCATACCAGTTTTGATTGTAGAATCATATTCTTATGATACTTTCATGATCTTATTAAATATTTCTTGTTATGTGTATACTCATATTGTTTATATACTCATATTACTCACCGAGTTATATGTTGGTATTGCTTGCATAGTCTTAATTCAAAAGTGGATATTTTTATGCATAAAAGTTGGGTTATATTATAAGGACCCAATTCAGAGTATCATGATCGAACAAAATTATTTGATGTCCATTAAAATATTGGAAACACAAAACCACCATAGTGGTTTGCATTACATAACCCAGAGGACTTTATGAACCACTAGCAAAGATAAGTTCAAACTTTTATTATTATTATCTTAGGTAATGATATAAATAATAATCATGCAATATATATCTTGGTTAATTCAAAAGATCATAAATAAATTAGGGTTTCCAATAATTTCATAGAAAACACAAATATATGGGTGAAATTTTTAGGATTGAAATTTTGTTAGCTTGAGACTGGGGGATTAAGTGTTTTTTGGGAGAATACCTACATGATATTTTAGTAGAGTTTTGTTGGAGAACTTGGGGATGGACTTAATCAACTATTAATACATGTATTTCATAGTCTTCTATTACTATTAGGATAGAACTATAGAATTTTTTTGAGGTATACAACAAGTGAAAAAGGAATTTAAAGATATTAGGAATAAAGGAAAATAATGAATGGAGATGGACACTTTTTTTGGATAAAAAAGAGATAAAAAAGGAGTACAAACAACATTTTTTGGATAAAATATAATTACTATCTCCTTTATCCAGGAAAGTAATGATTTTTCATTAGAATATGGACTTTGTGTGGGGTTAGAAATTAGGGTCCATTTCACTATTTTCTATTGATTGATTTCATGATTTTAAAGCTTAGTAAATTTAAATTTAAACCCTAATGGTTATAGGGAGTTGGTTTTTTTTCCTGATTCTATGTGGTCAATAAGACCATGGTTTCACTCCATATGATGATTGAAAACATATACGTAATAATTGGGTTTTGGAATCCTTATTTTTGTGAAAAACCCTTGAAGCTTTATGGATAGGGAAAATAGTAATCAAGGTTGTAGGGTAAACAGTGGTTCGTTGTGTTAGCACATTATTTTAATATTCAAATATATTGATATATTGAAGCTTTTATATGGTTATTTCACCATATATTGACTTAGGGGTGAGATATCACTCTTACCCACATGCCCATAATGGTGATTCCCATATCTAATTAGTTATGGGTAGTTTAAGTTGTCTTTCAATACAATAATTTCTTTAATACTGAAAAATAGAATCAAGTTTATCATTATAGTGAGACGACCTTGGTAAAATTGTTGGAATAAAGAGGTTACTTAATCTAGACCTATATGTAGTTATATGACCACCTAAGCCTAGGTTAGCGTCAACATCTTCTTATAAAAGGTTAAATTTATAACATATAGATCTATTATGTATATCAAAAATATGTTTGAAGCATGGCTGATTGCAATACTATTTTAAGGACTATAACAACCTTAGTTTAGTCTATAATATTATAATTTAATAGTTAGTTGTAGCAAATTTATAAAATAAATTTTAGTACAATTATACTCAAATAGAACTTAGGTCCATAGCATGCTAATATGAATAAGAATTATAATGAACTTTTAAGATAAGGGTCGTGAAAGGATCATTTGATTTCATATAAACTAATGTTAGTAAGTGAAATTGAAATCTATAAATATGAAATTGGCAACATATTGGATATATCTTGAGGGTATAAATGTGAATAGAAGATTATAATCTCATTGTATATGTGATTTGAATTTATTTTATCATATTTGTATTTTATGTTATTGTCATTCAAAGCTAATAATTTTAAGATCTTTAGTATTAGTTAATCTTGTAATCAGTCTACAATGAGATGATTAAGGTTGTAATCAATTAATTAGTGAATAATCATTTCTAAATAAACTTAGGTTACATTACTCATTTGTAATGTAATATTATTAATTAATTTACCCTTTATGAGGTATAATGCATGGCCATATTATAGGAAGTTTAAGTAAAGTTTTAATGCACGGTTAGATTGTAACATGCATGAGTCTTTGTTATTATAACAAGCTCAAGTATTTATTTTGTAACATGGTTGAGTCCCTTTTTTTCATGAGTACATGATGGTTTTTATATATAGTTATTAGGTTCTCGTATGATTGAATTATCTAATTAAGGGAGTTTAAATATGCATTTTAGGGTGTAGAATTTTGATTGGCAAAATGAGGATGAGTTTTGTGTAATGATTGTTTATCTTAATTAAGATTATGATTTTAACATAGAGTGAAAATGAGTTAAAAACAACACTTTGATATATACATAAAGAATACATACATAAATACACACACACACACACACACACACACACACACACACACATAAAATCACTCATAAATAAATCATGCAATCCAAAGAATACACACACACACACATGCGCACGTGCACGCGCACACACACACGTGTGGGCGCGCACACACACACACATGTATTTATGTATGTATTCTTTGGATTGCATGATTTATTTATGAGTGATGTTGATTGAGGTTGTGAAAATAGTCATCCTTCACGTTATGGGATAATGAGTGATAGGTAGGGAACCTTACTATTAGTCACTAATCATTAGTTAATGAGAAGGATAAAATTGTTTATGTATTCTAGCAAAGAGTATTATTATTTTGGATATGATCTAGCTTCACATGAAGTCTGAAATATTTAAAATGTCTTTCACCAAGTAATGTTATAGTTGTATACATTGTATGTTTATTTTAATTTCTAGTTTACATGCATGAGTGATGTCATATCAAATAAAGGAGTGTCCATGGTTTGTATGAATTATTCATGTGATAGTGATAGTACCTTCACACCATTTTAGATTGTTTCTTGATGCCCACATCACTATTATTTACCCCTTTTCAAAGGGAAGGGCCACTCCCAATGGGAATATGTGTGGGGGAAGGATAATATGGTTGAAGGTAAAACACCCAGATGAGGCTCTTCCTTTTTTATCTTATCATAACTATCACCACTTATTTACTCATGGCTATCCAAGAGCTAATTTATCATAAAAATTATTTTATCCATGTGTATGAAATTATTGTAATATTCAATAGTGGTTGGAACCAACATTT
>JARHVA010005662.1:0-5000 GCA_037957365.1 Torreya grandis
GATCATAACAAGGGTGATATGTTTTTTGAGGGGCCTCAAAAGTTCTCTAAAACATACTGATATGCTTCAATAATATCTATAGGTCTAAAGGAGATAATGGCCCATTTTTTGCTTTGAGGAATAATATAGACCATTCACACGTGACTAGGTGGATAGGTTAATTTTTGTGACATTAAAATAACCTAATGGACTATCCATGAGGGTTGATAATAGGTTTCATGACTTCCTTTACACAATCATAGTCCGTACATATACCTAAAGAGTGCACTTATAATAGGGTATATGATATTCACTTGAACTTGTGTCTTGGTAGTGTTTCACTCTTTCAAGGAGTCTAATGTGAATAAATAAATTAGAGATACTAAAAATAATTAATGGTATCCTTTCAACATCATTTAAAATCTATATTAATATTATGAACACCTACAACCTTGTACAAACTGAGATAGGGGTTAGACAGGTGGATTGAAAGAATAATGGATAGACATGTATCATGATAGTGTTTAGACATCTTATGTGAATTTTAAAGTTGATAAAATAATATTTTACCTTCAAGGTGATCTTCAAAATGTTTTTCTCCATCATAATAACTTTGATGAAGCCCAAGTATTCACCTGCAACTAGTAAGAGTCTTGAGAGAGGAAAATGTTTCAGTCTAAGAAAGAACGAACTCAATAAGGAGTTAAAATAGCATATAATATTAGTAACACATATAATAGGTTATAAATATTTCATATGGTCCCAAATTATTTCAAGGTAACTATGAATATATGAATAAGGTTAATGAAACCTATAGGTAGGGGTGTCTCAGTTGCAGGCAGTGGAGGCCTTAATTGACTAAAAATGTAGGTTGAAGGCCAAGGTGGGATTTAAGTAGATTATAAATCATATGAACACATCCATTAATGTTAATTATGAATTATTGAGATATAAATAATTATAATTACCTACATAGACCTCTCAAATACATTGGTACAACTATAGTCCTATATGTGATTATGTAGGACAATGAGTTAGTTTTACATACTTCAAGGTTATTTTAACCCATTCACAAGGAGTCTAAAGTGAATTAAGGTGAGATATGGTTATGAAAAAAAATTAAAACCTTTTTAATAATCATAAACCTGTCCTAAGGAGATAAGTAACCCATAAATAACCTTGAAGATGCAAAATACAGTCTACATCAAGGAAACCTTGAATTCAATCTGTCATGAAAGGTCTATTTTGTGTTTTTGGTGAGTTGAAAGGGAAAATAATATTAATAAAGGATGAAGTTTTATTTATAACATTATTATGAGTTTTATAATATCATTAAATGGAGTTTTTTCTAGATATACTAGGGAAGTATCACCTATTTTGTATCAAATAGGGGGTACTTCCCCTCATACATTAACTGGTAGTTTTGAGGGAAAATGATAAAAGATAAAGCCAAAAAGTGTATATAACCTTGAATAAAGTTGATGAATATATAAAACACATAGGAAATCATGGTTAATATAGGAAATGGACAATGAATTCAATAAATTGGTATAGGTGGCTAGAGTTGCATGCAGGTCTCCTAGACACAATTAGGCCTAGTGTTTAAATGAGTTATCACTTCCACCTTTAGCTCTTAGTGAGAATTATAACTAATTTTTAAATGCTTATGGGGTGTATAAAGAGTTGTTTCATCCTTAATATTTTATAAGAGACATGAAATAAACCATTTTTGGTTCTAAAATCCATTTAGACTTGTAGGAAGGAGGAAAGCAAGCATGATAGGTCAGTTTCAAGAGCTCTCATCTCCCATGAAGGTTTGCATGGTGGATATATAAGTTTAAGGGATGTTATAATGGTCCCATAAGGCCATATTTTTTGAATTATTTGGAAACTTGGATGTTTTTATCTTTATGAACCAACCTTAAGACCAAAAATAGGTCAAAAACCCTATTAAACCCTTGTTAAGGACCAATCTTGTAAAATAAAATTATAGACTCCATATAAGGACATAGTTTGAAAATAAATATATTGGATCTTGGAGAGGACTACAAAAGGATAATTCAAGCCATGCTGATTTGTACAAAATTGTATGTATGAGATGAAAACATGCTTTTTCTCACTATTTTATGTGTTTTTAAGGTTATAGGAAGTTCCTAGAGATTAAATACATGTGGATGGAAATATTAAGAATTAAGATAAATATAAATTTGAGTTTCATGCCTTGAAATTTTCCTAAGTTCCTCAAACAAGTCATTAAATTTATTATAGTCAAATATGGCATATTGGGTAAGCTAGAGAGGGGGTGAAAAGCTTCACTTGAACTAATTTTAAATCTTGCTAATGATTTGAATGACATAGAGGGTATTGAAACATATCACTCACTCCCTCCCATGGATTTTAATGGAAATATAAATCCAATTTTGAATCCAAATGTGAGAGGTACATGGAAGGGTAGTTTTCAAGATAAAAGATGATGATGACTCTCTTTTAAATGGTTCCAAAAGACAAAGAATAAAACCAATTCATGGAGAGGAATTTTTGATATAATCCCATTCCATTTAAGTCATTATACCTATCCTTTATCAGATACAAGTAACTAAATCATGCCTAATCATGAAGGTAATTTTCTATGTAAGAAAAAAGAGTTTTATGCCACTTTTCATAACTTTGATGACTTGCATGGAAACTTGGAACTCAAACCTTGCATGGTTCATCCATGTAATTATAAAATTCATAAGTAACTCCTTTTATTAGCTTTACATGTGTCCTTCTGACCATTTTACTTCTTTACTTCTCTCTCTCTCTCTCTCTCTCTCTCTCTCTCCTCTCTCTCTCTCTCTCTCTCTCTCTCTCTCTTCTCTCTCCTCTCTCTCTCTCTCTCTCTCTCTCTCTCTCTCTCTCTCTCTCTCTCTCTCTCTCTCTCTCTCTCTCTCTCTCTCTCCCTCTCAATAAGAGTTGGCCAAGAGGTATATGTCCTCATTATAGACCTATTTGAGGATGGTCTATATGAGATCAAATCATGTCAAGTGTTGAGGAAGAGGTCTAGTCCACAAAGAACTCAATCAAATAAGATCATGCTTGGCACTTTGTTTCATCCCACCATGAAGGTGATTAAAGAATTTTTATTTTTTTATCAAGTAAAGGACGTATGTTTAGTTGATAGTTGTGCATAATAGGTTGTTCCTAATTCCCCTAAGTGCTTATGCACATGTATGTGTCTTGTGTGTTTACTTTTTTAGTTGTGTCTCCTTTTCATTTATGTGGTTGAGGCATTCATGGTCAAATTTGTTATTATTTTTCTCCACCCTTAGATAAATCCTAATCCCAATGGACTGATAAGGCTACTTGTCTAGTTAGTATAGTAGCGCATACTATCCCTATGAGTCACTAATTTGTTAACCAATTTTGACTTTTACATCAAAATCAGGCACACTTAGTAAAATAATTAATTTTTAGGCATACAAGGGGTATAATATATTTTAATTAAGTTTTTTATAGGTCAATTAGTGTCAATTGATGTTATAATAACTTTGGTCATTAGTTCTCTAAGTCTATTTATCATTTCGAGTCATTTTACAAGGTCAAATAGGTGTATTTAATGCTTTTTATGGGTTTAATTAGGAAATTATAAAGTTAAAATTTATTATTAATGTACCATGTGCCCATATAGGTCTTAGGAAACTGAAATAACTAACAAATTGTAGGTTATGAAGAAGAAAGGGTAGTTTCTTAGTGAAAAGAGAGGATTTAGGCACTTGTACGACCTATTTGGGAAGTGTGCCACATGAGAGAGGGTTATAAGGTGAAATATAACCTTATTTAACTCAAATAATTTTTTATTAATATGAATATGACATTTATATCTCAAACTTATTCGTCTCTCTTTTCCTCCTTTTCGGCATAGTGAAGTGGCTTAAAGGTTTGTACTTGGTACAGATAGCTCTTGGAGTTTTAGAAAAAACTCTCTTGGGAAATATTATAAACTTATATACCTTAAAATAAATATAATAAATTTTATTAATGGTTTCTTTAGGTTTATGAATCATCTCTAAGAGTTTAGCCTTCAAAACTACCAACTAATTTGTGCACCCTTTAGTTTCTAGTCTTATTTGGAGAAGCCCATACAAACAAATTTCTAAGATTGATTCCATAGACTTTTGGCTTTAATTTTCAATTATTCAAAAACTTTGTTTCATTTTTCAATTGTTTTGATGAGCTAATCAACTCAATTTGTAGGAGGATACACCAATTTACATTTTAAAGAGTCTTCACTATTTATAGGAGTGTTATGCTTTGTTATGGATTTAGGGCGTTGTGTTAGTGTCCTTAATATATTTTCAAGGTCATCTTAACTTAATTATCAAATTACATCCTCCTTATCTAGTTATTATTCATAATGTGTAGTCACATACTCTACATTTTCATCTAGACTACCCTGAACACACATATATCCATTTGCACCATAGGACTAAGTAGATTGAAGAGAGAATCTTTGAGATAACAAATGAATTGATGTAATTAGTATTTATTTAATCATGTAAGAATATAAAAATTAATTTTGGAATTACATAGATCATTTTTCTTGTAAACTTCTCATATCTATGGCCTACATTGTACAAATTATCACCTACATGTGACCTAATCAGAAAACTGGGGAATCAAATAGCATAGTAAGGTAGAACGTGTTGTGGAATCATGATGTGTTAATGGAATAATATCATACATGTTTTAGGGGCCAAATATAAGGACAAAGGAAATTTTTTTCTCCAAAAACCAAATGACTGTTTCAAGTCCTTTGGCCCTAAAAGGTGAAAATAGATGTCCTAGGGGTTTTTATTAGTTCCCCACAACACATTTACAAATAGTATTAAATAATATGAATGATTGGAATTGTTTACCTATAGTATATAATAGTCTCATTCCAAGATTTAAGATCAAAATTTAGAGGGTGATATGTTTTTGAGGGCCTCAAAAGTGCTCTAAAACACACTTATATACTGTAATAATATCTACAGCTCTAA
>JARHVA010005662.1:10000-517500 GCA_037957365.1 Torreya grandis
TTACTATAATTGATGTTTTACAATGAAAATTATAATAATATATTACTATGACAACTCATAACCAAGAACATAATATTTGAATATTTATAAACATGTTAAATCTCCATTTATATCAATATAGGATGTTTACATCCATTAACGAGGACTTATCTAGGTTCACTATGATAAATATATTATTTATCTACCTTTTGAGATGGTGTCTATTTAGTGGGATAATATGATTCATTTTTTTTTTTATGCCACACATGTATCATATTTCTCCTTATTTTTGCTTTGGAAACCCTAGGGATCTTTATAAAAGATAAAACCTAGAAAAAAGTGGAGTGTAATGGGATAAGATAACCTAAATTACCCCCTTGATGACTACTAATTGCCTATGTATTGATATAATTTGAAGAGGGAATAATGTCATGCATAGTTATCCCACTTAAAGTGATTGTGCAATTGTGCTCTTTGACTATATGTGTGGAACTATACATTTGACTTTGATACATTACAATGTTAAATATTTAATTGATTTTATATTATTCATACTTGATTTGGTACTAATCCTACTTCTTGATACTTTATTTGAGAAGAATAGGGTATCTTTTCTCAATGTTCAATAGTGTAAAACAGAAATTGTATATTAGGAATCTAGTACCTTTGAAATGTTTTTTTGATTTGCCTAAATAGTGAAACCTTTTTATAATTTACTTTAGTAGACCCTATAAGACATGCAAGAAGATATAAATAGATTATTAAAAATTTGGAAACTCATAATTAAGTGGTGAAAGATGAGGCCACTCTAGGTGCACATATTTGTGGTAGTAGACCTATCTCAGAGAATTAGAAACAACTTGTATGAGTTGGATTTAATATATGAGTGATGTATCAAAGGTTTGACAATTAACTTGGACATTTTAAAGTAATAGTGATGTATATCATAGGGTATATCCTACACACACACACACACACACACACACACATCTTAGATGAACGGAAAATAATATTTATGTATTTGGGTGCAAGTCAAGTGGTTTAGGATATCTGAAGAATTAACATTTGTAATTAGATGTGACCATATTTGAATGTCTACATACCCGCACCCACCCAGTTTATTCTAGTAATTAAATTTATAGAGTAAAGGAGAAAAAAAACTTTATTTTTTATAACATACTTTATATGTTATAGGAAACTCAAATTACGTAAGGAAATCAAATTTAGCAAACCTTGTAATAACACATGGAGTAATGATTGTTCATATTTGAAATTTGAAAAAAATATGAAACTTTGAAATTATTTTTTTAAGGAATATATATGGATATGAAACCAATTATTTTATGACATATAAAATATGTTTGAGTATTGGATAAATGTGTCCCATTATTGACACACTTGGAGAGATGGCTCCTCATGTTGAACCAATGGTGAATTAACTATGAATAAGTCCCAATTTTAATTAACTATTCATGACCTTGAGTTATAAACATGAGTATTTAAAATCTCATAAATTTGAAAAATCACCTAATTCATTTATCAAAAATAATGTCCAATCATGATGGTTTATCTATAAGTGATTCCAAGTTCATTGAGTTTCACTAGATACGAACATACATTACATGCAATAGAAAGATGGAACCATAAAAATGATTCACTTTAAGTAATTCAAAGGATGTTGAGTCTGACTATACTAAAATTTATGTTACCCATTATAGAACTAATCACACCACTATATATGTATCTATATTATATTTACATGATCGAAAAATAATTAAAACTATCCATTCCATCATAATGACCTTAGTACCCATAAATGTGAGTTTAAATGAAACTTCTTCAAATTTGTACATTGTATTATATTTGATATATGCATGAACCCTTTTGATTAAATTATATGTGCATGGACAAGTATCATTACCCCTGAGTCTATGTGAAATGATGTAAATACCATGCATCTATATGCTCAATTCTAATTATATTTGAAACCTGTAAATTTTTATCTTTTAATTATTTTGCATATGCCCATGAATATGCATTCTAGTGTGTATAAATTTATTATAAAGTTAATTCATATGCATGTCATATGATTATAGATTCTATATGTTATGTGATAATTTATATCAAGTGTTTTATTTATGAATTAATTTGAATATTCAAAACTTTGAATCTTTGAAAACTATATGTGCAATCTAATTTTTGAATTACTTTGAATATTTGAAACCTATAATTTGTCCAAATATAGTTTTTTCATTTTCTAATTAGTTTAAAATTTTATTTTGTTCCAAAATATAATTTTTTGTATTTATGGAGGCTTGAATATCTAAAACAATCACACCATGATTCACCCTTTTTAAATAAGGGATGTAGCCTAAAACTCCTTCATTTCAAAATTCAAATTTAATTGTATCTTTGATAAAGATGTAACCATGTGTAATTATGTCATCATGTTGAGAGGATGTCATCATATTAATTTAATTTTTATTTAGTTATTTATATAAAATATTGAATGAGATACATACAAGTCTCATGTCTAGACAGATATAAAAATGAGTTGCATAGTAAATTAACCATATTTGAAGTACACTATTCAATAAAAGTGCATGATATAGATAATGTTATAACTAATAAAGATTAAAAAAAATGTCATGAAATTACACACATAATGACAAGGGATGCATATAATAGACATGCTCAAATGTCATGCATACAACTAAATGTCGCACACATCAGAATACGATCCACAAGTAATAGACATGTTATAATGTCACACAAACAAATATTACACAAATAGGGACAAGGGCCATAAGTAATGGACATGTTAAAATGTTTCAAAAGAAAATATTTCATATACAAGGCTACTGAACACACATAATAAGTAATAAATGTCAACCTATCATGTAAGAAATAAAATAGGATAAAAATATCATAGAATAAGTGAAAACTATTAGAGGTACAATCACTGAAAAGGGGGGTGAATTAGTAATGAAAGATATTTCAAAATTTAATTTTAATCCTTTTAAACTCTTAATTAATGACCACAAGAATTCATAAAGCATACAAGATGTTCAAAAAAATGAATAATCAATATGATTAAAGATCACACACATAACACAATATCTATGTGGGAAACCCTCTCAGGGAATAATAGCCACTATCAAGCCTACAAACACATGGATGATTTAGCGTATAAGATGATCATAAACGTGAGACCTTTTATTGAATCACCCACTTCATAAAGAGTACCCACCCATAAGTATAAACAAGCACCCACTTGTTCTATATGCTGAGTACCAAAAAAACACCTAAGAAAACAACAAATCTATAACTTTGATTGCATTTTAATCTAATTGGGGAAGTAATGTATAACAAATATCTTTCAAACTCTTCACACACTCTCAAACTTTATCATACAAGTAATGCATCCAAAAACCCATTTGGATCTTTCTAGTCTTATTCCCTCATCATCAATATCTTATGTACCTAAGCCCATACACTTATCACACTCACTCTAATCTCTTTCATTTATCTCTATCTTCTACTCTCTCAACACATGCACATTCAAGTCTAGAAACCATTGCCTTGGTATCCACTATTTATAGAGTCTTCTTGAATATCAACTTCTTGGTCATGAATAAGAATTGTATTAACCCTTAATACATCTATCATGCTAAGACATAACTCAAATACATTTTCATAGGTTAGCCATAGCATCTATGGGTCACACTTAAGTAGCTACAATTTTTAGTTAGGACTTAGTAACCCTTATAGGTTTCATGGATACCTATTCACCCATTTAGCAATTCACTAAGGAAATTAATAAGATAGGGTCACTTTCAACTACATGGGTCCACTCCATATGACCCTTATGACATCTTCATATGAATACATCTACCAAAACACATTTTTGCTAAAGCACAATTTGCTCAAATAGAGTTATGTACATAGTTGCATCATGAATGAACAAATAGTTAAAATTAAAGATCCATAACTTTGAATATATAAATATTTGAAGATTTTAACTAGATTCTCTAATGTACCTTGAAATCCTTTACAAATTTTCTATTTATGATATCAATAAACTCATCTTGGATCAAAAGATATAGCTCAAAATCTAAACACTAGTTTTCATTCATTAATTTGAATAATTGAATTCCAATGGACACTATTCAGACACTAAACATTGATCACCTTGTTTACATCTCATTTCTCCTAGGAGCTAGATAAAATACACACCATTGATATCTTCTAAGTAGCCTATAATTGAACTTGCAATGCTCACCATTGATCTTAGATTAGAGCTCCTGTGATTGTGCCTCTTGATAGATTTGCATGCATTTTTCACATTTAACTCTTTGACTTGACTTGAAACATCAATCTCTATCTATATGAACACCCATGAACGATTGATATTTTATCTTATTAATGAGATAGAGAGACTTATCACTAGCATGTTTAATATCATGAACCTTTGATAATTTTATTTCATGTGCATCATTGGATCAAGATCTAGATGATGAACACTCACCCTTAGATCTAATAATTAGTGGCCTCAAACTTCAACATAGATAAACTTGATGATCTCTAGCCCACAATAGTCTATAAGAACAACTTTTAAGGTTTATAACCTTAGATAGAAAACACTTCAAGAGTCCAAATCTTTAGGGTACCTTCTTGACACTATATTAAATGTTTCCATGAAATCCTTTTACCATAGATGACTTTTTGAGTACCTAAAATAAATTCAAAAACACAATGGTTCATTCATATCTATACGATGTGGTGTGGTGGTCTATATTCTCTTTAGCTATAATATGCATGCTTCTTTTTAAAAATGATCAGGTGACACAATAAATATTTAACAAGATGTCTATGGATGTCTCATAACTTCTTTATCTTTATAGACCTAAAAATGTGTCATATCTCTCCAAACCATAAATTTTATCAATTTTTAATTAATTCATTAGTACCACATTCTATATTTGACATCATTTATTACGCTCAACAATATCCCCCTTTGTCATTGATGCTAGAACACCCTTAAAATGACCTCTTACTCATTTTACCTTCTTCATTCTGATCTTTCTCCCCCTTTGACATTAATGACAAAGGGTTTCTTCCTCAAAATTCCAAAAATCATTGCACAATAATAAGTATGTGTTAAACTACTATTGAAGATGTGATTGATACTTAAAAACTTTCAATCATATGAATCAATTTCTCCCATTTGACATGCACCATTCTAAACTTGGACTTCTCTAATCTTTAGACCTAATAAAATATTCACAAAGCTTATAAATATCCCCTTACATCATGTTCCATCTTATGTCCTTTTTTATTTTATTTACACCAATTTGAAGTTGGGATTTTATGATCCTTGGACCTGTATACCTATATAAATCACAAGCTGTCTTTGTTCATGCATGAATATTGAATACCTAGTAAGAATACATGACTTGGTTTGATCAAGTCATCATATCAATCTTCTTGAATTCACAACTATAGTAGACATCTTCATACTTATATCATGATTGAATCATCTTCACATATGCTTCCCCTTACATCGTGCACATCTTATTCAAGCCACTCAAGCTAATTATGTTATCTCCCCCTTAGAAAAACATACCTTGCTTATAATCAAATTGAAGAGAACATACCTTTGTAATGATTAGCATTTTGATTATTACCTAGAGTACACACACTTCCACACAAGAAAGATGTCTCCTAAGAAGCATAGGTAGAGACACCCACTGTTAGTAGTAGTTTAGTTGAAAAATAAAACAAGTGATGAAATATAATAAACCAAAGGTTTATAATGAAAACTCAAATCAATGACCAGATTTATAAGCAAAAATATGAATAATAGGAAATAATAAAGATAATAAATGAGACCCAAAATCTAATTTCATTCATTCAAAAAATGTTTTACCTTACACATTTCCGATATAATTACTTATAATAGCTTTTAAGTGATCATTCACCTTCATTTATGACTCTTGACCTTTCCAAAGACTATTTAACTTCTTTTTGACACCTAATTTGTCTTTTTAATATGATAATAGAAAATAATATTATATTTCCCTTTATTTGTACTAACACTCACCTCAACTTAAAATTTGTCTTGTCTCGAGACACTAATACTCCCCCCAACATAATATGTGTCTCATCCCACCTGAGATAAAAGGTTCCTATATGTTTCAATTTTTTACAAATTATGATCCATAACAAATACATTTGAGAACCTACACTATGCCTTCTCATCTCCGCAACCTCACATGTCAGAGCTCATCCACTTGTACAACTCTAACTTCAAATACATTTACAATTTTTCAAAACTAATAAAGACTCTACTTCATTTTAACCTTTTACAATTCATATCCTATGGGGAAGAGTAAATATCAAAATTATTAAAAAGATACCAAGTCACTTTGGCATTATAGAAGTATCTCATCATCTTTCCATACAAATAATATAAAGTATATCTCCAATTTATCACAGCTACGTCCTCCACAAATTTTCTTATTTTGGTAGTCTTTATGATGTTATGATTACGCATAATTATTCTTGTTTTTGTTCTTCCACATGATACCTATGTAGATATAAACCATGTATATGCAACTTCCTCTATCCTAAAAGTCTCAGTACTAAAATTGAAAGAATTTTATTTTTGGTACAACTCTTTGTTGTAGGTATTAGGTTCATGAGTTATGAAACTATGCTCTTGCACATCAAGAATCCTTAACCACATAATACATATAATGTACCTTATATAAAACAACTCATGTCTTCAACATAGGGTACTTATTCCAATAGCCTGGTTGAATCTAATGATATGTTATCCCCTTAGAGAAAAGGTATGTCCAATGCTATAAGAATTATGGCCATTGAATATCTTTTCTCACAATAGTGCCTTCTTTCCAACCATCGATCTAATGTTTTTATCGATTTAAATAGTTGTGGCATGCTATTCTCAGAATCTTGTTATTTTGTCAGATTAATTTGGTAAAGAATACTTTGAATTTATCTTAGATGCTACAATTTGTAAGAAACTCACACTTTGTATTATCCCTAATGGTTATGGCATCACCCTTGGTATAATATGTATTTTTTTTGCTACTATGTGGTATACACCATTCTCATCCAATAATAACTGCATGAACTCAAAATCCCTTCAAAAATGGCCATTATAGGAGATATGTTCCATTAATAATGATAATAATAATTACATTATTAATGATTATGTGGTAATAAAATACCTCTAAGTAAAATGAAATGCCATGAATAAATGAAAGGAGAATGACAAATAATTATATGCATAAATGGTGGTGGATTGAACTAGTAATTTATTTATTGCCAATTTAATTTGAATTAACCAACATTAATTCAAAAAGGATGCCAAATTATATAATTAACCTAAGACTTATACATGACCTAATGGACTTGAATCCCAACAACTCAAGCTTTTATTTAAAAAACATGGTTAGACCATAATATAGGAGACCCAAAACTATAGTATTTTGAGGCCTAAGATCTAAACACACAAAAATCCACACCATTATTAGTATTATTTTAGTGTCATAATAAAACAAGTAATGGAATATAATAAACTAGATATTTATAGGGAAAAATCAAATGAATGACTAGATTTGTAAGTAAAACTATGAATAACAAGAAATTATAAAGATAATAAATGAGACGCAAAAGATATATTTATTTTATTAAAAAATAGCTTGCCTTACACATTTCACATATAATTGATTATAATAGCTTTCAAGTGACCCTTCACCTTCATTTGTGACTCTCGACCTTTCCAGAGACAATTTGACTTCCTTTTGACACTTGATTTATCTTTTTAATATAATAATAAAAAATAATATTATATTTCCCTATATCTCTACTAACACCCACTTGTCATAGAGGGACTAAATATCCCAAAACTTAGGAGATTCCCATATCTCCATGCTCTCACTTGACTTGCAGTCCTTCCTCATCTTAAGATTGTCTTTGAATGAGTTCTCAACCTTATTAATTTTATTTACCTTAGGATCCTACTTGGTTTCTTTGTCCATTTGGGTAGATAAGGCTTGTTACTTGATACTTTTACTCGTTCCATATTTTGTCATGGGAAATAATTCATTTTGAGCATGTTTTTCATTTACCTATTTAGGCCTCCATTCACTATGACTCCTCTTCATGTTATAATGGATAATATTTGAATTAGAATACTGATCATTCTTGTAGAATCTTTCTATGTAACATCTCTCATGACATTTGAAATAAATGAGATTTCAAATATTGTGCATACCTTGTGATTGAGACATATATTGACTCGTTGGAGTTTCATGAACTTGTTCATGTACCTAATCATTTGGTCTCTTGTTGAAGATATTACAAAACTTTTCAATATGACCAAATCCTTTACACTTGTAGCAAAAGATATCATTCCTTCCTTGTAAATCAATTGACTATATTGAGTGATGATGTTATTCATACATGCCATTATCTTGATCATAATTTAACGTGAATTCAATCCTTGTAGATCTTTTACAATCTTTTAGCCTATGACTAAACTGATTGCAATAGTAATAATGACAATTGAAATTTGCATACGTCATAACATTTGGTTGTCTAATTTGATTTGTCTTTATTCTACCAATACATTAATTCTTTGATTGCTTATTTATCTTAAAAAAATTATTTTCCTTATTCACATCATCCTTTATCTTATCTGGAGTTACATGATTTTGATCTTCTTTGTATCCGAGAATAATTCTATCACTTGCATGATTTTGACTACTCAGAATATCGTCAAGATCATTTGATCTCTTTTCAAAATTCTCAAATTACTTCACCTTAAAAGATGTCTTGTCTAAGTCAACATTTTAATGACTCAATTTTAATTGCATACCTTAAGCACTCATCTTATTTAGACTTTAGTCTTGTAGACATAGTTTCTAACTGACTATTGATATTCTTGATTGTATTTTCATGTTCCTTGATGTCATCATTCAGTCTAGCTTCAAACACATTGAATTTATTTTCATAGTCCTTGATTTATGACATCATCTCTTTGATCTTTTTCTTATCAGTCTTTAGATCTTCAAGAGCATTCATCAATTCATCTTTATTATTTGAATCATCAGTTGTATCTTTGTTCATATCTTGATTTAGTTTTAACTAAAAAGTTTATATATATTATTGATACATGATACACTCTTCATCCTTACTCTTTAATTATTAATTAAGAGTACAAACTTAAGTTCCAAGCTATTTTTTGATCTCATCATGTTCCTTAAATTCATTACTCAGCCTTCCTTCAAATAATTAAATTTGATCCTCATAGGATTTAATCAAGGAATCTTGTTATCTATTCTCTTTTTGTAACAACTTTTTTTCTTCCATAGTATCTAGATATTTATCTTCAAGAGTGACTTTCTCATCTTCATCCTCTGAGCTATCTCTACCAAATAGATATTTTATTAAAGAACTTTCACCTTCATCATCACCAAAATCCATGAATAATTTATCTTTGTCTTTATTATGGAAATAGTCATCATTATCAGATGTGTTTACTTCTTCTACAGATGAGATAATATCTTCTTCATGGTAAAGGCTCTTACTACCTTTGTATGATTCCTTCTTTCAATTTTATTATTGAATAACTTTTTTTACTTGCTAGGACCCTCAAATTCCTTATGTTTATCCTCATGAGATTTTTTATCAGTTTCTTTGTGTTTAAACTTGTCTCCATTTAGACATATAGATACAAAATGACCAACTTTACCACATGAAAAACATTTCAAAGTAAGTTTTCCTTCATACTTATGTGATCTTACATTTAATTTTATTACAATCATATCTTCATGTTGATATTCATTAAGACAAAAATATTCAAGAATTAACTTGTTCTTCTTAGTTTTTATCTCCTTAATCACCTTCAAGGTTGTTTCCTTCTTAGGAGGTCTATACTCATCAACTCTCATATCATAGGCAGTAAGGATGCCTTGAAGTTCATCCATATTCAACTAAGTAAGATCATGGCTTTATTCTACAACAAAAACTTTTGAATCAAACTTGAGTATGAGAGTTATCAATACCTTATATAATATAGTAGCTTCATCAGTCACCTCTCAAAGATCTCTCATCATGTTTACTACATCATCAACCCTTAGAAGATAGGATTCCACAATATCTTCTTCCTTCATTTTGAGACCTTAAAATTACATTTAGTAGGTCTAAATTTTAAGTAGTTTTACCTTAGAGTTTCCTTGATAGATAGTCTATAATTTGACCCAAATTTCCTTGGAAAATTTACAATGGATCACTTTGGTGAAACAAATATTGAATAGACCATAAATTATGGAATTCATATCTTTATAATTATTCTCACCCAACTTCTTTTTAGTAACACTAGTTGGAGGCATAGTTGGTTAGTGTAACTAACCATGATAGATTAAAAAATATCAAACCCTAAGGACATGATGTATGTCCACATACCAGTACTCTAGAAAGCATAATTTGACCCATTAAACAATGGTGATTGATTTGTAGAGAAACCATACATCTACTCAATTTCCATATTATACCTTGGATCACTTTCAAGTGGTTAAACTTGAAATGGAAGTCCTTCTTTCATACCAATTGTTAGAGGTAAAATCATTAAAATTGGGTGTGAATCAATGATACAAGATATTTCAAACTTCAATTGTAATCATTTCAAACTCTTATTCAATGATCGTAAGTATTTATAAAGCATAAAAGATGTTCATGATAATGAATAATAAAGATGATCCAATATCACACACATAACATAAGATCTACGTGAGAAAATATCTTGTGGATTAAAACCCACTCTCAATACTATAAACACATCTATTACTTGTCCTATAATATTATCACAAACATGAAACATTTTAGTGAAGCACCCACTTCACAAGGAACACCCACCCCTAAGTACAAATAAGCACCTACTTATTCTAGATGTTGAGCACCCACACAACACATAAAAAATCAAAAACTCTAAAAATTTTATTACATTTCAATATGATCAGAGAAACAATGTATAATATCTCTTTTAAACTCCTCACACACACTCAAACTTACTCATACAAAAAATGCATCCAAACAATGATTTGGATATTTCTAATATTCTTCACTTATCCTCAATCTATTTTGTACTTCAATATATCCATGAAGGAAACTCTATTTGATATCTTTCCTTTATCTTTATCTATTGCTCTCTTAACACATGGACATTCAAGTCTAGAAACCATTTCCTTGGTTTCCACTATTTATAGAGTCTTCATGAATATCAACTTCTTATTAATCCATAAGACTTAAATTAACCCTTAATACATATATCATGCTAAGGCATAGCTCAAATGCATTATCATAGGTTGGTCATAGCAATAATGGGTCACATTTAAGCATCTAAACCTTTCAATTAGGCTTTAGTATCCCTTATATGTCTCATGGAGACCTAATCTCCCATTTATCACTTTATTGAGTGAATTAATAATATAGGATCAATTTCAACTACATGGTTCCACTTCATATGACCCTTATAACATCTTCATGTGAATATATCCATCGAAACGCTATTTTTCTAAATCATAATTTGCTCAAATATAATTATATACATAGTATCACTATGAAATAATAAATATTTAACTTTGAAGCTCCATAACTTTTATTTTTCAAACATTCAAACCTTATAAATATATTTTATACATGTACCTTTAATTTTTAGCTATATATATAGAGTCCATAATTTTTAGCTACATTCAAACCTTATAAATATATAATGTATCTTAGTATCTAGGCTATCAAAACCTACAATAAAAACTTTGAAGGTTTATAAATTCAAATAAAAAACACTTCAAGAGTCCAAATATTTAGGGTACCTTCTTGGAACTATATAAAACATCACCATGAAATCCTTTGACCATAGTTTACTTTTTGACTACCAAAAATAATTGCACAAACTTGTTGGTTCATTCATATCTACATGATGTGTAGTGATTGTATAGCTTTTCTTAAGCTAGAATATGCATGTTTGTTTTTCAAAATGATCAAGTGGTACACCAAAGCTTCACTAAGGCATCTATGGATTCCTCACAACTTCTTCTTTGTATTTCCAAATTTGAAAATGTGACATATCTCTCCAAACCATCAATATGATCACTTTGTCATGAATTCATTAGTACTACATGCTCTCTTTGACATCAATGATAACCGAACATTAATGACTATACTCAACAAAAATTAGTCTACACTATGCATAAGTATCAATGTTACATCATATAAAATTATCATATATTTGTATCACAATATAATATATCACTAACTAGAAAGACAATTATAAGATATGTAGCTAAAAATGATGGACTTTATATATATATATATATCACAATATAATATGAGTAACTAGAAAGAAAATTATAAGATATATATGTCTACATTTATGTATATACATATAGACATATATATATATACATACATATATATATATATACATATACACACACACATATATATATATATATACATTACACACACACATAGATATATATATATATATATAAAGTCCATAATTTTTAGCTACATATCTTATAATTTTCTTTCTAGTTACTCATATTATATTGTGATATATATATATATATATATCACAATATAATATGAGTAACTAGAAAGAAAATTATAAGATATGTAGCTAAAAATTATGGACTTTATAAATATATATAAATAAATATATATATATATATATATATATATATATATATATATATATATATATCTGTGTGTGTGTGTAATGTATATATATATATGTATGTATATGTATATATATATATATATATAGATGTATGTATGTATACATACATGTATATATGTGTATATATGTATATATATATATATGTATATACATATATATATATACACATATATATATACATTTATATACATACATATATACATATATATATGTATATATATACATATATATATATATATATGTATATATATATATATGTATATGTGTATATATATATATACATATACATATATGTATTTATATATACATATATATACATACATATATAAATATGTATATATATACATATATATATATATATATATATATATATATAACCTATTATGATTTAACCTATATAATAAGATGCTTCCTACATAGCCATGGCCACTGGGAAGAAGGGACTGCGATATCAAAGAATCCATGTATGATATATATGTCCTAAATAATAGTCAAATATCTCATGAAATGCATGTGTTTTGAAAATAATATGCTATCTACCAAAATATGTGATAAATAACATATGTAAATAACTAAACTAGAAACTCATGTCATGCTCAGGTCCTATTTTTATTTTTAAGAATAGCTTGAATGTTTTTATATTTTGACATTTTTGTTTTGAATTTTTGATATATTTTACTTGTTTTGAATTTTTGGCATATCTGAATTTTTTCCTATTTTTGAAATTTTGTGAATTGATTAAAATTTAAAAATTGGATTCAAATGACTAGGGCTTAAAAATAGAAGAAAAAGAGTAATCTAAATGATCCACAGCATGTGTAAATGTGTAATGTACACTAGATGTGATAATATGTAAGTGTGTGGAGGGTGAATACAAGTAATATTCCCCCACTGTATATGTTTATTGAAAAAATGTAGCTCAATGTCATATCAACATGCCCCATTAGGAAATATTTAATCTATAAGACTTTGTAATAATGTAATCTCAGATGGTAGCTATATGTGTGTTTTAAGAGTGTCATAGATGTTTATATTATGATATATAATTAAAAGGAAGAGGCCAAATAAACAAAGTCAAGAGATACAATAAATGGATTATATAAAATCATATTTACACATGTGTGCAAAGATATAAAAATAAGTAGTATGAGAAGATATTAGAAAGATATGTATAATGGAAACTATTCAAACATAAATGACATGGTTTACATGGAATTACCCTAGATTTCCTTCAAAATATATGTAGTCATTATATACATTATATGTTAATCCAATAATTTAGATTCAATGTTGATGTGTAGGTTTTCTATTTTCAAGAGTATCATACCAATCTTATTCATAATCATTATAATGATAGTTATCTCTTCTTGGTACTAAAATTTTGTTATTACATTATTATCATTTTTTATATCAGTATATGTAAACCAATTACACCATAATTTGATTTTGATTTTTCTATTTCTTTCACTTTACCATATGTGTTGCACCATGTGGTTTTGTTGTGAATATATTTGTTGTCTTTGCTAGAATTTAGATAAATAATTATCTTATTTTATTTATTATTTATTAACTCATTCTCTATTGAAATTTTAACCATTCTAGCTCCATGATCAAATATGACATAGTCATGATCTTTACCCAATTTTGTCCCTATTGCTCACAACCATCATTTTCCTAGTTTTTCATTACATTGAACCAAGGTAGGGTCGATGTGAAATATGAAAAATAATTTTTTTTTCCAATATTAACTTGGAAAATCAATGGATCTAATTATCACTTAGGGTGAATAATATTTCCAAAATATAATCCATCATACCCAAGATATTGAATAAGTGCCATGCAACATAAATTGGCTTCATGAAAAAAAGGTAATCTCAACCTCGATACACTTATTTACATCAACATGAATACTAATAATCAAAGGCTATATATATGGAAAAAAAATTAGCTACCTATTTCAGAACCAAATTAACATTATTTGGTATGTCATGATTTTGAATTTGATCTGTGAGAAACCTTTTCTTGAGGATACTTGCTTGATTATCTTGAGTTTTTTTTTTTAAATTTTCATTTAATGTTTTCTCTTGCAGTAACTTATCCTTTTAAAAGTGTTACCTTTGTATTTGCTATTTATGTAACATTATTTTTTTGTCATTATCCAATTGTAATTTTTATTGATCTAATGTATATGTTTACAATTTTTACTTTTCAATTTATTGTTTTGATAATTTATCAAGTTGAGCATTGTCATTGATGTCAAAGATACATCTTGTAAAGGATGATGTAAAATGTGACTAAGCCTAGCTTGGAAGTGTGTGATACATAATATATTGTTTAATTTATATAATTTAATGTAAATTAATGAATTATAGTTCATGAAATTAGTGGTCATTAATGTCAATATTAGTTTCAAAGTTGTTCAGGTGCATGGAAGAAAAATGCCAAGTCATATGAAGCTTGGTCACATGGTTTTAGGTCTATATGAGGTTAGAAAGATTGTTTTCATTATAAATAGAATGTTTTATTTATATAAGTGTGTTGTGATGTCTTATGTTTTATTTTGTTTTTGAGGTCATAACATAGAAGGAATATGTCAAGGTGTCAAGTGTGTTAGAAGATTGAGCCTAGTCATGGCATGGTGAAGGTATGAGTTGGTGACATGATGAGGTGAATTATATAGAGCATGTGAAAGGTTTTTAAGGTCTTGTGATCATGAGAATAAGGTGTATAAGCATCAATTAGAGTCTCAGGGTGAGCCTACAAGGGTAAGACCTTTAGATCAAATCTGTACCTAGACCACTCGTAGACCTTACTTAGACTAATGAGGCATAAAGATTAGTTTTCAAGGATTTTTTTCATATTTTATAATTTATAAATGTATGATAATTTTTTTAAACATGTTCATAAATTTTGAGGCCATGGTTTGAACGAAATTTCAAGAAACATTGTTTTAGGCCTTCTTGAGTTTACAAAATGAGGTCTTAAGACCTGAGAGGCACTTTTAGACATTCATTGGAATGTGTAACCTCTAAACTTTAACCTTATATATTATGTATTTATGGGGTAGGTTACTAGTTAAGATATCTAGGCATTAGTTTTGGATTTAAGTGGAAGTCCTTTAGGACTAATCTTTAATACCAAAACTTTTGTTAAACCTCCATAAAACCCTAATAAGGACCCAATGTTGAAAATATTATGTAAAACAAATTATAATTATATAAAATGACTATAAAAACTATTTTATAATGTATTAAAATCTCTGAGGTACCTTTAGGTGGTGGTGGTTTGTCAAATGAGAGAGATAATGTATAGATAAAGGCTTATTTGTAAAGAATTTGTTGTAGCAGTCAAAAGTTGTATTGGTCAAGAAAATGAAATGAATGTAATAAGGAGATAGAGAATACTAATATATTACAATTATATTTTATGGATATTTTTCATGCTTATATTGTGATAAATTAATCTTTCAAGTTAGCTAATCTCTAACAATCCTAATGGTGAAAATAGTGTAAAACCCAGGCAATAGTGAGAAGATGAATTAGATTATGTTTTCATGGTGTAATGATGAAAAAAAGTGCATGGAGATGTTATTTATTATTTTTAATTCATGTATATTCTTTAAATAATTTTTTTAGGATATTTAATATGATGAAGAGTTTTCATAAAATGACCTATCTGGTTGAATTTGGTCTGTGAGATATAAGGTCATGAGATTAGTCTGAAAGATAAATATTTTACTTTTAGACCATATAATTTTTTTTGGTGGATGGTATGAAAATATAATATATATTATTTTAATATATCAAGAGTCTTTTAAAGTTTGTTTATAGGTGTTATTATTTTGAGTTACCATGACTATGTTTTGAGGTAAACTGGTAGTTCTAAGTGAGTAAGTTGTAGAGATGATCGTGAAGCCTTAAGCTATAAGTGAAATTGTATAATGAATTTGATAATGAAATTGAGGTCATTTAGATTTTTATTTTTTTTTTTTTTATAATTTTTAGTGGATTATGTGTGTTTGAGCTTCAATATTGAAAGGTAGACTTTTTGGTATACACAAACCTAGTAGGACTGAGTACTACTGAGGGGTTTCATAAAATGGTTAGACCTAAAGGTGTTATGGATATTATAGGATGTTATTTAAGTTATTTTTTGATGTTTTATGTGATATATATATATATATATGTATATATATATATATGTATATATGTATATATATGTATATATATATATCTGTATATATATATATATGTATATATATATATATATATATCTGTATATATATATATATGTATATATATATATATATATGTATATATATATATATATACAGATATATATATGTATATATATATATATATATATCTGTATATATATATATATGTATATATATATATATCTGTATATATATATATATATATATATATATATATAGGTGTAATTATTTGTAAGGGATCAAATGGTAACATGTTGATAAGAAGGCCTAATACAATTAGGTCTCCATGAGACCTAAAATTGAAATGAGGTCTAATAGAGTTATGACAGATCAAAAGGAAATTAAAATTCATTTTAATCAAGTTTATGATATTTGATAAGACATTTTATTTTTCTTACCTAATATGTTAAGTGTGTGTGGCCAACCAAGGTATATGAATAAGAGATGAGTATATATACAAAGAATTTTAAGCCTATTTTGATAAGCTTAGAGTAAGTGAATGGATTGATAAAAAAATGAGACTAAGGAGGTTTGGTAACATGTTATAAAACCTCAAGAGATGGAATATAATCATTTCATGAAGATCATACATCTGTTATATAGTTTAAAACCAAGGCCATGTGACATATTCAATCTTGATGAGGGCTAATTAAGTGAAGAAACCTAGAGGTAGCTTTTAAGACTCAAGTGGAGTAGAGTTAAAAGAGTGATCATAGTATATTGAGAGGATATTATAGTTACATAAGAAATTTTTTCATGATGTATGATAGTGGATACAATTTAGATAGAATATACAAAGAGCTAAGTGGAAATAAGTGTGATTGATTGAGTGGGTGCTTGAGGGAGTTGAAGCTTCCTTGTAGGTTAGAGCTTGCATAATTAGTTTCTATTGAGTTTTTTCTTGTTTAAGATGGAGTTGTATTTATATTATAGGTTGGTGCTTTTATAATTTTCCTATAGCTAAGTTGGTGCTCATTCATAGGGTTTTTTAGCCTCCTAGCAAGTGAGTGCTTGATAAAGTCAAGTGGGTTCTTGATAACTCTAGGGTTGGTACTCCATGTTGGGTTGCTAATCAAGTAAATTTGATAAATTATATTATAGGAAAATTTTTTCAATCTTTGTTTCAATGGGTTTTATCCACCATGAGGGTTTACCATATTTATGATGTGTTATGTTGTTTCATTCTCATGTGATTGATTCTTAATACATTTCTAGATCATTGTGTTGCTTTCATGGCTCACAAAAGAGTGGATGTAATTATTTTAAAGTTTTTTAAGACTAATTAACACCACCTAAATTATTATTCTTCCAACAATTGGTATCATAGTGTGGTCCTTTGAATCAGGCCTAATATCTTTAAGGTGATTCTAAGAAGCACAAGATGTCTAATAATAAATAAGAAGACAACATGTATAATGAAGAATTCTAATATGATATAAAATAATGAAAAGCTAAAGTATACCTTAAAGTGAAGTTTAGAAGTGACGTAGATGATTTTATGAATCAAAATAAGAAGAAGAATGAGTTGAGATCTATGTTTAAGTATCTTAAGTAACATATATGTACCTTGAAGAGTGACATGGTCAAAGAAGCAAAAAAGGATGAGAAGACCATGAAGGATCTCAAGAATCATTTAGAAGGCGTCAACACATAATTTGGATTAAAATAAGTTAAGTATGCTCAGTTGAAGGTAGATCTATATTCCTTGAAGGATGATCATCAGAAGCTCATAGACAAGATGAGTAAGTATGATGAAAAGCATGATAAGTCATAACAATTCAAGAGTACCAACATGAACATACCAATCAATCAACCCAATGCAATGGGGTATTACACATATTTTAATGGTTATTATTTTTCTTGTCATATCTCTAGTCATAAAGCAAGTGATTATAAGATAGTCTTAAGGGATGGTTTATCATGGGACCATGGGAGAAAGAGTGATCAATGAAGAGGAGTTAACAAGTTATATGGAGATTCTAGATTACATGATAATGGTAAAAAATTGGTGTGGAAACCAAATAAAATTAGGACTAATCATATTAAGCCCAAGAGTCAAGTGGATTATTTAATGAGGATAAAAATATTAAAGAAGAATCTGTGGTAGATTAGACTACCTTTCACATTAAAAATGCAGGCATGAAATGGTATATAGATATTGGTTGATGAATCCACATGATCGAATACAAAATCAAGTTCATCTCATTGAAGAAGAATGTTTCATAAATAGTGAGATTTAGGGATAACATAACTACCAATATAGTTGGCAAGGGTATCTTGAGTTTCAACAATAGAAATACCAAGATATAAAATGCATTGTATGTGAACGTTTTGAAACATAACATACTTAGTATGAGTCAAACGTGGTACCAAGGACACACACTAACCTTTCATGGTAGAGGATGTGATATAAGGAGAGCCAAATTAGGAGACTAATTGTCAATGTTAATAAAACTGAAAAGAATCTCTATATCTTAAATGATATCAATAAGGAGAGATGAGTTATGATAAAAATGGATGAATGTTGGCTATGGAGTATAATATTGGATAACATAAACTTTGACAATCTAGTCAAGATAAACACTAAAAATTCTATGAAGAACATGACTAAGATCATCAAACCAACAAACACACCTTACAAGGCCTAACAACATGGTAAGTAGACTAGAAGAAGGTTCATGTCAAATGAGTGCTCTAATAAAATACCTTTATATATAATACACACAAATATTTACAGACCTAAAATAACCCAAACCATTCAAAGAGATAGCTACTTCATGTTACTCATAGATGACTACATAAGAATGACTTGGGTAGCATTATTGAAAGCCAAGTCAGAAGCTTTTGACAAGTTTAAGGCATTTAAGTCTCTTGTTAAGAATTATAAGAATAAGAAGATCAAGTGCCTAAGATTTGATGGAGGAGGAGAGTTTTGGTCTAATGAGTTTGATGACTCTTGTTATGTTCATGGGATAAGGAGATATTTCTCAATATCTAAGACACCCTAGCAGAATGGGTTAGTGTAAAGAAATAATATAACCATTAAAGATATGGAAATAAATATGTTAAATGAGTCTAAATTATCTTTTGGATATTAGAGAGAATCAGTGAGCACTATAGTCTACATCTTGAATAGATGACAATAAGGATAAATGGTAATGAAATCCCTTGTAAATTATGGAAAGGCATAACTACTAATGTAGAACACTTTAGAGTGTTTATGATAAAATGTTTCATCAAAATACATGAGGAATACTTAGGTAAGATTCATTATATGTTTGATTAAGGTATATTCTTTAGATACTCATCAATGAGCTCAACCTATAGATGTTATAATAAGAGGTTGTAGAAGATAGTGGAAAGCACCAATGTAAAGATTGATGAAACAAGGAAATCACACTCACATTCAAAGGATAAATAAGATAATATAGAATTATAAAATGAAGAGGAAAACATAGAAATTTATGAGGAAGAACAAGAAGTTGAGAAAAGACAAGACTCAAAAGACCCCTCAAGACAGATTCAAAGAGATCATCCTGAATAAAAAATCATTAGGAACAAGGATGCATGTATTCAAACAAGGAGAATATTGGTAAGTAACATAAATAAAGAGAATGCTTCTCTATTGTCTAAATATTGAACCTATGAAGCTTTTATAAGAAATAAAATACAAGTTTTTGATAAGTGTTATGAATAAGGAGTTAGACCAAATAGAGAATAATGAGACTTGGGAACTTGTTCCTAGGCCTAAGGACAAGAATGCAATTGGGAAAAAGTGGGTGTTTATAAAAAAGTTAATTTAAGATGGATAAGTCACTAGGAACAAGGCTATATTGGTATGTAAGGGATATGCACAAGTTTAATGGGAAGACTTTGAGGAGACGTTTGTACCGATGGCAAGATTGGAGGCCATCAGATTATTTCTAGTATATGCAGGATTCAAAGGGTTAAATGTGTACTATATGGATGTAAAATCTACCTTTTTATTATAAAATTTGAAGAAGAGGTATACATAAAGAAACCAAAAGGGTTATTACTATCAGATAACAAGGACTATGTCTATAGATTTAAAAAAGGCTCTTTATGGTCTAAATTCAGCTCCTAGAGTTTAGTATGCTAGGTTGGATAGGTATCTATTAGATTTAGGATTTAAAAGAGGATTTGTAGATATTAATATATAAATAAATATATAATATGACCATCATTTAATATTATTTATCAATGTGGATTATATAAAATTTAGTGGAAATAATGATAACATAACCAAGGCCTTTATATAGGTGATGAAGAAAGAGTTTGAGATGTCCATGATAGGATAACTATCATTCTTTCTTGGGATATAAATCAATAAATATGAAAAAGGTATATTTATTTCTTAGGACAAGTAGATAATAAAGATGTTGAAGAAGTTTTAGATGGAAGATTAAAAGGTAATTAGTACACTTATGATAAAAGGGTGTAAGTTCAATAAGGAAGATGAGTCTCCAAAGTTCAATGAAACATCATATAGTTAAATGATTAGAAGTCTTATATATACCACTATCTCTAGACCTAACATCATGTAAGAAGTAGGTTTTGTGGGAAGGATTCAATTATATCCAAAATAAAATCATCTACAAGTAGTTAAAATGATACTCAGGTATCTCAAGGGGACTATGGAGTTTTAGTTGTTGTATCTAAAGAGTAAGGAGTTCAATTTGATAGCCTATAAAGATGCAGACTAGGTATGAAGTCTACATGATAGTATGAGTACTATTGAAGGAGATTTATTACTATTTCAATGCCTATTTTCATATATAATCAAGAAGAAACAATAAATAGCATTATCCACTTATGAAGTTGAGTACATTATAACATCTTCATGTTGTATTCAGGTCCTATGGATGAGGCAAACCTTAAAATGCTACAAGGTGGAGTATGATGATCCTAGACCTATCTATTATGACAATATAAGTTCTATAATAATCTCAAAGAGAAACAACATGTACTCAAGGACTAATCACATTCCCAATAGTTATCATTTTTTAAGAAAGAAGATAAGTGAACAAAGTGTTAGACTTGAATATATTTCTAAACGTGATCAAATTATAGACATTTTGAATAAATCAATTCTAAAAGCAACATTTAAGGAATCCAAGTATTTAGGGGGACATAATTAAGTGGTTCATTAGCTCAAAGAGTAGGTTATTAGTACCAAAAATGTATCCATGGAGATAGAGGGAGCATGTTTGTATTGTGACTCATAAACTCATAGTCCTATTTGTTGAGTGTTTTGGTTGTAAGGAGTGTGATATAAGAATTTGAAAACATCTCTTTGTCATTTATCTAAAATGGGGAGAAATTTTATAATGAGGTATAATTTTATTGTTGAGAGAAGGTTCTAAGAGTGTTTTCCATAAATGACAAAGGGTGATATTGTTGAGCATTCTCATTGATGTCAAAGATGCATCTTGTGAAGGATGATGTAAAATGTGACTAAGTACACTTTGGAAATGTGTGATGCATAGGAGAGTGTCATCTTGAGATAATTTTAATTCAATTAATTAATTATTATTCATGAATTTACTAGTCATTGATGTCAAGATTAGTGTCAAATGTGTTTAGGTGCATACAAGAGAGAGATGCCAAGTCATATGAAGCTTGGTCATGTGGTTTTAATTCCACATGAGGTTGTGAAAGATTATTGTCATCAAAAAGATAATGGTGTAGTGATATGAGTTTTTTATGATTTCTTATGTCTTTTTTATGTTTTGTTGAGGTCATGACATGGAAGTAATAGGTCAAGGTGTCAAGTGCATTGGAAGCTTGAGCATAGTCATGACATGTTGAAGGTATGAGCTAGTGACATGATGAGGTGAGTGATAATAGGCATGTGAGATGTTTTGAAGGTTGTTTGATTAAGATAATAAGATGTATAATCATTAATGAGAGTCTCAGGGTGATCTTACACAAGTAGACCTTTATATCAATTCTACTCCTAGATGCTACTTGGATTAATGAGGCATGAAGATTAGTTTTAAAGGAAATTATACATATGTGAGCATGGATAGAGGTATGATATGTTGTTTTAATTATATTCACAATGTTTGAGGCCATGGCTTGAATTAAATTTCAAGAAACATTGTTTTAGGCCTTAACAAGTTTAAAGAATGAGATCTTAAGAAATGAGAGACAGTTTTAGACATTCATTTCTATGTGTAACCTCTAAATAGGAACATAATATATTAAGGATATATGGTTAATGGTCCTAGATAATATATATAGGATTTTGTTTTATATTTAATGGGTAGTTCTTTATGAACAATTGTTAACACCAAAACCTATGTTAAACCTCCCTGAAACCCTAATAATGAATTGATGTGGAATATCTTATTGAAAATATCCCATAATAATATAAAATGAATATAAAAATTATTTTTTAATTTATTAAACTCTTCCAGGGACCTCTAAGTGGTGGTGGTTAGTCAGATGAAAGAGAAAATATGTAGATACAAGATTATTTGTGAAGAATTTATTGTAGTAGTCAAAATTTAAATTGATCAAGAAAATAAAATGGATGGAATAAGGATATAGATACTAATATTATATTACCATGAAGTTTTATATTAATTTTTCACCCTTATAATGTGATAAATTGATCTTCCAAGTTATCCAGCCTCTAACATGCCTAATGGTGTAAACAGTGTAAAACTGAGGCAGTAATGGGAAGATGAACTATAGTATGTTTTCATTGTATAATTATTAAAAAATGTTCATGGAGATGTTTATAAATAATTTTTATTCATGTCTATTCTTGAAATAATTTTTTGAGTTTGGTGAATATGATGAAAAGCTTTTCACAAATTGCTTTGTTTGGTTTAGTTTAGTCTGTGAGATATAAGGTTATGAGATTGGTCTGAAAGGTAAATATTTTACTATTATACCATATTACATTTATGTTTTGTGAATTTTTAAAATTTAATATAATATTTTGAATGAATCATGAGTCTATGAAATTTTCTATACAAGTTTTGGAGGTATGACTCACCATGAATGTGTTTTGAGATAAACTGGTAGTATTGAGTAAGTTATAAAAATGATCTAGAAGGCTTATGCTCTAAATGGAAGTGTATAATTCATTTGTTAATTACAGTAATTTCATTTATATTATGTATTTGAATTTTTTAATCATTTTTAGTGGCTTAAGTGTGTTTTATCTTTAGTATTGAAAGGTATACTTTTTGGTGTACATAGGCCTAATAAGACTAAGTACTATTGAGGGGTTTCATGAAGTGGTTGGACCTATAAGGTGTTATGGATATTAGAGGATGTTTTATAATGTGTTTTTGGAATTTTTATGAGAGTATTATTCCATTTATATATTTTTAATTCTTTTGAAGGGATCAAATGGTAACATGTTGATAAGAAGGTTTAATGAAATTAGGTCTTCATGAGACCAAAAAGTTAAATGAAGTCTAATAGAGTTATGACAGAGTGAAAAGAAATCAAAGATCATTTTAATCATGTTTATTAGATATCATAAAAACTATTATATTTCTGACCTAAGATTTTAAGAGTGTGTGGTAGACCAAGTGGCATACGAACAAGAGATGAGTATATATACAAGGCATTTTAGGCTTATTTTGATAATCTTATAGTAAGTGAATGGATTGATAAATAAATGTGCCTAAAGAGGTTGGGTAATATATTCTAAAACCTAAGGAGAGGGAATATAATAATTTCATTAATATCATATAGGTGATCTTTAGTTGAAGATCAAGTTCATATGACGTATTTAGTCTTGATAAGGGCTAGTTGAGCAAAGAAGGCTAGGGGTAGTTTTTAAGAGAGACCAAGTTGAGTAGAGATAAAGGAGTGATAATAATATTTTTAGAGTATATAATAGTTACAAAATATATTTTTTATTGATTTATGACAATTATTATATTTTAGATAGAATAGATAGAGAGCTGAGTGGAAAGAAGTGTGATTGACTAAGTACGTGCTTGAAGGAATTGAAGTTTCCTTATACATTAGAGCTTGTATAATTGGTATTTATTGAGTTGTTTCTTGGTAAATATTTATTTTGATATTATTTTCAGGTTGGTTCTTACAAAATTTTCCTCTTACTAAGTTTGTGATTAGTCATAGGGGGTTGTAGCCTCCTAGCAAGTGGGATCTTTCTAAAGTCAAGTGGGTGCTTGATAAATCTAGGGTTGTTTCTCCATGTTGGTTTGGTGATAAAATAAATTTTATAAATTATATTATAATATATTTTGTCTAATATTTATTTTATTTCCTTTTATCCCCTATGATGGTTTCTCACATATGTGATGTGTTATCTTGTTTCATGAACTGTGATTGATTCTTAATGCATTGCTAGATCATTGTGTTACTTTCATAGTTCATATATTTGTGTGTGTAATTCATTGAATTTTTTTGAAGACTAATTCAACCCCCCTCTCAGTAATTACACTTCCAACATATCCATTTACAATTTTTCCATTTATAATTGTTGATTTATTTGAGTTAAACTTGTTCTTTATAAGGTGCCATATTTAGTGTAGCAAGTGAATATTTGTACATATGTGCAATATTAGTTTCAATTTATGTATAAATTAAACATAAATATTTTAATTTTTCTTATTTTTGTTCTAAATTAATATTGAAACAAGTACTTAAACTTACATTATGTTGGTTATCCTACATTAAATCCTTTCCTTTATCCTTAGAGTATTGTGTCTCTAAATTATTGTTTAATTTGTCCCTCTTTATTATATATGAATCATCTCAATATTTTCCACCTCCCACAAGTGTGAAAAGAGTATGAGATAATTATTCCTCTAGATTTATAATATTTTTATTTAGATTACACAACTTGTCATATACTAGATCTAGGATATCATTTTCATTACTATCATACCAATATATAAATATGTAATTAGGATATTTAAAATTATCCAAATGATGAAAATATGGTATTTTATCCTCTTGTTGTATATAAATTAGTGAGTTTTTAAGTTAATCTTATTTATTTCTAGTGATTTGTGCTTTAACATTTCTAAACTTGAATCATGTACCTCATATGTATGCATTTGATCAATTTTGATGGATTGTGAAAGTGGTATAATAGAATGATCTGAAGATTGTGATTTGGTGACTTTAAAATATTTTAAAGGTGTATCATTAGTTTTAATTATATACTTGAATTTTCCATATATAAACTTTATAAATTTAGGTAATTTATAAAGTAAAACCTCCATAGCATGAATCAAGGTTACCCTAAAATTAATTTATAGTGTAACTACTTAGGCATTAGTTAAAAACAATATGCATTATCTTGGGACCTTGTTGATCTGCTGTGATAGTTCAAAGTGTTTGACAAGGATTATTATTATATGCCTTAATATTTTATTCTAATTATTAATGATATTTATATTGATACCCAATTATTATAATAAATCATAGCTATAAATATTTATGAGTTCCCATCGTCAATCAACACACTTCATTACCTTTCCATGCACTTGAGATTGAATAAATAGTGAAATATATTGATCTATGATATGCTTAAGAAGTAACTATTCCTTATCAAACATGATGATGTTTTCAATATCATTGATAGTATTCATGATAAAATAAAATTATGGTGGTTATGTATCAATAGGAAGGTTTATATCATGTATCACTTCCTATAATATACCTTTATAGATCATTGATATCTTTAATAACTTTAACATATAAGTTTTATTAGGGGTTTTCATAACTGTTTAATGGTATTGTAACACTTATATTTGATGGACTTCATTGTGGGAGGTGGATGGGGTTAGGAATAACATGCTAATCATATTCATTTTATCATAATATATGATGTACCCATCCTCATATAGTGCTGAAAACATGAACGTTATAATCTAATCTAATCCATGGGTGAATAATAAGAGCAAGATGGTAAGTGAGATAACCTTGATGTATAGGGGTAGTAAGAACAAAATGAGTCATGTGCACACATTGGAAACTAGTGGTAATAGGTAGGATTGGATATTCTAGTAATATGAATTAAGGAAGGATTGTGACTATACATTGTTAATTTTACATTTTTTATAATATTTATGTTTGATTAATGCTAATATATAGTGAATCCAAATAACACCTTAGAAATTAACATAAAATTTAATGATGAACTTAATTGGTTGGATCTAAATATATAAGCAACATTAATTCATTATTACCATGATTTTATTATGAAAATTTGAATTTGAAAATATAATAAGGGGTGTGAAAATATAGGATGCGTTTAATTTTTAGTCTCTTAGACATATTGATCCCAATTTTAAATAGTAAACGAGGCCCAAATGGAAATAACTATGAAGGATTATACCATATTTTAGCCACACTATCCTATATCTAGGGTACATTGAGAGTGAATTATTAAGGCTAACCACTTACCAGTGATATACTAAAACAAACCATTTAAAGGATTACTATGGTTGAATAAAATAACCTAGGTATTTATGATATACCATGAGGTACGTGGAAACTAAAGTCCATATATAGTGTTATATAATGGATTGAGTATTAGAATAATACCCATCACACCAAAAGTTAGGTAAATATAAATTTTTATTTACCTAGAGAGATATCTCTTATGAGTTTTAAAATTGATGAAACATAATTTCTAGAAAAATAAACAAAATAAATAATGAGTAAATTTAAATTGAAAACCAAATCAGGAGAAAATGTTTTTGTGTATATAAATAAAATAATAATATTAAATCCTAGTATAAAAATTAAAAAAATATAGCTCAAAAATTTACAGATGCATCAATATGTTTTACCATATTTTTTATTTAATAATTAAATGTTTTTTAATAAGGTGTAAAAATTTAAGGAGATTATAATGCTAAAGATACACAATTATTAACAATTGTAACTTTAACTAGTAAAATATGAATAAATGCTATTTGGGAAATAATAAGAAGAAATATACTTAGCTAAAATATGGATTTTTTGATGACTATTTATGGTGTTTTAAAGTGAGTGTTAGAAAAAGTCAATACTATGGTTGTGCTTGATCAAAGGCAAAATCTGAAAATGCTCCTAGATAGGACCACATGCCCTAGGAAACAATGCATTCCATCTGTGTCCATTGATTAAGACATTTATTATTTATTGTGACTAATTTTTTATAGTGAAAATTAATATAGGATATACCTATGACAACATATATTAAAAAATATAATCTATGAATATTCCTATATAGGTCCATACTCCCTAGATATCAACATAGGTTGTTAGATTCCATTGATTGTACACTTGTTTGGTTTACTATGATGAAAATATTATTAATCTACCTTATGAGCCTATGTTTACTATATGGGATGAGGAACTTAAATTCTATTTTTGAGACATGAATATCATTATTTTCCTTTTTTTTTTGCTTTGAAAACCCTATGGGTTTTTATAAGAGATATAAACTTGAAAAAACAAGAAGGGGAGTCCAAATGGTTAAGTTGACCCACATCACCATCTTGATCAATGGCCACTACCTACATATCTAGAAAATTTGAATATGGAATAAATTCACACATATTTATCCCACCTAGAGGGATTACACAATTGTGTTCCTTGACTTTTTTATGCAATTAAAAATTTGACCTTGAATCATGATAATGTTAGCTCTTTACTTGATTTTAGATGCTTTAGATTTGATTTGTTATTACTCATGTTGTTTGATATATAATTTTGGATCTAAATGGTATATTTTAAAAATGTGAAATATCTTAATACATAAATTCTAGTTTAGTAATTAAGTCCCTTTTAAATGAGGCTTTAATTTGCTTATATAGTGAAACATATTCATAATTTCCTTTAGCTAATCTGATGAAATGTAAAATAAGACACAAAAATATATTTTAAATTTTGGAAAATAGTTTTGAGGACATTATAAGTGAACACATTATACCAATATACATGTCTTCTTAGTTAAAACATGTACTTTAGAACCAAGGACAAATATCCTAAGTTTGAGGTAATCTGAGAGTGATGTAGAAGAGGTTTGGTCATTAACATGAAAAGGGTTTTTTATTAGTGACTAAAAATATAGGGTTAATCCAATATATGTATAATCATCTTATAGTAATGGTGAATACAATTCATGTATTTGGGCAAAATTTAAGAGGTCTAGGATATGTCAATAATTAAATTTTTTGAGTACTTATGACTAGATCTAGGTATCTACACATTTATTAATTATACATCAAATACATCCAAAATTCAAAGAAATATAGTGTTAAAAACTAATACTAATGATGTACCTATTTTCTAATCTAAGAAGGTGTTAAAAATATTTCACACAATTTCAAAACAAAATAATTGTCTTATATTTCCAACTTATAGGCACAAATAATTATTTAACACTATTACTAGACCCACCACAAGATACTTTGGATATTTATCAAATTTAATCTTATTTATTCACCATAGACATATCAATAAAACAAAACTTGAGCATTACCTAAAGTGTATGATCCAAAATCATTTTTTAACTAACATTGATCTTCATGACATAAAACTAATCAAAGTTTAAACTTACTAGACAAGATTAAAAATCTAATAGAAAAACAACATTCAAATTTATGGGTATATTTATGGGTATAATTCTACATTGAAAAAATCTATCAAAATTTCCGTATAACTCTTTTATATATTTAAAATCCACTACTAAATCACAATGCTCCAAAGTAAAAAGTGTGAATGTGAAAAAAAATATATACTCATTAAACTATCTCACATAAGCATGATCTTAAAAACATTATTAGCATGGTCTCAAGATTTCAATATAAAGTGCCTTCCATCAAATTTTATGACCATGAGATACTTAATGATGAATAAAATAATGGTCTTTTAAACATATATGTTCTTATTGACTGTCAACCTTATATCACACAAGGCATTATATTGATAATAGTTATATTGAAAACCTTTTTTTGATGTCATTTATATCTAGTCAAGTCTATATTGAGATAAATTTACTTTTTACAGCTTAGATAAATAATAATTATGACTATCAAACACACATGATCATATGTGGTATTACCTTACTAGTGTAATTCAACCTTTAAACACTCCCAATTTGGTTATATGTAACATCATATATAAGATCATATAATATATTAACTATAATATATTTCATTAATCAAATGAGAGTGATACTTTCAAAATTACGCCATTGTGTTGGTTTTTTACATTATAATATGATATAATGAATGACCTATCTAACCTCAGATTTCAAATATATAACCATCTAATGCACCTTAAAATTATAAATTATTCACCGTCATGTGATCATTTATATTATTATAAATTGATCATATATGATACCCACTATATTTTATTCTATAACATCATCATCTAGTGAAATATATATATATATATATATATATATATATATATATATATAATTCCCATATTTTCAACTACTATATCTATGACACCTAGCCATATGCATATTAAGATTGATTTGTGACCTCTTGTTAAGAAACTTATTTCACTATGTCATATTATTACACATGTTAAGTAGGCTCTATGGTCCCATGTAAAACATTTTTTAAATTGGGATAATGTTACTTATTTCACATCTTTCAATTATTTTTATGATACATTTAGAGCCACATCTAACTCCTATATTTTGGTACTTGACATTATAGACTACATCATTTTTTAGTAAAATTATTTTACATCTTATACTTCATTAATGCACCTTTATTATGCGTATATACCTTTTATTTTTGTAATAATTTGTATGTGATTTTATCCCTCATTTTTGATTTCATTATTCTATTTTATATATTTGATACCTTCGAACTTTCCTTCTTTTATGTCAACATTATTATATAGCTTTTGTTTATGGTACTTTATATCTTTCACTAAACCTTTCCTGTTTGATTTTTTATCCCATTTGAGTATTTATGTTAGCTTCCTAATGATAATATCATATATTGATTCATTTTCTCCAAGAATACATTGAGTTATGAGGTATTTTTCAGGTTTCTTAGAATCTTCCTCATCTTCTTATTTTTATTTTTTCCCCTAGACCCATCTATTGGAGTTTTTATATTGATTTATCCCCTTAGATTCTATTTTTGATTATGTGAGCAATTTTTTTTCCTCTAGTGTGTGCCCCTGGGACTTATTATTTTAATATTATATATTCATCTAGAAATTTTTGGAATGACAAAAACATTTATAAAATACAAAAAATATAAATATTAATTTTCCATACCTAAATAAGGTTCGTTTGAGTGATTCCCAAGATTTTACAAAAATGCCACTAATTTGAACTGACACAAGAAAAATAATATTACCATGCAAATCATTCCTTGTTAAGAGGAGTTCATTAGGTAATGAAATGTCTTAACACAACATTCTAAGCCTCATCCCCTTCTAGGATTATGATAATCCACTTAAAACATAGGGCATAGGCTTGGATCTTGATGTCAATAAGTCCAAGGATTAAGCACATGGGGTGTAAAATACAACCTTCCTTAATTTTCATCAAGTTGTGAGTTTTAAACACCTTTTTTAGTTATGCCTTCATGCTCAATTTGATTGGAAATAGATTCATACACTTTTACAACCTTTTCTTCTAGAATTATTTGCATAGAAAACTGTTATTCTTGGTGACTCAGCCATGTTACCAATAAGAGACAACATTTTTTGGAAAAACTTTTGTGCTAGTATTATTTTTCATATATAGAAAGCCATAATCTATGTTATTTTTAATAACAAAGCTATGGAAAAATATTTTTTGGTTACTAGTAAAGTTATGAACATCTTTAATATTTTTCTTTTAAAAAAATCCAAATGGAGAATGCCCACTTATAGGTAGACTGTATCTAAAATCTCTTAGACCATAGGGTTAGGACACAATCTATTTTTTGTCAGCTACCTCCATGTCTCCCATGACATCATTATCCCTATTAGGATTAGGGAAATATTTTTCATCATCACTAGTCTAAGCGCAAGTGGATTTCTTATTATTATTACTAGTTGCTTTCACTTCTAAATGGTGGTGGCATGTTTTATTATATTGGAAGTAGTGGTGGAAGAAGTTGGGTATTCCTCCCCAAGAAAAATTCCATCACTATCTCTTACAATTTCCACTTCTTGATAGGCTAAGAAAACTAAATAAAATAAAAAAATGATGGGTGGGATCTAATACCTAGCATATTGGATCCTCTATTATATAAAAATTGGTCTTATCGGTCATGGGTCTACTCATGCACCTACCCATCTATCCAAGTCAGATCTAGGCTTGTTATAAAAGGATAAATACCCTCATGATTCCTATGTCACTCACTATTTAATACTTAATAACACTGACATTAATATACATAAGGTGCAAGCCTTATGTTCTCACCTAAAGCACAATAGAGAAGGGACTAGGGTATATGTTGGGATAGTTGTGCCATGATGCAACTCTATTACTTAGGGGCTTGGGTTAGTGTAATTATGGTTGGGAATTCATAGGTGCAAGTCTTGGGTTTTATAGGCCTAATGACATTCAGGCACTTGAGGGCAAATTGGGTATTGGGTTAAGGGACTTAGGAGTGGTTTTTCACTTAGGTGTAGATATCATTTAGGGTGTATGGTCTTAACCACACATATAATAATTTCTATTCTAGGAATAAGGCTTGTTGTCAACCATAGGTCCACCTTGAACAAACTAGGTTAGAAGCTCATGATGACTCAACACACAAATTCAATAGAATAAAGTATATAACCAATAAAATTCTAAGACTTAAATATGTAGCTCATTAACCATTTATGCTAAGCATTCTTCATTAATACATTAAAAAATAATACATACATAGTCCATATAAACTAAGCAAGTTCTCAACCTAAACTACTAAGGACCAAACTCATAATCAAGCTTAGGTATTATAAAGGGAAGTGTCAAAATTCATCTCGAGATAAATTCTAAGCCTAAGATAATTTTATAGAAATAATTTTATATTTCTTCTCTACTCTATTTCACCTCCTCTCCTCAAATGAACTTGGATTGATTTTAAAATATTTGGAACATCTTAGGTTTATGGGGAATGGAGCACACCAACTACTGAGTTGGTACTAGAGGTACACATTCTACCACCCCAAATATGATTTGTATTTAATGTGAATTTATTGTCTTGGGTACTCACTTCACAATACTTTATGATTCATAAATATCTACTTATCTTTAATTGTTTTTCATTGTCTTGTGCACTTGGTTATCGATGTTTCTTGGAGTTATTAACCACTAGTGAGATGGTGTAGTTAAAAGATAAAAATAATAACCATTCATATATTTTCCTCATTCCTCGGTGTTTTTTGAGTTGTCACATATCCAATACTTATCTTGAAAAGGGTCCCAACACTACCCCATTCAAAATTATTAGTCCACCCCTAGACAATCCTTCTAATTCCCTAACTATGCAAAATTCTAGTGTGCTCTGCTATAATTATATCTTGAAATATTTAAAGCCCTAGATTCCAAATTTGATTTCTTTAATGGTGCTATCAATATCCATAGAGGTATCCTTGAGCATGAGCACATAGATGTTATCTAGTTATTTATGGAAGGCTTCTAGAATTTCTATATCCTTTCAAAGCTTTCCATCTAAGATGGCTCCCTGCTCGCTTGCCTTTGTCTAAAAGGCATGGAAAAATTCCTCCAAGTCTTTCTCTTAGGTCTTTAATTGGGTGCTCAATGTGTTTACCTATGCCATTTTTTGGGTGAAATAAACCCTATTGACAATGAAGTATTGCTTAGTCAATGCAACCTTCTCCCTCTTGAGCTTTTAGAGGTACACATTGATGACTGATGATTGGGTGGAAAATTTATAAAAGATGACATTCGCATCATTTTCACACTCTTCCATCCTTGTAAAGAGGTCCTCAACCTCATCAATATTTTTATTGAGCTCTTTCCTTAGGGATTTTTAAGGGTATTCTTATTCGTCCTACACTATCTTCATTTGAGGGAACATCTATTTGACCAACATGCACACCTTATCTACTTCTAAAATATTGGAAGTGTCAACACCATCCAAAAGGGATGGATATACTTCCTCAATGCACTCAACCAACTACCTAAGTCTAAACTTCATGGCATTAAGTTTTTCCTCTAGCTTAATCACTATATCTTTCCATTTTATGGTTCAATCATCATTGACAATGTTCTTGCATGTTACATCAAAGGACATCTTAATTAGGACATTATTCAACCTTACTAGGTTCATGTCTAGGGGTTGACCATTTAGTAGTCACACCCCTATTTTAGTTTCTCAACACTCCATACTACTTTTTCTAGCACCTTGAAATGAGGCTCATCCATATAGCAATTAAGTGCAAAAGAAACTTGATGGCACATTAATGTTGTTATATCTCTAGAGGGTATGTATTGAAACATGTAGAAGTCCTCATATTTAGTATACCCCTTCTACACTTTTTCCTAGTAACTTGGCTCAAATTCTTCTTTCTCAATTGCCTACTCTATTTTTCTCCTTTTCCTCTTTACTTCTGTTGCTACCCTCTTTGATGCCTTCTTCTTTTTTTCCTTCTTGCATGGGTTATTCTTATTTGGACCTTTCCCCTTCAACCAATTCTTCTTCTTAGGTATATTTAGTGTGAACCTTCATAAAATCCTTCTTGATGCCAACCTATTATTTTCCTTCCTTCTCTATTTGTTCCTTTGAGGCACCAGCACTGCCTTCTTTGTCTCTAGGTGCCCCTTAAATATTAGGGCATGTATGTTCTATAGATTCCTCTATTAGGCTAGTGTGGGCACTATGTACCTCTAATATTTTGGTTTCAATGGGTTTTGCACTTGAAACAACCCTCTTCTCTTATTCTACCTTCCTATCCTTATCCTTTTTGGCCTTCTTTATTTCTTCCTTCCTCTTCTTGATGATCATGATAGTGTTATCCTCTTTGGCCCCTATCTCCTTAGCCTCCACTTTATCAATTTTAGCTTGGGTCATACCCTTGGCCCTCATGGCCTCTCTTTTGTGTTTTAACTCTATCACCAGTTCATTTTGATCCTGATCTAATCCCATCTTCTCTAATTTATTCCTCATATCCTCTTCATCCTATGGAGGTTATATTATGCGCTATTTGTTAGGTGTGTTTGATGGTCTTATTTCCATAAGCATGGCATCAGTGCCACCTTAGAGATCCTCATGTGTTTCCACCATGATCGATTCTTCCTTAGATTCTTCTTCAGTCATTCTCTTTTCTTCATTCTCAACTTTCTTACTTCACTCCTATATCATTCTGACCTTCCTCATTTCTTCTTTCTTCCTTTGTAGCTCCCACACCTTCTATATGTCTACTTTGTAAAGGCCAAGATTCCTCCAAGATTTTTCATACCTTGCTTCTTCACTTTGGGGTGTTAGGGAAGTTTCCTCACTAGACGAGGAGTCTATTTTGGTCATAATGTACACCCTTGTCCCCAACTCTAATTACACTTCTATGTCTACCAGGGTGATATTGGGAGTTACAGATGGGAACTTTATCTTTTTCCATTTCTCCTTTCAGATAAGACAAGTCTTTGATGTGAAATTTACATGCTTCTTAGTTAGGGTTGATGGGGAGGTTTCATCACCTGAGGTGATTTTGAAATTTATGCACTCCTCTATTTATTTTAGTGTCTCCCCTTTTTTATTATTAGGAGACTTCTTTGGTTTAGCTAGTGTTGGGATGCCTTCATCATTGATCCTAATGGGAGGGTCATTGGTCTATTTAGTATTAGAAATGGGAACCTTCTTAGTCTTCATCTCATAGTAAATATTATAGACTCACATGAGTATAGCTAATTACTAAAAAGAGTGGATGTTGATGTCATCTGACTCATCCTCTTCCTCCTTTATTGCTCCTCCATTTGGGTACACAAACTAGTTCTGTAACCTAGTTCTTTCCATATCCAATGCCCTCACTAGAATATCAATTTTTTGAACATTAGGGATCTTCTTGAGTGTGTCCCTAAAATACATGGTTGAAAAATCATATGAAAGATTTAACTATCTAGACTTATTGCCATCAACTAGTGTGAGGTATACTACACAAAAGTGTTAAAAATGGCAAATGTTATCATCCCATACATTATTTTGGGGAGCTCTTGGGGGATGCACAAATTGATCCTAAATGCCTCTATGTATTTTTTTCACCACCTCATCATGCATGTTTTATATCTTTCATTAAAGGAACTGGGGAAAATGAAGTCCTTGTATTTCCATGCCAGGGAGTCATTGTGTTCTAGAAAAATGTAGATATTATCATCATCTTCATCTAGTATGTTAATTTCCTCCATGACTATCAATATAAGATGGACCCCGCCTAAAGGTCCCCTTTATTGTGTGTCATTCTAACATGTTCTTCACAAAATCCTCTATAATCAACTTGGAAATGTTAAACTTCATGCCTTGATCCATATGGTATGTGACATAGGGGTAAGTTTTTGTTACATGAGTCTAGTGAATGTCTAGGTAGAGTTTTGAGCTCACAAGGTGAAAGGCCACCCTTTTTTTAGGGTCCTTGAAATATTTTATGAGGAATGTGAATCCGCCATTATAGTAACTCAAGATATTTTATTTATGCTTCACCTCTTCATCATCTCCCATCATCTCATGGAAGCCTTTCCAAGTATTTGGGAGCCTAGTTATCCTTCCAATGAGGCATGCTAATATCCTCATGCTCCTTCCTATGAAGCATATGTGGTCACCATGGATGTTCAATAGAAGGAATTTCACTAACTCCTATAGCTTCCCAAATCATGGAAACTCATATAGTTAAGTTACATCAAAAGTTTTCAATCTACCTCAAATGGAGACATAAAAAATCATTATGATCTGATTTATCTTGCTCCCTGCATCCACCATCCAATTTTATGATAGGTCTTGCACATGGACGGAAGTATGATGGTTGTAATATTTTATCTAGTAGGTATGTGACAATGAATGCCAATTTTCCACCACCAATACCTCTAGGGGAAATTGCATTACTTGATAGTACAATTTTTTCAACACTTTGAGGTCGACTTGTGTGATGATTACCCCTTCTACTAGTGGATTTTTTGTTCTTATAGGGTCCAATTTTATCACCATGCATGCTTAATTTATATTTTATTTATATTTACCCATTCCCTTCCACTTCTTTCCCACCCTAAACCTACTAGTTTTGAAGTATAGTAGGGTGTGTCTTTTAAAACCTTAAATTATTACTAGTGCTTCATAGTTATGAGATCTATGATTATACCTTATATTTGAGCTTCACAGGTTATTATTGGTGTCCTTAGCACCAAATAAATTTTTCATCAACTAGTTTCTACTCAAATTTAGTTTCCCACCTCTCTACACCAATATTAGTATGAGCCCAATTTATTCAACTTCACAATCATTCACTCTAGGTGCCTATGGGTGATCAAACTCTTGCTATAGTAGGTTTTCTATTGATTTGTCTCTCTAGTTCACTATTTCACTCTAGTTTGATTGACATCTCAAGTTTTCATAAAGTTTGTAATGGAAACCAATCAATTGTGTGATGTTGTATACCCTTTTTCCATATACTATCTTTAATGTAGGTGAATTAATCATATGGTGCCATTTAGATTTCTTAAAACCCATGAAATTTAATGAAATATACAAAAAAACTTTTCCACCAACTCATTTATTATAGATATTTGTGCCTCCATTATCACCACATTAAATGATCCTAATGGTAGTTTGGTGAAGTGACTTATGGTTTAAACAGTCGCTTCTTACTCAAATCTAGGTGGATTCTAGATATATATGATGATTCTCCTTCTCTAGTTTTCTTTCTTGGCATGATCTTCACCTTCAATATGGTAACCTAGGAACATCACCTCACATGTGCATGATTCAACCTCCTTGGTTCCACCTCTTCTTGTTACACTTCTATTTCAAGCATGCTCATGTATCTTGGTTGGTTTATTATGCTTCATCTTGCTTTGGTCTATCCTACCCCATAAAAATCCTTTATGTTGGTCCTCTAGTACTTAATCCTAATTTTTTGAATATCTTGCACATGATCAAATGGTGCATCTTCACTATCTTTCTTACATATGATCAAGTTGTGTGTCTTCACTTATCTCCTATTTTTTCTGAGTCTATAAACCTCCTTACACTTAAAAACTTATGTCTCTATCCCTAATTACTTGGAAAGAAAATGCATTTGACTCACCTAACTAGAATTATGTACAAAAGTGCTAGAGCATTTCTCCCTTAGACCTCTCCAGCCCTATAACCTACCTCTTATGCACCTGGAGTTTACTCTTCTTCTTCTTGAGTCTATCAAGTTTCACATGATCACCACTTAGATGTCTGGCCTTAAACTCTTTAGAAAGCATGAGGGCTTGACTTACCCAATTGGATTTATGAATGAAAGGGTAGATGAACATCTACCTGGGACATGAAATAACCCTATATATATAATTTTTTGCATGGTAGTCTAGTGTACTTTCCTTGTCTAATGTTAGCAATCCTCAATTTACCAAAACATAGGTGTCTAGCCTCAAGTGCTTAGAAAGTTCAAGTACTTGACTCACCTGGCTAGAATTGTGAGTGATTTGTCAACAAATTCTCTTGGTTTGATTCAAAGTACTGCTTCTTCACTCTTTACAGTACTACCTAAAGAATAAAATAAAACAAAAATGTTTGGCTTGTGCCAAACATTCATTCAATCATCTCAAATCAAACCAACAAATGACCAAGAAGTTTATGTCCTAATGACATAAGCACCATTCTAATTATGATATGGAATCAACATATTTCCATTAAAATTCCTAGGGAGAATTTCACCAGTCAAAGTATGCAACTTGCATGCACCTATTTTCAATATGTGTTGAATGATATAGTGGCCCATCCCCCTTATCTATAGTTTGCCTAGGTGCTTGAAATGTTTGGATTCATAGATGAAAATGAATGTTCCTTCTACTAACACCTTATTATTTATATGCTTGTCATGCTAGAGCTTCTAGTGTAACTTTTGTATCAAATAGATCCACTTTTCTTGGCCGCACATCTCATCTAAGTGCTCTAAGTCCTCCAACATTATGTGTAGTGACTCTAGGTAATCTAACAAAACAATTAATATGATGTGAAATGATGGCACAAATAAATCCATTGGTATGATCAACTCAATTTTGAATTCTAATTGAAATGGTGTAGCCTTGTTTCAGAACTTATAGGTTATGTGATATGCATATAAAACTACTGATACTTGATCATCCTAATCCGTGTGACCAATATAACATATCTTCATGAGGAATTTTCATAGTATTTTTTTAAATTTCCAATTTATGCCATTTACTTGTTGATGATAAGGGGTCATATTTTGGTGTACCACCATATACTCACCCAAAAGGATACACACTATTTCATTGATAAAATGAGTTCCCCTATTACTGTTTAGACTGAGAAGGCACCCATATCTACTTATTATATTTTCCAAGATGAAGTTTGTGCTTGTGATAGCTATGTAGTATTTTATTGGTGTAGCCTCAACTCTACTTGGTGTAATAATTTATGGCTACCAAGATATACCTTACACCTGTGCATCATGTTCCACAAGTTATCAACCCAAAAGAATCAATGGCCCATTTCTTGAATGGTTCCTAGGAGATAATGGGGATGAGCAGAATATAATATTGATGCTTAGGATTTCTTATATAATAGCATATATCACATGCTTTGACATAGTTATTTTCATCTTAGAACAAGCATAGCCACTATACGCTTGATTATAGCACTTTTCATGCCATTACATCTCCAACACAATGTCCTCCTTTTATGCCTTCATGCACCTATTTCAATATGGAGTCTCTTTCATGCTCTAAGGCACATCAATGTATCATTTCATCTCTACTTATCTTATATAGTTCTCCACTGATGAGTTGAAATGGGTTGACATAAATTGCTAGCTATTTATTTTCCTTATTCATCATAGTCTAGGGTGTAACCCTAGATGTTAGAAAGGTGGTGATCTCCACCAAATCCTTAGGGATATGCTAAACTCTATATAGTTACACATCTGACATGTCATTGTCAAAATTTGTTTCCACATCACTAAAATTGATGAATGATAAATGGTTTGGCCCTAAATTTTGCTTTTCAAGCTTAACCACAATAGAGTATTGAAACTCTTGAAATAGAACTATCCGTATATATATGTTCCCATGTAAAATATAATTTTTCATGAGGTATTTGAGCACCTCATGATCAATGAAAAAGATGAATATAGGTACCAACAAATATTTTCTAAATTTTTGTAAGGCATAGACCATGGCGAGCACCTCATGCTTTGTGGTTATGTAATGATGCTCTACTAAGGTTAACTTTTTATTGGTGAAGGAGATAGGATGATCCATTTTACCTTTACCAAGATGCACCAAGATTTTCCAAATCACCAATCCAAAAGAGTCAACATGGTCATGAAAAGGTGTTGTCTAGTTGGGGAATTGTAAGATAGGAACACTAGCTAATTTAAACTTCAAGGTTTTGAAGTCATTCACTTTCACCTATCCCTAGTATGATGATTCATCCTTGCATATAAGTTGCTCTAGTAGTGCCACAATATTCTCATAACTCCTTATAAAAATTTTGTATTATCCATAGTGGCCAAGAAAGGTGTGAATGTCTTTCTATGTGGAAGGAGTTTGTATATGAATGATGATGACAATCTTCACTAGATCAATGAACAAACCAACCTTACAAAAAATGTGCCTAAATAGGGTTCAAAATGGTGTTGTGAAGATTAAAATTTTTAATTTCATGGATATATGAAGTTTATTACAACTCTCAAAAATTAGGTGTAGGTTGTCATAATGGTCCTTGAGAAGGCCATACACTATCTAATCATCTAGATAGACTTGGAGGAACCTGTGGATGAATTCTTGAATATAATGATAACTACCCTAGAGAACATGGATGGCACATTCTTGAGTCTAAAGGGAATCATGTTATAAGGAAAATTATCCCATTCATTCATAAAGGCTATTTTAGGCTTATCCTCCTCTTAAATTTAGACTTGCTGGTATCCAAAGAACACATTAGTGAAGGTATGGACTTTACAACCTATGATTCCTTCTAGGACATTATCAGTGAATGGAGTTGGGAAGGGGTCATTGACATAGGTGGCATTTTAAATTACATAATCAATGAAAATGTGAATGTGCCCATCATTATTTATGATTACTACCATTTGGCTCACCCACTTAGACTCTTATACATGGTAAATTAACCTTGTAACTAGTATAACATCGATATCTATTTTCACCATAACATAGAGGTTGGGATTCATTTGGTAGGGGCACTTTTTGACAATTATTGCACCATCAATTAGCTTTATGATCATCTTTCCTAGGCATGGGTGGATGTCATTCATATCCTTATAAGTTTTATGGAATAAATCTTAGAATTATTTTAGGAGTTTTATGATTCATGCCAACTCTACATTAGACTAATGAGCACCTAGACTAGCCATATTTGGGTCTCTTTCTACACTGATATCCACTTTAATGGTCTTAAGTGGTGCATGGTATGGCTCATTCATCTCTTGGTGAGAATCCTCAACTTTAGAAGTTCCATTTATTGTCTTAACATGAATATGAGTGTGGTCTTCTTTGTTGAGAGTGTTATCATCTATTTGATGCATTAGATTTCTTCTAATAATCAACATTTTCTATTAGTGATCCTTCCAAGTTTCATCATCCTCCTCACTAGAGTCACTTTTGAGAATTTGGTCATTAAAAAATCTCAAGAGCACCAACTCTTTTTTTTGAACATGTCTTTCAAGTGCTCCTCAAGTATTGTGGTGTCTTTGAACACTACCCCTCAAATCACTTACAATAGCTGGACTAGTTGTAAGTTCTATGAGGAAAAGGAGAAGATATGCACAAAATTATCCTTAATAACCTCCCAATTGGTTATATCTTAACACATCTCATTAATCACATACCATGCCTGCACCCATGTCTCTATAGTCCTATAAAAGGTGTGCACCCATAAGTTCTTTGGGGTAGTCACATTGCATTCAATCCATGTGTCTTCACATAGGAACACATGTGCCATGGTGTCAGAGTTGCCAAAGTACACTACGATATAAAATTTATCATTACTCCTATTAAACCTAGTGTATATGGCTACCTTTACTTTTGGCCAAGTTAGAAAGTTAGACCTTTTTACTACCCACCAACATGTAGTAGTGATCCTTAAGGTATACACAAGTGTGCCCATTTTGTCTATCTCCTTGGGGATGTATGCTTCAAGGTCATTGACATACCTTCACACTAGGTTGTTCCCTTAATTTCTTTTGGGTACCACACTCCTGCCTTTCCTCAGGAAAAATACCTTATTTTATTTCTTCTCCTCATATAAGACCCATCATTTTAGAGTGAGATCAATTTGGACCTAGCTAGTTTTAATGGGCTTAGGCACCTTTAAATGTACCTATTATAAACTATGGCTAATAGTCTCAATTCCTCTTCAACCCATCATTTTCAAGTGATGCTAGAGGTGTTTGATGTTGACTACCCATCCTTTTAGGAATGCACTACTTGATAAGAGGGATGGAGACTCTTAATAACCTACATTATGATATTATAAATATGGTTGATCTCATCCTCCAGATCAATGTTCTCCACGTAGGGGTTCATTGGTCACATGAAATGGGGATCACTACCCTTTCCTTTCCATTATTAAAAGTCATGCATCACTTTTTAAAGTGCATATCTACATTTTTGATGTAGCACCAAGGCCTCCTTAGAAGCTTAGGTAGTTATCATATTTAACAAACTTAATAAACTCAAAGTTAACATGGAGTTAAGTACCCATAATATATATAATGGTGCCATAAATAATTATAATCAACTATACTTGGGTCTTGTTTGCCATGAAGAATACATGGGGAGGTCTTAGAGCTAGTATACCCATATTCTCCCATGCATTCTTCATCAATATATTGACCTCTAAATTAGTTTCAATCAACACATCATAGATAGACCAACCATCAATGGTGGAATTCAATAGAAAATATTTGTCACACTCTATGGTCTGAGTATGCCTTACTTTATGCACCCACTCCATATGTGGTGTAGTAACTTTAATTGTGTGGGGATTATCAAATTCAATTAGCTTCTTATTTACATTATCTAAGAGCAAATCTTTTAGTAGTGGAAGCATACCATCTAGTTTTAGGAGTCACAAGATCTCTATCAACTCCTATACTTTAGCCTCCTAGCTATCTTGCTTTTTATGTGAGGTGGTAGCCTATGCTTTGATATATATGTCCAATTAGAGTTGTCCATCCAAATTTTGTATTACACCCATAGCTTGTTGTAAGACATCCTTTTGACATGCTAGGTTAGAATAGGGTGCATATTTTGGCTTAGGATGAACTATGAGTTAAGTGTACCTTGGTTTGCCCTATTCTAGGTGGAGATCTTATAATGGCATAGTTGGTGGCTGAGTGATGAACCCACTCTAGGTTGTTACTAGAACCTTGATCAGCTTTATGCATGTTGGTTGTACATTAAGACCCTACTTTGTATCTTTAATCTCATGCCTTATCATCCGTACACCCTTGTTGGCACATATTTTGCCTTGAGTCATTTTTTTTACAAGCTGGGACAATCTTAGACTACATGTGGTTTTTGACAATACCTACACGTTGCATGCATTAGGCAATTTTATTGATAGTGTTCAGTCAACCTACACATATAACATTATTGTGGTCAGAATCTTCCTCCATTATATCCTTCACCATGCCCTATGTCACCTATTTGGTTGCCATATGTAGGATTTGATTTATCTTAACCCTCATTTCCTTGGTTTTCCTACCCTCCAAATGTTTTAATTACTTTTCATTTTCCTCTCTTTATATTCTAGTCCATTTCACCAATTACTTGATAGTCAGGTGTGTTGTGAGTGTATGCATCACACAAATTACACTAGATGGTTATGCTAACCTAATTGGTGCATTAAATCAAAGGGTAGTTATGAAAATCATGTGGTTAATGAAAAAATTTATAGCTAAGAAGTAGTGTGCACACATTCCATCGAGGGTAGTTATTTTTATTATGACCTTTTGTCAAATAGCTAGTGCACCATAACCCAATTTGATAATCATGTGATGAACTAGTGGTCTAATTATATATTTGGGAGGCAATGGACAAAGTATGCACCTCTATAAATTAGCTAATTCTTGTATCAACACTCCTAACCACCTTAGCTCTAAGTGTAACTTCAATCACTTCTTGAGGGTCTATAAAGTATTTCATGGATAACACCTTTCTAAAAGGTACTATCAATCCTCCAATGAACCATTATGCATGTTGGGAGGTTTAAATGTCATAAGGGATCTTGGAAAGGAGTGTATTTAATCTATCATTATATAAGGACACACTCTTTGATAATCCCAAGTTTATCTCCTTGAGCATGATAATGTTCTACTACTCAAACTAGGTATATCAAACTCCTTCAAGAGGGATCTAATCAAGGTGTCGCAATCAACCATAGCCTGGTTAGGATCAAACTTCCTATACCAAGTATTGGCATGATCAAGCAAGTTTATTACAAACTGAGTTACCTTGCACTTGGATTGAGTTATTTTTTTAGTGTACCATTATAACTCACATTTGATTACATGTTTTGTAGCATTTTCCATGCCTCATTACTCCAGTAGGAATGTGACCATCTTGTAATAAATCTAGAGCTAGGGAGTATCTAGTGATTGAGGTGTTTGTCCTCCTAGTGCATATCTAAGTGTTAACCCTCCAATGCCTTTAACCACTAAGATAGGTATTGATCTAGTGGTTATTAAAAGTACCAAAATAAATGATGGTTTCATATTACCAACTAGTGGAATAGGGCCACTTCCTATAGGATGTTTCCTAGGCTACACCACTAACATTATCTAAATTAGGGTCCTTGCACTTAATTTCCATCTACTTGGGTTGGCACTTTAAGGTATAGAGGTATATTCACTTACCTATTCATATGAGATGAATTTTTCAATCATGAAGTTATGGTCCAAATTTGCAAAGTAATCAAAGTCTACATCAATAATAAGGTCAATTGTTAATCTTCTATTTTCCTTTGGGGAATCCATCGCATGAGCTCACACTATAGCTTTAAATGGGCTAGGTGCATCTGGCACATCTGCAATGGTTAAGTTCTAAGGGGAGCCTAAACATTCACTCATCAATGGTGGACATTTTTCAAAGGATTTGAGCGATCCTTCCTATCGGCATGGCTACCATTAAAGAGATATTTCATGATGTCCTTCTTATTATGGGTCATTTTGACACTTATAGGTTCCATATCTTCTATCAGTCTTCACCTCCTCTTGTTATAATCCTATCACCTAAGATCTCAGTTGTCAAACTACTCATCTCCTTGAATTACACCTCATGTACACCTCCCCTTCTTCCCCATTGTGTTGCTCATATGCAAGAGGAATTTAACCTTCCATCTTCACTATTTCAAAGCCATAATCCACTATCAATTTCTTGAGTTTGTTGTTGAGTTATTTCACAAATACACCTCTAGGTTCATGTAAGAACTATACTCTTATTCTTTATGGTAAGATTACATCAAGACCATGAACTCAAGCATATATTTGTATAGTTCCCCTTGCCACCATATATCTATAGCTCTAATCCAAGTGGCATCTAAATTCTCAAGCATCTCTTGTCACTCTTCCATCCAATCAAGGTGTTTTCTATAGCTTTTGTTTTTATGGGTCACATAAGTAGCCAATCAAAAATACACTTGCTCCCATAGTTTTCAAACTAACACCTCATACATGGCATCATACAAGTGGTTTTGGACCAACTTGTTTGGGTTACACCCTTTACAAGCTGGATTACTAAGCACAAAGCTATCTTCCACTTATTCTAACTTGTACTCAATGTTCTTGATGGAGAGTTAGATCATTATCTTGGTGCACCATTACAATAATAAAATTCAATAGGCCTAATAATGGAACTAAAATGTTATGGAAAAGTTGGTCTTATTGGTCATGTGTCTAGTCATTCACCTACCTAGCTATCCAATTTAGATCTAATCTTGTTATAGAGGGGTAAAAACCTTGATGATTCCTATATCTCTCAACATTTAACACCTAGTGGTGATGACATCAATATACATAAGTCACAAAACTTATATTATCACCTAAACCATAGTAGAGAAGGAATTGAGGTCTATGTTAGGCTATTATGCCATGGTGAAACTATATTATTTAGGGGCTTGGGTTAATGTAATGATTGTTGGTAATTCATAGGCACAAGCCTTGGGTTTCAAAGGTCTAATGGCATTTAGGTGCTTGAGGGGTAATTGGGTGTTGGGTTAAGGGACTTGGATGTGGTCTTCTACTTAAGTATGGATATAATTTGGGCTTCAAGGACTTATCCACACTTAGCATTATATCTATTCTAAGTGTGGGGCTCATTGTTAGCCATAGGTCCTCTATGAACAAACCAAGTTGGAAGATTCTAAGGGCTCAACACACACATTTGATAGAATGAATTATACAACCAATTAACATTATAAGACTTAAATATGTATGTCATTAACACTTTGTGCTAAGTATTATTCATTAATATGTTAAATAATAATACATACATATTCTAGATAAACTAGGCAAAATCTCAACATAAACTACTAAGGCCCAAGCTCATAGGTGAGATTGGGTGTTATAAAAGGGAGCACCAAATGCATCTTGAATTAAATTCTAATCTTGGAAAAATATTCTAGTAAAAATTAACCAAAGTTTTGATATTATAACTCATCTTCTCTCTTCAAATGAACATGGCTTCCTTTTAAAAGGTTCAGAGAATCCTAGGTTCATGGTGAATGGGGCACATCGATTATTGAGTTGGTATTAGATGTACACATTTTACCACCCCCACTATGATTTATCTTTAATGTGTATTTGTCACATGTGTTCTCTTCCAGATGTTATATGATTCAAAAGGAGTCACTCATATTTAATGGTTAGTCATTGTCCCATACACCCAGTTCCTAATGCTACTTGAAGTTGTTAGCCACCAACCATTTGGCACCACTAGAAGACAAAAAAATAATCATCCATATATTTTCCTCATGCCTAAGTATTTGTCGAGTTGGCATGGATCTCTTACTTAACATGAAAAGGGGCCTGACATCTTCTAGACACCATTATATATGGGGACAAGCCTTATATTCCCCCTTACCCCTCCTTTGGATACCATTATTTTTTATTTTTCCTCATGGCCATGCTCTTTTTATTTGTCTCTCCTTATTTTTATGGCATTTATTATTGAATTTCACATTTATTATGTGTATAATTATTATACCTTAGTTTTAGAGTTGTTATGATTTAAGTTGATTTTCTCAAGGCTTTCTTTACCTTGATGTGATGTGCATTCTAGGATGTGATTTTTTCCACCCATTTTTTTAGAATTATAATTACACTGATATGTTTTTAATTAATAAAAGTGCACTTTTAAATTGAAAAATGATTTTCATTTGATATATATTTACCTAAACTATAAGTTTGCATATTCATGTCTTTACACACATGTTTATCATGGTATTTATTATATTGGGTACTATGTAGATATACAAGTTAGATATGATGATTGACTTATAGTTGTTACATGGATATACATTGTTACATTCATGTCATGCCTTACCTTTTGGATAATATAAATAGTATATTTATATGGCAATAAATTTCCTTGATTTCCATTTATTATATTGAACTAATCACATTGGTTATGACATACCTTGCTTGTACATATATCTTACATGTTACATGGATATATACATTTCATGGTTATATATAATTGTTACATTAATTACATTCACACACTATTTTTTATCATTTTCCTATATTTACACTTGTATGCTTTTCTATCCTTGTATATACAATTTCCTCTCATTATCATTTATTTAGAGTTTTTTTCTTGCATACTAACCTACTAAAATGTATATCATCACTAAATTTGGTTTTATTTTTTATAATATACTCTATTTATTTCTATGACACTTATCATGTATATTACTATAATAATTTGGTGCTTTAATCTATGTCTTACACATACATTGCAATATATTATATTAGTGTCTATCTTTCCATGGCCCATTACATGCATCAATGGGGGAATGTTAATCATATGTATTTCTCATTATTAATTCTATCCTTACCAGGGGCACATTTTCTACATTAAATAATGTTAGTTGTCATTACATTTATTTATAATAGGGGCATGGTACCCTTATATTGAGACTTACTTGATGTTATCTATCTTATGTTTTGAAACATGTATACTACTCTAATAATCCATAAAATTATACATTTTGCATTGATCTTTACATAATGTTATCTATCCTATACAGTCACAAAACTTAGAGCATGATATATTCCTATCTATCTTACTAGGGAGTTTTACATCTGATATTTTATTATAGTTATACACATTTTATATGAATTTTCAATAGTATAATCTATATACATTAATATTAAATGTGGTGGTTATATATTTATTATTTTGAGACAAGATATTACAGTCATATTTTTTTTAATTCCATCCCTCAAAATAAGAGATATGTTAAGGTGTTTTAAAAAATATTGGAAAAAAAGGTTTGATAAAAATACTGAATTAAAAAATTTGATAAAAAAATTGAGAAAATTTTATTTGAGGACAAGTTTGGCACTTTTTTTTGAGAAAAACTATCTAATCCCTTAAATAATAAATGGATTTAGGTTTTAAAACACCCAAAGAAATGGTGGTTAGTTTTAGGTAGTTATACAGACTAGATGACTCATCTAGGGCATGTTAAACATACAAAGTAGAAGATCATCTAAAAAAAGGTTAGTTTTAGGTAGTTATACAGACTAGATGACTCATTTGGGACATGGGAAGGATTAAAAAATGTCTTTTGATGTCCTAATAGGTCTTTTACAATTTCTAGTAACTTAAAAATATTCAAAATTAAGAAAAATAGGTTTCTCTTCCCTACTACTCTCTTGGGTAGGTTAAAAAGGGCCAATGATTTTCAATTGGTAGAAATAGGAGAAGAAGAGTTGGAGTGAGTGCACTTTGGGAATGCTAGAATTCCATATATAATTACATTTCATTGTGATTGTTACAATATTTATGGTACATACTATATGATCAATCAGTAATATTATTAGCACCTCTAAACTACATATGTATTCCCAATGGTTCAATTTTCTCATATGTTTGCATTAATCTATGTGAACCATGTGATTAATATGGCATTGAAGAGCATGTTCTTAATTTTCATGTTGGATTGAAATGATTTGGGATGTGTAGTCATGAAAGGATATGAATAATAACTCTCTTGTGCTATAAGTGAACACCAATGGTTTGTAGAAAATGTTTTGGTAGTTACAATTATTTGATATTTTGTGAGTTGATCCAAGTCAAAGGCAATACATTTGTTTTAAAAACCTACGAACATGTTGATCAACTCCTCCTTTGAAGGTTTTGTGTCAATATGATAATTGATAGAATATAAAGCCTAGGACACTTGATATAGTCAAGTAGCCTTGAAGTAGGCATTTATAGGTTCATACATGAAAACTAGTCATGTTCAAACCTAAAAGAGAGACCAAAGAGTGCTTGGAAACATTTGAGATCATTCAAGATCTCAAAACAAATTCATGAATCATGATAAGATCATAGTGTAATTGGTGAAGCCATCACATATAGTCAAACCTATATAGAGAGGTGTCACCTGAAGAAAGTTTCAAATGGGATGATTTACCTTAAATTATCTAAAATGGGATTTTAATCCCTATAGTGTCATTTTGTGTTGAGGGTTTATGAGGTTTATGTAAGGATAATAGTTCCATCATTACAACCTAGATGGAGAAGTCAAATATTGACATAATAAGGAGACTATTTGGTCAATATAAATGATGATAGAGTGATTTTCAACTTGGTCAGGTTTATACTAGAAAATCTTAGTGAACTATAGTGCCATTGAACCCAAATGAACATGCAACTTGCACACATATAGCACAATGATTATAGAGGGATGAGAGAATGGTTTCCAATAAGAATTTAAACTATCAAGGTGTGAGTTAGACTTAGTAACCTTAGAGGAAACCAAAAGTGGAAACATAGTGATCATACATATAGCACCACCTATAAGAATCCCCTAACTTCTATAATAATCACCTATAATCTAACTGAGGAAATAGACTAGTCTAAACATAATGAATAATGCATGTTTGGTTTGTGGGTAGGAATATAGGTTGAATATGATCACATATAAATCACTCTTAGAGTGATATCATCATAATTCCATTATATTCTCAAAGGCAAGGATGAATAGAGACAATCATAGCTCAAGTTTTATAAACCCTATCAAAATTATGCAAACAATCACTAGCCTAGTAACTAGTTTTATTAATTTGAGATGTTAAAGGATCTTCAAGAATATTAAAGGTTTGAAACCTAGTAAAAAGAGTCATCATTATATATTTAAGGCCTCCACATTATTTTTTAGGTCAAACTAGTAGGGGAAGTCACCTTAATTTTCTCTCAAACTAGAGGCACGCCATAGTCAAGCTAACATATAAACATAGTGCATGGATAGTAAAAAGATAAAATTTAGAGTCTTAGGGGACTATAAAATTATTTATATATTTTAATTATATTTACACAAATGTTTAGTAACACATAAACCCATTGGAAACACTTATAAGTGACCACATACTCAGAAATAAATTCCATGTTATTAGGCCTAGAACTAGGCATGAACCCTCACAGTGTCTAATGTCACTCATATAATGATATGATCTATGAAATAAATTTTATAACCTTCATGGGAGAGTTAATTATTTATTATACTCAGTGGTTTGTAGAGAACAACATATGATTGGTCTTTTTGGCCTAAATCTACATTAGGGGTATCCAGAATACAAGCTAGCTACTTGAGAGCCATCTTATTTTACTCATATCTATATGTAAAATTTGCATCATTTCTCAATCACTTAGGGGTAGTTTAGGAAGGCCATTTAATAAAAACTATTTTCATTGGTTTGAGGGTTAATGTCTTAAGCCTTATGAATCATTATTAACAACCTAAATGGCCTAGAACCCTCCTAAAATGCTTATATGAGCATGATGAGAAAGATGTGAATAATTATACAACAAAGAGGTTTAATTGATCTATAATATTATTTTTAAATTTACTAAAATATCTTAGTATCCTTTACATTCATTTGTTTTGTATTGTCACTTGTATGTATAGGTTAAATACTATGTTTTATACAGGTTTTGAGCTAAATTAGAGGTGTACAAGGGAATAAATAAATGAAAGCCATTATATAAGGTTTATGGAGATTTATTTATATTAATTTTATGACATTATCACCTCAATTATGCATTAAAACCCCTCTTCTAAACTATTTGTTGCAAGGAGTCTAAATAGAAGTGTGAAAGTAAGATGACTACCTAAGTTAAAGATGAGAAGTTTTGCTGGAATTATTTTGAGGTATACATGATGGAATATAATACAAATAGGTTATGATGATGTGTCTCACATATTTTTAATTAACTTCCTTGAGCATATATAGGTCACCCTAGTGACAAATGTGAAAAATTAGGCCTAAAGGGCTAATGAGTAACTACAAGTGAAAAACAAGTGTCAAAGAGAAGGTTATCAAATGAAGAGTGTATAATGACTTAATAATCATGTTTAACCATTTTTAGTTTGTGTAATATGTGTCAATGACTTCTAAATTTATTCTATGTATTCACTTAGATTCCTCATCAAGAAAGGTAGTTTCAAGAAAGACCATGGAGTGTCTATATGCCAACTTCACAAATATGTCATGCTTCAGATGAAAACTTGTATAAGAGAACTTCATGCCATTTTATATAACTCTTCCTCTTGAATTTTAACTATAATTCAACCCTTGACACTGTGCATGATGACTCTTCAACATAACTTCTTCTCTCTCCTCTCCAATACTCTATATATTCAAGTCATTTTGGCATTATAAAGAATTCACAATTGGTATGGCAAATCCATACTAGTTTGACATCTTGTTTTTCCTTTGAATAAAGTTTTATTGGGCTAGTTTAGTCACTAAAATTCTTGCATAATTATATCAAGTAGTTCATTTTTATTATAAGTGATAAATGTCTTCTCCTTTCTTCCATTCTACTCTTATATGCATTATGTGAGTAACATTTCTTATAACAAGTCTCATGCATGTTTGTTAGATTTATTTTTAAGTGTGAAAAAGATTAGTTGTGTCTAATATCAAACCTATTAGTTACCCACATTTGGAATTTCATGGAAATCTAACTCCATGCAGAAATAATTATGCTAAAATAATCTTTGAGTAAGATAAGTTCTAACAATCTCATTTATTAGTGAAAATGCAATTATGTTTGTGGAGATATCTTTGGTGTATCACATCCATTATTTTAGTTTAATTTCATGTTTCCTTCTTCCCTTTTCACCCCCAATAGTGATTAATATTTTGTAGTGTGAACCTAAAATATAGATCAAGTGAACTAGCCTATAATCTAGAGATCTATCTCTTATAGCCACTTGTCTATATGTAAATATAGTTCCATGTTATCCCAAATTTGATAAGGTCTACTTGGATTATCTAGGGTGAAAATTTGGGCTATAATAGTAACATACATCATTTTTAGTTTTACACATTTAGAATCTCAACATTCACATATAGGAAAGTAAATGTTTATGCACTTCCATACAACTTATATAATTGAGAGTTGATCACTAGGTGTGACTATTTCATAACATCTTTCAATATTATCAATTTCTTATTTTGATAGTTTCAATTATAATTATTTACATTTTATGGTAAATAAGGTAGATTTAAATTATTTTTTCAAATTGTAAAATGGTACATCCCCCTAGTGTATCTTATTTTTTTAATTATGCTTAATTAAATCATGCTAAATCTAAAAATTAATCAAATGTTATGTGAATAGCCACATATATGTAATAAATGGAAGTATTTATATATGTGTAGACACCTAAATCTAGTCATTCATGATTTTTAAACATAAATTTTGACATAGTAAAAAAATACTTAAACACACACACACACACACACACACACACACACACACACACACACACACACACACACACACACATGAATATTTAGGCAAATTATTCATTATTATTCTATCCATTAATTATCTTAAATATCTCTATCAATAGAACAAATTTATTTAGTGTCATCTTGGTCACCTTGGTATATATAGTAATACCTTCGTAATCATATGCATGAATACTCTATAATTTGTATCATAATTTTCACTGCTAGGAAACTACTAGTGAACCTAGATCATGTCATTTATTATAGTTGTAACCATTTACCAATAGTGTCTAAGGGGTCTTCAACATATATTTTAAAAAAATGGAAAGTCATCATTAGGTTAGCCTAGACACTTTTCATGGATACATTGTGGTAGGAAATTAATGAATATTAACATACACACACACACACACACACACACACACACACATCTAAGGTTATTGAGGACATTGGATCATCACTACATTATATATATATATATATATATATATATATATATATATATGTATGTATGTATGTATATATATATATATATATGTATGTATGTATATATACATATATATATATATATATACATACATATATATATATATATATACATATATATATGTATGGATGTATGTGTATATATATATATATAAATACATACATATATATATATGTATGTGTGTGTATATATATATATATATCTGTATATATATATATATATATATATATATATATATATATATATATATATATATATATATCATCCCTAAGGTTATTGAGGGCATTGGATCATCACTACATATCTTATATATCTCTCAGTATCTTGGATTATTATTCAAAATTCATGTATGTTTCTCAAATATTCAAGGATCATCCCTAGATAAATGCATAGGATCAAAATATAAATACACAGAGGATATAATTAAATGATGCCAAATGTTAAAGATTAAATATGGGAGTACATTCAATATTGTTAATTTTTTTGAACATTCATAGACACACACTTATGTGAGATAAAATATGTAAGTTTTGATCTCTCTTTAAATTATTATAATATATTAAATGCTCAACCATTATACAAGGAGTGCTTGGGGTCAAACCAACCCAAAATTTTGACCCATGTTTATGGTTTCTTGAGATCAATCAAGAATAATTATATTTTTAGACAAAGGAGATAGAAAATAAACATTATCATAGATAATAGAATATTTCACACACAAATAACTATATTTTAGGCATAGATGAATGCATATTAAAATCTTTATAACCCCATAATGTGCTAGGAAAATACTGGTAAACTTTAAGCATGCTAGTTACGTAGGCATATAACCTTGATAGCATTAACTAGATAATCTATCATGCCATATTATATATTTGATCATTTGAAAAAAAATTTACTAATAATTTATATATCTTATGGACTTTTTTTTAAGTTAAAATATTTTAAATCAACTAAGTACTTCATCCTTATATTATCTTGTCAATTCTAGATCAACTAGTTTTAATGTCTATTATCTCATTACAATTTAGATTATTGTATTTATTATAATTATTTATATAATATGGATATGTGATTATTTTAAATTATTTTATATATCTTAGGTGTAAAATAATCAATAAAAAAATAGTGAACTCTACTATTTATTTGAACACAAAAACCCCATGTTTATTTCTACATTAGAATTATTAAAAAAATCTAAGGGATTCATGTATTCTCATTTTTTGTGGGTAAACTTTATGCATACCTATAATCTAGGGGTGTTGAATCAAAATACATGTATTTAATTGACAAATTCATATCTAATGTATGAAAAATGTGATTAATTTGACCTAAATAAAACTAGGAATGTTATATACATGACTAAATTTTAGCCTCCATTACTAGCACATAATTTATGAATGTTAAAATCAAAATGCTTTTGATTACTACTCATATGGATTAGGTGTGTGTGTCTCTTTTCACCACTCTTCCCTCATTAATTTGTGGTGGAGTAAACCATCACTCCTTACATACTATAAAAATGAGGATTATATTAGACATAAAGATCATTTATATCATATCACAAAGAGGTAATATATAAAATCATGTAATGGAAATCGAAGATAATTAAAATATGCATCATAATATTCCTCCACCGCCTTAAAGTATGGGTAAGTATAACTAGATATTATGACATCATATATCAACTTAATAATATTCATGTAATAATCTATTTCATAGGAATTCTCAATAAATCCACTATTTATAAGGACATCCTCTAAGCAACATCATACAATACTACTTTACCAAACAATACATAGCTCACATATTTTTAATCCATTGTCAATACATTAAAATGAAGTGAAGAGACAATTTATTTTTATAAATAATATTTATCCACCCAAAAAAATATAGATAAAAACCTCCCACTATATATTTAAATATGTATCCTAAATAAAGGGATCAAGCAGGTAATAATAGATAATAAATTAGGATTAAACATATTCAACATCATGTTTATCCAAACATTTAGTATCAATACTAATTCTCTTAATAAATGTTTATGAACATTAAGGGTTTTGACAACATACCTCACTAAGGTCCAAGAACAATCAAATTTGATATAATCTTGGGCCTAAAATGTTACCCACTACATTTCAAGTAATGGAAAATCATTTGATTTATAACTTCCTACTCAGGAGACAGTTGATTATTGTTATGGATGGTGTCTCATCTACTATACATCGATGGTTAACATTTATATATGATGGATATATTAAAAAATTTCCTATATATAATAGACATTTAATATATTAAATATTAGTATAACCAATTAAGGGAATTATACCACAATTTGACACCTCTCAATCACATGTAATACCTCCACTATATTTCATACTAATAGAATGAATACATAAATATAAGATAAGACAAAACAACAAGGCTAATAAAAATAAGCCTTCATCACCAAAAACTCTATGAAATAACTAGGATATTGTATAAGGGCTAAGATGTACATAGAAAAAATAAAAATAATAAATATTAGATATTTCGTTGGTGATTCATTCCAAAACCCAAAATCTATAGAATAATGATGAAGGTAGAAATGGTGATGACAATGGAATTTCCAAGAACATGGATGAATTCTTGCCTCATTTAAACTTTATTTTTTTTAGCACTAGGGCAATATTGAGATAATTAAAACATGGAGAGAATTGGTAAATTATGTTATATTATTCATAAATGATATCAACAAAACAAAAACAAAGGGAAGGCATTCACTAGAGATAAACATGAGGATAAAAATGGTGTAAGAACATCTCTAAAGAAAGTTATAAAATATAAATAATTGAATAGTGAAAAAACTATCATACCTTATGCCCTATATCAAATATATCTATATTCATATTATAATAAAATAATGAATATAACTCTAGATTAATGTTTTAATATAGCTTCAAGATGTGAGTCTCTCATTATAGTCGATAAATTAAAGCAGTAAATTATCAAATATATCATGACTTGATTGTAAGAATCATTGCACATAACATAATGATTAAGATGATGAGTATCTAGTATCTATATAATAATAATTTAACAATATATAACCCATATAAGTGTATCCTCTATAACCAGTTATAAGTAAATATTTATAACCAATAATTAATTTTTGACTACATACAAAAACATTATAGTTACCTTGAAAATAATTCATTGTCATATGATTAATTTATATTTTTAACCTACACTAGCTAGTCCTTCATGTCCTATAGTAGTATTATATTATCATTATGATAATGTTCCACAAAAAAAACTAATGAATTATCATGACATAAAATGTATTCTATAGGTTACTATGACTATTATAGTTACTCAATACATACATAATTATATTATTGATGATTCTATATATTTTACAACTTGTGACTATTTTTATTTAGATAGTGATATATGTAATACTCACATAAAGTGTATCATGTTACATTGATTGATACAAATAATAAAATTTATCATCCCAATGATGGGATCATAGGTAAACATCACTAACCTCTATTCATATGGTAACTTAAAAACAACCTATTATACATGGATCCTTATTTAGTTTTGCTTGATCACCCTTTCTTGAGTTGACTAATTGATTACTCCATTATTTTGTTTTGATATGTACATGTACATATGGTTTTAAATTGATCACTATTATTATAAAGACACTCATGGAAAAACTATGTGATTATGAAAATATATGATGATACTACTATGTTGGTGTTAATTACAAGGTGAACAAATCATGTGAATGCTAATAATTAGCTAAACAATGCTTGACTTATTACTTTATGCTACAACTAAAATTATACATGTATTAGGCACCACATGAATATCACTTTATGACATCCTTAATTGATTAGAAAGATAATTACATTATTCTAAATTAATGACATATCATGTTATGATTATAATATTTAGCTATTAGGATATCATATTTCATGGGTGGAATAAGTGTGCAGGAATAGGTCATTACCTATAATGATAAAAAAGACTATGCTAGGGATTGTTGTATCATGTGTGATCCCACCTTTAATGTTATCTTATCCTAGACCTTGATAGATCCTAATTGAATGCCTTGTATGCCATTTTCCCCCTTGTTTAGTCTTGGTATGTCTTAATGGATGGTAATAAATTCTAGGTTGGTCAATCCACCTTTGGCTGGTTGTCTTCAATGTATGAGGACAAAGTAGACCAACATTTGGATTGCCTTATTATAGAATTTTATACATGTCCATTAAATACCCTTAACTTGAGCCTAGTTTAGGGAGGTAGATTATCATAAAATCAACTGCAAGACTCTACTAGAGCTACCATGCACCATTATGGACTATCAAAGAGATCTCCATTAAGAAGGCACGGGCTAGATAACAATAGTGGTTGGTAGATCCCAGAGAAAAAATACTTATCTTATTATTATTGGATCATAATAAATAGATAACACCTACTTTAGGAGGTGTGATCTCTAAAAAAGGGTTCAAAACCTTTGGCATTGGTGGCCACCTTGGGGGAACAAAGGAAAAAAGATGAAGAAGAAAGAAGAAGAGAGCTTGGATATAAAGAGTTTTGGTTGGTTGTAACTTTCAAAAAATATCCATGAAAGGGATTAGATTGATGGGTAGGTATCTTATTGACTTTATTATCCTATTACTTTACTAATGAATTTTTTATTATTATTTATTGATTACTATGATCAAGAGGAGTAAGGATGCTTAGATTTATTACTCTCCGTATTTATTTTCATATGGTTGTGCCTGAGTCACCCCATAGTGTTACTACCCTTATGTGGGATTTTAGAGTTGAGATATTCCTCTATGATAGTTCTAAATATGGTATTTCTACTTACCTAGATTATTATTTCATTATATAAGATATTTGATCCTTCGAAAGGACACATTATTTATTATGGAAGAAAGGATAGATCTCTCATGTAGGACATGATGGTAGATTGTATAATCCCTCTCATTATTGCTTATATAATTTTTACGTCATTGGTTGTATGCCTATGTGTTTATACATATGGGTGTGACTTATTATGCTTTTATGTATATGTAAATAGATATGAGGTTGGTAACCTCTTGACTTAGAGATGCTTAGATTTTCACCTAGTGACTAGATATCCCCTTGACCCCAAGACATGTTGTCTACTATCTCCACTATTTACCTTACACCATGATGTGAAGATTAATAGAGATAAGAGTCTTACTTAGAGATTCATATAATAGTTACATGATGATAGAAAAGGTTGGGAGGTGAGCCCACCTTCTATTGGATGAATATATACTTAGAACAAAGAGGATCTCACCTTTAACTATTGATTATTCTCATGTTACTACTTTTTGTAACTGGATATGAGCCAAGGGTTATTTAATCATATTTGAATATATTGTATTTATATGTTAATGACTGATTATGGACCAAATTATGAGCCACTATTGTTATGCAATTTACTAGTTGAATGTCTTGATTATTACTATAGTGAACTATTTTAAAGTATTCTTAGTATATAGGATTAAAAGGACTCATTGAGAGGGATTCTTAATGAAAATGGAATCCTTGTGGATGATTTTGTATTCATGATTTATTTTGGCCAAGTTAATGGACTTAATACATAAGTTATATCTTCAGTTAAATATTATGTGGTATATTTTTGCTTTGCATCTTGAGTTGCTTGTAAAGGTATTACATTGAATGAACCATATGTATATTTATGAAGAATTTGTCTTATCTTAAGGAATGTGATTTAAAATTCTTATGCTTGGATGGTTAACACATATGGTGTTTTAATTTTATAAATTTTGTAATGTCAATTGATATATTACTTAGATTTTGCTCAACTAGTCTAGATCTAATTGGCTAACCCTTGTTGAAGTTAAATTTAAATAAGATAAAATATTTAAATGATCATATAAATATTGTTATTGATATCCCCATGAGTCCTCAACCATATTTATCCCTAGATGGAATATATCAATAAGTGATCAACTTTTAAGCATTTATGGTTTTTTAAATGAATTGATTAATATGCCTTTCTTGATTAACACTTATGGATAATCAGCCTTAGATATGAGCTTTGTGCCTTCTCATATATTCTATTGGATTTTATATTATATAATTAGATTATCCATAAATAAGTGAATTTTAATTAAATGGATGAGTGATTTATAGGAAGAACAAAGTCTTAATAGGACTGTATAATCTAAGTATTGGCTATTTTAATATATAAATGTCATATGGGAAGGGTTATGAATTAAAGCATCAAATAGGATTTCTTCGTTATATTTTTCCTTTATCAATAAAAACTTTATAAAAAGTAAAATGGTAACAACTATGGGCTCATTGGCTAAATTTATTATAATATTACAAGGTAATCAGATGGGTCTCACTATAAAGACCCTTGCATGAATTAGTTATTGATTAATAATGATTTAGAAGGCTAATCCTATACTCTATGTGCTTATAATTTGGAAAAATATTATCAAAACCTCTTTCTTTTGGTTTAATGAAAATGGTCTTTGAGTCATTTATATGAAGTTAAACTTTTAGGATGAGCAGACTTGTCAACTCATAAGTTGCACAATAACATAAATGTGTGGCCTAATTGGATTGCCTATCATTATCATGTTAATTGACTAAACTAATGATAATATTGATTTCATTTCATAATATCAATTTAGACTCAGAATTACCTTGTCACTAAAATCAATTGTATAATTTGTCCTTAGATGTTATTGTGTTCTACCTTAAACATTGGCTCATAGCATTGCCAAACTATTATGTAAAAAAATTTTATTTGTTCGACCTTAATTGTCTTAGTTATTTATCTTGAATTTTTCTTTACCTAATTTTTTAATTACCTTCTAACTTTAGCTTAGTAATTTTTTTTTTAAAATTAAATTTATGTCTTGCCTTAGTCATTTTTATGAAGCTTCCTTTTTGCATTTTACCATAACCGTTGGATGAGTTACCTTACATAATGTTACCTTAGCTACTCAACAATTTATATGCACAAACTTACTTATGAAGTGCTTGCCTTAACCATTTTATAAGAGCCTTAATGTCCCTTTTTAACTTAGCAATTTTTAATACTTTTTTTGGGTGGTTAAAAGAGAGACACATATTGTCATCCTACTCACCCGAGAATAATGACCACTTAGTCTTCTTTATAGACGCCTATGGGCTAGTGGAGGAGTGGGATTTCCCTATGTGTAACCATCATAGTAACCCATAGACCCAAGGATGGTTACATAATTAACTAATCCTTAGATATAGTAAAAGAGTGGGATGTTACCATATGGAATCATCTTAGTGATCTTTGGACCCAAGGATGGCCATATAATGAAATTGGCCTCTGGGCTAGTGGAGGAGCATGGTGATATTATGTGGCACCATCCCAATAACATATAGTCCTATAGATGAATGTATATTATATATGTTTATGAGCTAGTGGAGGAGCATTATACTACCATGTTGCATCATCATGGTAACCCCTTGTCCTAGAGATGTTTGTGTAATTTATAAAGTGTTAGCTTTTTAGATGTTTCTAATTGGCATAATACCAATTACCTAATATTTTAGGGAGGTCTGTATTGGGCTCAAATACTATGGGATAATGGGTTAAAGGTATGTTTTTATGTCCCAAAACCCACTTCTCCACATCTCATGGAATTTATGCTAACCATATAGAGTGGTAGGGGAATGAGCTCACAACTTAGTTCCACATAGAACTTTTCATGGAGTTGCCTAAGAAGTGACAAGTGTTAAGGATGGCCCTAGGATCTAAAAGGAAAATGGCATGTCCTGGTATACTATCAAAGTAACCTCATAGATCCTAACTACATTAGTAGTGTCGTAGGTCAAATTTGATAGCCATCTCAATGTCTATTGCACAAAAAACATTTGGGTGAGATTTTTTGAATGAATTCAAGTGTGATGCCATAAAATTTATGGTGCATTATTATTCAATAAAGTATGGTATTTATAGGCTATTATATTGGATTTCAAGAGGATTCTTATTGTGATTAAATTAAATATAGTTTTATCCATGTTTTTTTATGCGTTGATCATTGTAGTCATGTGGTGTGCCCATATTTTAGAGAAAAAATGGGCATGACATTTTGGTATCAGAGCCTAGGTTAAAATATAGAAACTCTTGGGATGTTCTGTATTAGTTCATCACCTTTCTAACTCTATTTAATCATGATTTTTGTATATTTTATGGTGCATGTTACTTTATTTAAATATGGAGTTGTAGGTCATTGTGCATGAAATTATACTAAGAACACTTAAGTAGTGGATACACAATTCCTAAAATGGATTGGACATGAGAATCAAATTTTTTTATAATCCCTATTATGCTTATTTGATTATTTCAAAAGCATGAAATGTCTATGAGAATCCATTATGTTTGAAAGGACACTAGGCCTTATTATTAATCAATATGTAGTGCTAGATATAAATAATAGTTATAGCTATATTTGCATATAAAATGAGTGTTGCTTGTCTATCATGGTGCTTAGCCTAAATAATTACACTTCTCTACACTACTATTATATTAAGGAGGGACTAAAAATTTTATTGATGTTGGCTAGTAATGTTGAAATTAAATCTTAGATGTTATTAATTAAATTGATAGGTATGAAAAGGATGTAATGACCTCTCTTTTAAATTTATGAAATTCCATGGATACATTGATTGTGTATGCTTGAATTGTGGGAATGTTTTAGAGAATGTTTTCTTGCTAATTATAACATTGCAACCACTAAAGAAACCATGATGTGGTAAAACTATAGTATTGTGGTTAAGGTTTGGTCTATGATTATATTAATACTCCATTATAATAACTAGGATGAGTGGTACTATTACATTTTGATTGTAAAGTAAGATGAATATTCTTGGAATAAACTAAATTAGGTATGTCTCTGCATAAATATTCTTTCATGAAAAAATAATGTTATAGTAGGATAGATCTTGGCTATTAATTGCCTTATTTAAACACATGATCATATACTTACTCATATTTTCTTTTTATGAGTGTAAGTTAAATCATTATGAGTGAATCTTCCTAATTATGAAACATTTAGAATGGATTGAGGTAACCATGCACATTCTTGATATTATGATCATAAATCAATCAATAGGTGTGTTTGTATCATAAATAATGTTGATTATCTAAATGAAACACTAGAAGAGTTAAATATCATGCTAAATTACTGAGAATTCATGTAAAATTGAATGAATACTTTGGATCTCATATTGAGAACTTGTTAATTTCTATAGTAAGAATGGTTAACTACCTTAAGCACTTTTATATCACTATGTGTTTGCAATAATCAAAAGATGGTGGCCATGGAGTTTCCTTTTTCTTGAAATGGTATCCCTATATCTCTCTTACCATAAGCATTAGGTGGGAACTAATTATAGGTGGTAGTATATATGACTTCTCATGTAAAACTAGGTAAGTTCTTATTTTAATGCCAAATCACACCTTGGTAGGTGGTGAATATAGAAGATGTGTAAGTATGACCTCCTTAGAGGAAGAATGTACCAGCTACTATATAGTGTCATTTTTACATAGTAGTAGTGGTGTAGTTCCCTCCTACATACCATTCCTAAAATTAACATAATCATTTTTTATATTGGAAGTGATGTATTACCCTCCTACATGTTATTACTTGAAATCAAACAATAGTGAATTTGTCAAGATAAATTGACAATTGTCTGCATGAGGAGGTCCTATCGATAATTAACTCCATGAGGAGTCTTATGGGTAGTCATTGGTGGGACCAATACCATCTTACCTTAGTCCTTCTCCTCTTTTAGTGACTCCCTAAGTCACATAGTGATTGTATTATGATATGATTTTCACTATATGTGCTTGATAAAATTTTTTTAAGTTGTTTGAGCTTTTGTTTTATTTTATTGCTTAGAAGCTAGTATTGTTTTCCTTTTGATTTAAAAAGTTTTGAACTAAAGGCTGATCATGGAATTTGTTGATGAATTGTAAGTTGGATATGATTTTCATATTGAGATTACTTGGTCTCCTTTTATTGGTTTTTTGATCAATTGATGTTTCTTTAAGTGATTGTAATGCTTTCTCATGTTGGTTTAATGTGTTAATATGTGTATAACTATCACTTCAGGTGAGTATAAAGGAGACAAATAACTTGAGAATGATAGTTAACTAGTTCATGATGGGAACTTGTCACATAAGTGTAATATCCCATTATTCCTCACCCACTAGACATGGTGGTTTTAGACACTGAGGTATCTTAAGAGGAATAAGGTGTATCTTCACTCGATGCATTATCTTGGTTGATGGAAGAATGTACTATTATCCCACTATGTATCAACTATATTTTACACTCTACATATTACATTGGTTGATGGATGATTCTCCTAGTTTCACCTTACATATTGAATATATTTTACACTCTCCACATTGCATTGGTTAATGGATGAGTGTCCTAGTGCTCCCTATGTATTGAATATCTTCTTCACTCTTCACATTACATTGGCTAGTAGACTAGCATCCTAAGGGCCCCTTACATACATATTGATTGGCATATTAATTATTAGTTAGTATATTAGTGTCCTAAGGATGACAAACAAAATTAATAACATGTTATTCATATCAATTTGGCTACATATCAAATCCCTCTTGTGTTAATCATAATGGAAGGTCGTTTGATTATCCCATAACCATTGATAGGATGTAATACAATGAGACCTCCTCTTGATAATCCCATCTTGCAATAAGACTATTATGTTATAAGGAATTCCCTACTAGTATTATAATAATGAGTATTTTGTTTTACTCGATGGATCATTTGAATGCTTGAATTTATGGTATCTAAGATGGAGAAATACCTACATATTGAGTTGCATATGGAGGTTGGTATACCAATATATTTAAAGCATAATAATATATAAGGGTATGGTATTAGTTTGATTAAAAATTTCCATAAATAGAATGATATATTAAAAATAGGAGGTAATCCCATGTTAGTATTCTTTTGCAGAGAAATGAATTATATGGGAGACATTTAATCATGATATGTTTATTTATAAAATCCTCTATGTTTAATATAGTAATGGATATGCAATTCATTATTTCCCCTTTTTTTATAATAATTATATATGAACTCATAATGGTATGACTGAGGGTTGATGTCTATTTTAACAAGATAGTATAATTGTGATTAGAAACTATCATTCCTATCTAAGAAGGAATTTCATATTCAAGGAACACTTAAACTCTCATGATTATATCAAAATAAAAATACGTGAGGCTTAATGGATTGAAATATGTATGTTTTGTGGCATGATTTAGGTTAGAGTGGATTACCTCATCTATAAATTAATTATAATAGCCAACATCTAATGCACTCAGTGGAATACAAAGTGGGAATATAACCTTGAATGTACAAGGCTTAGGTATAAAATTGGACAATTTATATATCTAAGTCAAAAATATTATATTGATATGAAGTTTAAGTTATTTCTATTAAAAAAATTAAACCATCCTTATGAATTGATATTAGGAAATTTTTGTTATGCTAAAATGTGAACAAAAATCTTGTAGGAAATTATGGGAAATAGAGAGGTAGTTACTCCTTGTTGACTGAAGTGATTCTATTTTGATATGTGTGCTATAGAATTTTTTGTGACAATGGGTGATGGTGGTTTATGAGAAGCACTTCATGATGTTAGTTTATCATATTTCTTGCATGTGGGGTAGGGTGAGAGGTTATTTGACCCTCTTATTAATGTCTTATTGGTATCATGGAAAAATACATTATATGTTGAGCATAATGGAAGGATGTTTAAATTTTATATGACCTATTCTAATATAATTATGTGAATAATAATCATTTAAAAAATGGTACTTTTGATGTATGCTATAATATCTAAAGTGACTATGTCACATCATTATTCAAGCCAATAAGATAATTGGTATCAAAATGAAAGATTATCGAGGTTAAATAAAACTTAAATAAATTCAAAGGGTTAGCAAAAATATAATAAGAATAATATGATTGGTTCTATGTATAATTTATATCCATACCTAAGGATGTTCATTTGGGATGTAAAAAGTAACTCATATTATGGCCTATTTGGGTTGGCACATGGATAACTTGGGATGATGTTCTAGTAGACAAAATAGTTTAGAAACCTTATTGGAGGAACAAGGTAGTCCTACATCAAGGATGATGAAATTTTAAAGGTGGAATAATGTAAGGTCCATCATGATAAAATATGGTGATTATAAAAATCAATGATGATACTCTTATGATGGTGTTTATTCCAAGGTGAGTGAATCATGAAAATGGTAAGAATTAGCTAAGAATTGCTTGAATTATAACTTTATGTTACAATTGGAATTATATGTGTATTAGGTACCAAATGAATATGACTTCATGACCTTGTTAATTTCTTGGTAAAGAAATTACATTTGTTTAAATTGAATGATTTAGCATGTTATGATTTTAATCTTTGATTATTAGGATAATGGATTTTTTGGGTGCAATAAATATGAAGGAATAGGTCATTACCAACAAAGGTAAAAATGACTATGTTAGGAATTGTTTCATCATATGTGATCCCACATTTAACCTTAATCTTGTCTTAGACCTTGCTTGATCTTAATTGAATGCTTTGTATACCATTTGACCCTTTCTTAGTCTTAGAATGCCTTAATGGATGGTAATAAATACTGGCTTAGTTGAACCACCTTTGGATAGTTGTCTTGAATGCATGAGGATAAATTAGACCAACATCTAGATTGCCTCATTGTATAATTATACACTTGTGCATTATCCCTTACCTTGATACCAATGTAGTGAGGTGGATTATCCTAGAAGAATCCATATAAATCAACTATAGATTTCATGCACCATTATGGACTAGCAAACACATCACCATTAAGAAGGCTTGGGCTAGCCAATAGGAGTGGTTAGTCAATCCAAAGGAATAAAAACACTTGTCATGTTCTTATTGGGTCACAAAAAGGAGATAATTCCTATCTTAGGATGACTAATCTCTTAAGAAGGGGTTCTAAACATTTAGAATTTGTGGCCACCCTGGGGGAACAAAGGAAATAAAAGTAAGACGAAACAAGAAGAGATCATATATAGGGAGAGTCTCGGCTCATTATAACCTGTAGAAAGGATCCACAGTAGGGCCTCGATCATTAAGTATCTTACTGACTTGATTATCCTATTTCTTGAATAATTAAGTTTGTGTGATTATGGGTTGATTATTGTGTTAAAGTAGTAAGGCCATTTGACTTAATTCTTCTCCTTATTTGTTCTCCTATGGTTGTTCTTAAGTCACCCCATAGTGTTATTACCCTTATATGGGATTTTGGAGTTGAGATATTCCTCCATGGTACTTATAATTGTGTTTTTTTATTTACCTACATGTTTTGATTTCATTGTGTAAGAATTTTGATGTGTTGAAAGGCCACATTATTCATGATGGAAGAATGGATAGGTATCTCATGTAGGATTTTTATTGAGCATTCATTTGATGATGGAAAAATGTTGGGATTATAACCCACCTTTAATTGGTTGAAGTTATACCTAGAGAAAAGAGGAACTCCTCTTTAGCTATTGAATATTATTGTGTTGTTATATTAAATATCTAACTTGAGCCAAGGATTATTTACTCTCAGCTAAATCTATTGTATTTATATTTTAATTAGTAATTATGGATCAAGTTGTGAGCCACTACTATTATGTAGTTGACTAGTTGAATGTCATAATTATTACTTCAGAGAACTATTTTATAGTTTTCTTATTATATAGGATTAAAAGGCCTCCTTGAGAGGGATTCTTGTTGAAAATGTAATCCTTGTAGATGATTGTATATTAATGATAGAGTTTGGCCAAGTTAATGTCCTTAATACTTAAATTATATCTTTGTGTGAATATTATGTGGTTGTTTGGTGCATTACATCTTAAGTTGATTGTAATGGTATTACCTTGAATGAACCATATGTATATTTATGAATAATGAGTCTTTTGTTAAGGAAAGTGATTTATGTTGCTTATGTCTAAATGGTTATGACATATGGCATTTTGATTTTATAAATCTAGTCATTTCAATCCATTGATTACTTGGATTCTTCTCAACTAGTCTAAATAAAGTTGGATAACCCTTGCTAAGGTTTAATATAATATATCAAATATTTAACTACTCTTACAAAGAGTTTTATTGAGAGCCTCATGAGGCATTGATATCATATCTCCGTAAAAGGAATATGTCAAGTAGGGAAAAACTTCTAACCCTATATGGTTCTTTACATGAATTGATGAATGTGACTTTATTGATTAAAACTTATAGATAATCAACATAGAGAAGAGATTTATGCCTTATCATATATTATATTAAGTTTATATTAAAAATTTAGATTATCCATAAATAAGTGAATTTAAATTAAATGTCTAAGTGCTTGATAGTAATAACAAAGACTTAATAGGATTGTATAGTCTGAGTATAGGATATCCTAATAAAGAAATGCGTTATGGAAATGGTTATAGACTATAAAATCATATATGATTTATCCCTTAGATTTTTCCTTTATCAAGACCAACTTTTATAAAAAGGAAAATGATAATAGAGCTAGGTACACTGGATAAAGTAATTATAATATTACAAGGAAATAAAATGGGTCTCACTATAAATACCCTTGCATTAATTAATTATTGATTAATAAAGATTTAGGAGGCCAATCCTAGACTCTATGTCTTTGTAGTTCAGAAATCCCTTATCAAAATGTCTTTCCCATAGTATATTGAAAATTGCATTTGAGTCATTACTATGAAGTTGAACTCTTAGGATGAGCAAACCAGTTGAATCACAAGTTACACAGTAACATAAAGGTGTGTTTTGATTGGGTTATCTATTGATATCTTGTTAATTAAATAAACCAATGGTAATATTGGTTTAGTTTATAATATCAATTCAGGCTCAAACTTACCTTATCGATAAAATTAATTGTGTATTTCATCCTTAGATGTTGTTGTGTTTTACCTTAAGCATTGAATCCTAGCCTTGCCAAACTATTTTTCATAGGCTTTTATTTATTCAACCTTAATTTCCCTAGTCATTTATATTGACTTCTACCTTAGCCACTTTTTGAATTACCTACTAACTTTAGCCTAGTCATTTTCCTTATAAACTAAATTTATGTCTTTCCTTAGTCATTTTACTTAGGTTTTCATTTTAGCTTTCAATGTAGCCATTAGGTTAGTTAACTTGAACAATATTTCCTTGGATTCTTGATGAGTTATTTGTGTATCCTTGCTTATGTAATTATTACCTTATTTATTCCGTAGGAACCTTTATGTCCCTTTTTAACTTAGTCATTTTTATGAATTTTTATGGGTGGTTTAGAGAGATCCAAGTATCATCATCCTTTTCATCTAGGAGTAATAGTGGAGAAGTAAGACAATACCATATGGCACCATATCAGTCACCTAAAGACCTAAGGATGTCCATATAATGAAACTAGCCTCCATGTTAGTGGAGGAGTAAGATGTTACCACATGGCACCATATCGATAACCTATAGGCTCAAGGATGGTTGTACAATAAATTTGGATTCTAGGATAGTAAAATAATACAATGTTTCCATGTGTAACCATATCAAAATCCTACAATATTGGAGATGACCATATAGGGATTTGTGCCTTCAAGTCAACAAAATAATAGGATGATACCATGTGGCATCATATTCATAACCTATTATCCTAGATATGTCAATGTATTTCGTAAAATGTATGGGAAGGCAGGCTCATAGGATGTTACCAAGTGGAATCATCATAGGGACTCATTATGCTAGAGAGGTATGCACTAGACTCAAAGCTTCTAGGACAATAAGCTACTAGGCTATTACTATGTGGCATAATCTCGTTGCTTACCAACCCATGAAATCTATGTTAACCTTATAAAGGAGTAGGGAAACAAGCTCATGACTTAATGCCATGTGTAGCTTTTCATGGAGTCTCTTAAAAAGTGACAACTGTCAAGGATGGCCCCTAGAGTTGAAAGCAAGCTAGAATGGCCTTGTAAAGATTGAATATGTTAGTAGTTTCTTGATTCAAATTTAACATTCATATTGTTGTCTATTATGTATAAAACATTTGGTCATGTTTTTGAAAATGAATTTAAGTAAGAGGCTAAAAAATTTATGGTACATTACTACTAAATTCATTACAAAAGATATAGGCTATTATTTTAGAATTTCAACGGATTCTTGTTGTGCTTGGATTGAATTTGATTTTATACATGTTTATTGATGTGTTTTTTGTAATCATGTGTCATTCCCATATTTCAGAGTAAAAAACTAGACATGATAATTATAATCCTTGGATTATATTGTATTATTATGTTTCACTATCCATTTCCTTTTGATTTCTTATCCTATTATATACATTCATGTTATTCATCCTATGATGAGACCTACAAACCCACCCTTTATAATAGTTGAATATTATTATACAATATTTAAGGCATGCTACACCTTGATGTGGCATACCACTTTCTTATATCTCCATATTAACTATGTATGCTTTGTTTTCATGGCACGCATTAAGATTATAGAATCAAATATGTTATATTCTTACACATCTTATGAAATTTTCATACATACCAAATATTTCCCACTAGGGGCATATAATTATTCTTAGTTATTTCACATACTCTTTTTAAACATCAGTATATCATACAATAGAGGCATATCATTGCCTTAAATTTATTGAGACAACTTCACTATTACATTTGGTGCACACTATGTGTTGGCATATGTTATTGTGTCATGACCTAAATATTTATGCATTTTTAGTTGTTAATCTGGACATTACTTGGCATGTTTTTGTTGATTTCTAGTTGGCATATTGATTTTTTACTTCATATTTTTACTTTGACTTGACTATTATGATTATGTTCTCTTTGATTATAATGTTATGATCCCTTTCAAATTGGATAATTAATGACTTAGTTATCAAGTTTTGATTCATAAATGTCATGGTTTGAATATTATGTATAGTTTAGAAACTACATTATTATTAGTGATGACTATACACTTTTTTGATACTATAGATGCCATATTTTATGACTATAAGAACATGTAAATGATCTAGAATTGAAGATGGATTTTTGTAGCATGGGTATACAAGGTTAGTGAGTAATCATTTGAGATTTCAATAGTTATATCTTTTGATCATTGGTTTACTATTATATTTTTATTTGAGTCTTTGACTTTGTGTTATGTGAAACTTGGAATCTGAATATTGATGTCATTTATGATTGCTTTAGATTTTTTCACTTTCCTTGTTACTTGTTATGATATTCAATCATTGTTCATTTTCAATTAGAATTATTACTAATTTAATTCATTTTGGTGTTATCTAAGTAGTCTTTGACATTATTTTTAATTGAGATTGAATTATTGTCTATAATTTTTGTAATAATGTTAAGCTTGAGTCTTGTTTTCTTGTACTTAGTCCATCCACTCTTTTATTGATTTACATTTATTTAGTAAAGACATTGAATAAGATATGATTTAGCATGGACCACCATGATGTTTATTTGATCAATCTTGAATAAATAATAGCCAAATAGGGGGACAATTATTAAATGGTTATTTGAACCAAGTTGACATTGGATTAGATTATGTCAAAATGGATCTATTTTTGAAGGTTCAACCATTGAGTGGGTTCTTATGTAAAATTTGGCATTATTTAGTTTTTTTACTCAACCTAAACCCTAGAGGTCAATGTTTTAATTTTGGTAGATTCCATGGAATCTATGTGTGTTTTGTTTGGGATGGATTATGTATGTTTTTGTGGTGTTTTTCTATTGCATATTTTTTTGAAACTTAGTGGAGATCATGGGGAACACAAAGTTACTTTGTCAATGCATGAATTCAACATTTATGGGTAGAATGTAACCTATGGTGGTGTTAAAGGAGTCCAAATTTCCTTATCCTCCTTAGGGAACAAACATGGAAGGTGATATATGTTTTTGTAATCATAAATCAACTCCACATATAACTACATCCTATATTGCACAAATAAGTTCATTATTTCTTCATACAGTCTTGTGGATAATTATAGAATAGTTTTTGAAGTTTACATGAAAGACTATAGGTGAAACTTGAAGTTGGTTTTATTCATTACATACCTACATTTATCTTTTTATAAATTTAGTTTATTATTATGCATTCACATTTTATTTTATGGTGATTCAGGAATCAACTCAAGTAGGTTTTTTTTTACCTTGACTGTGTCAAGTAGAAATTTGTGTGTTTTCATTTTACTTGATTGTGTTGTATATACTCAGCTAGTTTTTATTACTTAGTTATATAGGTATATCATTTTTTACTTATCATTATCTTTTTTGTGAATATACACTTGGGTTATGTTTTGAATGTGTTGATTATCAAAATGTATATAGTTTTTATGAACTGATTGTGTTTATATAGCACATGAGATAAGGATCAAGTTGAATATTGGTTGTTAGTACACAGTGATTGTGTGGAACCTCATAATGAGTATTACTTATAATTTGAATCCATTTTAAAATCAATAGTGTGTTGCACCATTAAATTTTATGTTTACACACACACACACACACACACACATACATAAATACATACATACATATACATATACATACATATATATATATATATATATGTATGTATGTGACATACATACATACATACATACATATATATATATATATACATACATACATATATATATATATATATATATGTATGTATGTATGTCACATACATACATACATACATACATACATATATATACATATATATATCTATGTATGTATGTATATATATATATGTATGTATGTATGTATGTATGTCACATACATACATACATATATATATATATATATATATATATATATGTATGTATGTATGTATGTATGTATGTATGTATGTATGTATGTGACATACATACATACATATATATATATATATATATGTATATATATGTATGTATGTATGTATATGTATGTATATATCTGTGTGTGTATATATATAAGTTATAATATATGACAAGCTTAAATATTAACCATGTTGAAGTGAAACACAAGTTTACCTAACTGCATTATTTTTTAGCAATAACTTTGGTTTAAGTTATTGTGTTGTAATTTTATTCTTAGATTATTTGATTGTGTTGGTTGGAATGAATGGTTTTCAATAATTACTCAAATTTTCTTATATTTATTGAAACACCATCTTTGATGTTATTTTGGTGAGTGGAATTTCATTTATGAATTACTTATAGGCTTGTTGGAACCTACTCTTTTCATTGGTGGTAGCTTGACCATTTTATGATTATTCTCATTTGAATCTTGTTAATTCTTGATTACTTTTCTTATTGTTTCCATTTTTTTACTAATTTTGAGTAATGGTTTGGATATGATGGAAACTTACCTAAGGCATTAAATCTCATTTAATACTCTTAACCTTCCCATGACTTAGCTACCTAATTCCACCATCCAGTTGATAGATGGGGTGGATAGGGCCATCGATTGAGGTATCATAGGGTAGGAAGGATGAGGTTGTTAACTTGTCTCATTTTTCCTTTTTTCTTCTGCTATCATGTTGTGGTGGTATGTTCATTATGACCACATGTTAGCAATTGACCCACTTTTGGGACTTCATTGTATAAGCTTGATGCAACTATCTTGAATTCATTATTAAATATTTTTGTCTCGTACATTTTTTATATTTATCATTCTTTCAAATATATATAAATTTCATTTATTTAATTTAAAGGATGAATCATAAACAATAATGATTCTTTATTCATAATATTTATATTTATGAATATGATTTAATATGTTAGCTAGGTTGTTTATTGTTGGTAAATAATCAACTAAATGTTTACTTTTTAAAGAGTTATTTATTGTAAATATTTATATGATATGATAACTACTTTAATTATTTTATGAATAGATCAATATATTTATTTTATAACTATTTCAAAATTAAAAAATAATGTTTGGTTTTAATGAGAATAAATTGACTATTTTTTAATTTTAAATCCTTGATAGAATAAGTTGTCATATATTTTTAACTTGTGTTGAAAAATATGGTGAATTTATGAGATAATCTATGACTATTTTTTGGATTTTAAATCCTTGATAGAATAAGTTAATTAATTTTTATATTTTATGAATATAAAGGATTATGTTATGTTTATATAGATGGTGTTAATTTAAATACTTATGCATACTATTTTTTAGGTCACAATATTTTTAATTATAGAGTTGTTATAGGAGTTGTGAATATTGATCTAATTTTTATTCTTCCATTCATCACATAATGTTATTAGAGGATGTAAGAGTAATATGGATTTCTTGATATTATTGAAAGCATTGAAATAAATTTTGAATTATAAATTGATATGGTTAGATGACATACTATTATTGTATAACTTTGTAGTGATAAGTATGATTTATATTGTTCCATGTAGAAGCTTGTTTCTTATGTTATTATTTTGTTGTGGAAACTTTCATGTTTTGGTGGGTAATTTGAATGCAATCATACTTATTTATTTTTGTAGTGTTTTCAATGATGAATTTTTAATAAGCATAGATGATGTCCAAATCATGTATCAAGTAATCTAGGTGTGTTTCATATCTAATTTAGTGAATGACATTATAGAAATAATATTTTATATTACAATAAATGAGTTACATTATTACCATTTTTTGTAATACAAATGTCATGTGTTGCCCAATGACTTAATGAAAAATAGATAAGATATTAAAAAAGAGTGTATCTTGTATCTATAGAGAGTCATATTTTGATTAAGAAATCATAAATTATTATTTAAACTGGGTTATTAAGTGATATATACATATATAATTTATTTAAATACCTTTGTCATGAGATAAATTTTTATGAATAATCACCCATTTAAAGGAATGTTGAGAACATTATTCTTTTAAATGTTGACTTGATCAAATTTGTAATCTTTCAACCATTAAACCTTGGTTGTGTTATAGTGTTTATTAATAGACATTAGGTTTTAATTTATTTTTATCTTCTTGGTGTCCAATAATTATTTAATTAATTGTAAAATTAGGTTAATAATGGTTCCATGATTGAAATGCAAAAAATTTCAAATTTTTTAACCACGGCAGTTAGCACTTAAGAAGTTATCACTAAATTTCTTATTTCATAGTTACTTTCTAAATGGTTTATATCATTGTTTATATCTTAACCATGAAATGGTTGAATTTGGATATTAATGGTTTCATACTACACATATAAAATTAATGATCTTTTATTATCAATTACCAATGAAAGTAATTAATGGAACTCTAAATGTTTTCTTTTCCTTGTTCTTTAATGATCATGATGTTTAACATGATTATGCATGAGTGTATTAATGTTTTCATATATGAATGGTAATAAGTATGTGGACTCAATTTATAATCTTATTGATTTATTTTCCTTGTTTACCCAAGAATACCTAAACATATTTCTAAGGTGTTCTCATTTGACTAATATTAAGGGAAACTACTTACCATTCTAAACCTTTATCTCATAGCTTAAAAGGAAGAACATGGTACTTCAATAGGGTAAATGGCCTTCAAATGGTCCTATTAAGAATATAATTTTTTGTGTATATAACATATAGTTTATGAGTATTAATATACACATTGATACACCCAAATATTTATAATTTATAAGAGTAATACACTTATAATACCCTTAAAGGTTATTTAAATTTAGGTAAGTGTTGAAGTTATTCTAAAATTGTTTTATGTTTAGAAGTATACTAGTGTGTGTTCTAAGGAGATACTATTTTTTGTCCTTAGTTGAGAGAGAGTGTGCTTTGGAAGTAGTTTCCTTCTAAATTTTTAAAACATGTATTTTTTTAATTTGGTACAAAATCATAATTTTTTCTTTAGGAAACTTTGGGGAAAAACTTTGAAATATATAATCCACCTAAATTATAATTTTGTACCCCATTAAGATGGATAAAAGAAGATATTATGGTGTCACCAATGATAATAATAAGTTAGAAAATAATAACCAAATAAGAGTTAGAGACATAAATAGAGATAAAGGTCATGGCATCCACAATCTCCATCAGAATAGGAATGACCTATCATATATCAACAATGCAGATGCTAATACAGTTGGAGATAACCCAACTAAAAAGAATGAAGAACTCCCTATGGTATTTTTATATATTTTTATTCCTTTAAAGTAAATATTGAAACCAAGGAATGAAAACTAAATAACCTTGAGGGTTTTCCTCATGAAGACATGTCATGGTTGGAAAATGGTCAAGGTGAGGGGAACATGATCCAAGAGTTGCCTTTAATGGTTTTTAATACATATTTATTTCAACCTTGACTTGGTTGTATTTTGTACCTACCTCACATATCTAATATAATGGGATCACATCTAGGTATGGGTAGCCTATCAGGTAAGGTGAACCTATAGCTTTGGGTCTATATCCCTTGATGCATAATCTATGATAAATTGATAAAATCACTAAATTATATATGAAAAATGAAATAATATGCATAAAAAAATATAATATATTGGAGGTGATTCACCAACATATTATGTGCACTCTATTTGACCTTTCAAAAAACTTATGAACTAGACAAGGACTAGTGACTAAAACATTTTCTCAAAGAGACTCCTACACTTTAGTATTTCACATGGAGATTATTCTAAATGGAGAAAACTTGAATTTGATGAATGAAAAGTTTGATTCAAGACACTTCCAATTATATTACACTTTAATCCCAATCACTAACACTTTAAAACACCATATGACCTATTTCGAGTAATCTCCTAGTAACTAGGTGAGATAAGGACTTGAAAAGGAAGATAAGACTCCATCACTTATAAAAATAAACATATATATATATAAAACTAAGCTATCATAAATAATATAAAAATAATCCTTATATGATTCAAAGGTTACAAGATACAATTTGGGTAGAGTTTCTTCATACCCTATCGAAGGATCTTATAATATATTTTGAGCCTCAATTTATATAAAAAAATAAGGGAAGAGTAGGAGAATATGGAATTGAAGTGTGGAAAAGAGTCCATAATGATCATCATTTACTCATAAATTGATTAAAAATATACATAAAGATTAGTAACAAATCTATGACCTCACTCATGCATTGCCTTGGTTGTGTGGTAGTCTTCAATGATCCCTTAGGCATAGAGGTGTGGTGGATAGATGTTGATTCAGTCTTCATTGACCTTAGTTAAGGTGTAAGAATTATAACTTGGTTAACAACCTCTATTTTTGGTAGTTACAATTGTAGGATATGGTTTAATTGGCCTCCATATATCATTAAATTTCCTACCTCTCCCTTTACATTTTGACTAGGCCGAAAATTGCCTTATATTACATTAGACACTTATCCACATGTGATATTATTAATTTATGATGTTATAGGTTTTTTAATTATCCTAGAGTACTACAACATCCTATCCACCTATCATTATCCTAATAGACATCTTGAGACTCCTCAATTCCACCTCCTACTCTTTTACAACTAGTTTGAAGACTATAATTCTACCTTGAGACTTCTCATGAAACCTTGAGGGTAATCTTACCACATCCACATAAGGACAAAAATTTATCTAACACACTCCCTTAGGTGTCACCTTGTCTAATTCCATGCGAAGCCTTAAAATTTACACTCTTTAGGCTTGGAGTAGTCCTCTCTAGGCTTGATCCATACACCGTACACTGTATACATGCCAACCATTGGATAATTTAGGTGCCCATGAGATATTATAAGACCATAAAAATAGTTTCAAGACTGAAATATCTAATTTTAAGGTACTTGAGGGAAAAAATTCTTTCATCAGGTCACTAGCTAGGTTTATATAGGGTTTAAAAGTACCTAGATTCTTAACAATGATTCATAGAGTTAAAGGGAAAATCTCAAAAACAATGACAAGGATCATTAGTATATAACCTCTCCCCTCTCTCATAATGGTAAAAATATTCCATGCATCTATTTAGGTGAGTTCTAATCAAGGAACCATGCTCTCGATCTCTTCTTAAGCAAAATAATGCTTTTGAGGTGGTCTCCAATCTTAAAGATTGTTCATATAGGTGTAGGGATAAAACTAAGAATAAAGGATAATATTTTAGGGTATAATACCCCATAAAACACCTCTAATACCCATCTAATCCCATGTAACTCCTCCAAGGAGTTATGAGCTTTTTAATACTTGCTCTCAAGCATGGAGGACTTTGTGTGTGAAGAGAGTGTTACCTGAAAGATGTTGTCTTGATGCTTGATATCAACTATGAATGATATTTTATTTTTTTGACCATAAAAAATGTATGAATCTGATCATACAACTAGACTCACTCTCCTAATAATCTTACAAAATATTTTTCACACTTTATGAGTTTGAAAGCAATTAGACTTGTGTAGCCCTAATGGCCTAGTTTAGTGTCTACCTTCCTCAACCTAATGTTCTTATAATCATTAAAACCCATATTATGTCTTCTCACATCCTAATTGATCATCATAGTCCCTATTTCATTGAAAAGTGCATCTTTTTCTCATTTCACTAATGATAGGCCTATATGATATCAAAGTTTTCAACTCAATTTTATCAAGATGAACTTCATTTCTGCTCAATTTCTTGATGAAAACAATATAGATGAGAATTGTAATATTCAAATAATTTTTTATTAGGGTCCCCTATAAATCTATCCCACCTCATAACAAGTATATTTTATATCTAAACCTACATAATTCAGCTCAATCTACATAGTCCTTTAGAGTGAAAAATATATTATACCTAAGATTCATAAGTGCTCACTATGAGTAGACAACCTTGATATCATGAGGATTGAACTAAATTTTGATAAAAAAATATTGTATCATTTTCCACAACCAACTTTTTATTACCAATGGTAACCTAGAGGTCTACAGACTTGGAGGTTCTCCAATCTTCTTTTACTGACTTCGAGAAGAGACACTATGACCCAATTAATAGTTGTTGTTCAAAACCTCTTTGATATAATATTCATACATTATTTGAATGTGTTAAACTTAAAATATCATGAATAATAACAAAACATTCCTTAAACTTGAATAGGGTTAATTTATCATGATTTATTCAAACTACTTGACTACATGTGGAAATTGTAGGTGATCACCATTCTATGGGTTTTTAGTTCAATGTAGGCATTGAGAATATATTATTTTATAACATCAATGAGGTTTAAAAAGTTTTGAGACTTCACCAACACTTTACAACTATTGGAGACCCTAAAGTATCAATAACCTCATTTTTATCAACCTATTGATTGCTCAAAAAGAAATTTTCTTATCTCATTGAGGTCACACATGACAAGTTGTGCTTGATTATGGATTATAAGAGTTATACATACCCATAAGAAGTCATTATAATTTAAATTATTCTTTAATCATTCTCATAAATAGATAAATAGAAGTAAACTTGAGCCCTACCAGGATGGAGAAAACATAGTGAGTCTTTTACCTTATTAATGATTGCTCATAAAAGAGAGGAAATGTATTAGGAAAATAGTGCCACAAATTAGAAGTTTACAAGGACCCCCTTCTCTATCCAAGATATAAAATCATCAATATCTCTCTCATATTCATACCATTCACAAACCTAACTATCTTTACTGATCTACCAAGGAGAATGATGTAGATAAGAGATTAGTTTTTATATTATTTTGACTTCTAAATCATTTATTCTCTTTTATAATGCTTATATGATCTTCTCTAACTCTCCCATGATCATACAAGTTTGTACAAACCTAAAAACACTTGCATAAAACCTTTTTTTTTCACTATGAAGATCTTAAAAGACTATTAATAGGAAAGATGATAGAAATGAAGAGTCATATAAGCTTTCAGACTAGGTGGCATGGATGGAGGGAAGTTGAAATGCCATTTTGAAGTGTGTAGGACCTTTTATGGTAAATAAATGATATTTGACCCCTATAAAGACCTATTTTTCATATAAAATCATCTTTTCATGACTTGGAATGGTTATGAAACCCATTAAGATTCCTTATTTTAATGTGAAATCAAATCTAAAAGTATTTATAAATATAATATTAACTATTATGACATGTTTGAAGGGCATTTGATGACTTGGAGGGCTGATTAGAACTTGAAACATTCTTGACTAAGTATAACATAGAAGAAAACATTTGATACATCATTAATCACTATGTCAAGACTTAAAATGACTTTAAAACCTTCCACATATTTTTAACAAGGCATATCTCATAAGAATTAGCTAAGGAAAGAAGAAATGTAATGAGAACAAGAAACCTTAATCCCTCCAAATACATTAATTTATGTTAAAGTACCTTAAATTTGTCAAACAAGGTTTAAACCATTCTCTAGGCTTCAAGAGGCACTTGACACCCTTCCACTCACCCAAGGAAAACTCATGACAACATAGAACATCATCCTAAAAATCAAAACATGTTATCACATGAAGATATATTCAAGCAACCCATAGTACATATAGTGAAATTTTTAACATTGCTAGAAGGTTTTAAGGACCACATGAAGATCATGACAAGATTTAGGAATCCTCATGTATTCTTTGAGGGCCATACAATAAAATTTTATATTACAGGGATTGAAATTTGGCCTAGGAGGCCAAACTATCAATAGGTGGTTGACAAACCATAAATGAGATTAAAATTATTCCACCACCTACCTTTTTAGATGAATAATATCAAGATGTAGTTGATGCATGATTTGTTCATTTGTAGAATTATTTTAATCTACATAATATGACTTATAATGTGAAAACTAAGGTGGTAGGTTATCTTCTAGTTGGTATTTCTACATAAAGGTGGAATCATATTTGTACCTTAAAGAGATACCAACAAATGACCCTTTATTGTGATATATTTGAGAGGTATTTATGGAAAAGGTGATTGAGTGCCAATTTTAAGGAACATAAGATAACTTATTTTTAGTTACTAAAATAACATAACATAAATGTTATTGTATGTGAAAATAAGTTTTTGAATATATTACATCATGTAAAATACATTCCTGATGAAGAGACTAAATTGAAAACATTTAAGCTAGGGTTGAAAGAGATATTGATGCTATTATGACCAACCAAAAAACCTCAATGGTTTCCATTGAGTTTTATCAAAACAAAGAAGAGAAAGAAAAGTCCCAGTAGAAGGTGAGATAATATTTAAATTTGAATAAACAAAAATCTAAGGGTAAAAATCTCTCTCCCTCACCTAAATGTTTTAATAAATTGAATTATAATCATAAATTCATCAAAATTAGTAATGGTTATAACAAGTGACAGTAACTTAAGACCTAAAATTTACCAAAAATAATGTCCTAAAAAATAATTAGACCCAAAATAGTCAATTTTGACTAGCAATAGGGAAAAATATTTTTCTTGTAGATCAAAAAAAAATTGTTCAATGTTAGGAATGTGGTGATAACCACTACTAGGATAACTATTCCAATATGAAACTTGTATAATCATCAAATCATTGGCTCTATGTGGTTATAGATAATCAAAATTTTGATTTCCAAGTAACACCTATTAAAAGCAAAGGTATTATAGCTTATTTTTTGTATATGTCTTGATTGATTATGGTGCAACAAATAGTTTTATTTATATTATTGTTACAATTAAAATTAAAGTTAAACCTATTAATATAAGATAAAGATGGGAGGTTGAGTTTAATTCTAGTAAGAGAGTGCCTATTTGGAGTGCTTAGAGAAAATTGAGCTTGATTTTGGTGTTCTTAAAACTATGTTAAATATTTTATTAACACCTTTGGGATCCTATGATCTTATTTTTATAATTGATTGGTTAAAAAAACACCAAACAATGTTGATTTATTTATCCATAAGGTCTAGTAAACTAATGAATTTAGAAAGTTTGTATAAATACAAGGCATATAAAATCCTAGAATATGAAAATTACTTTAAAATTTGCATTTGAAGAAGGTTATACAAAAGGGTTATAAGCTATATGCAAACCAAATGTAAGAGTTACCCAAGGATCAATAACCATCCTATACATTTTTATTTTTTTTAAAAACTTTTATGTATTTTTCCCCCAAAAAACTTCTTGATGTTCCACCCAAATGTGAGTTTGAATATTACATAGATATTATTACATGAGATACACATGTATGTAAGGATACTTACAGGATGAATATGGTTGATATATAGGAATCAAAAGTTTAGTTTTAAAAAAATTTAGACAATGGAAACATTAGGACAAGTATTTATCCTTTTGGTACTCTAATTATATTCATAAAGAATAAGAATGAAACTCTTATGTTATGTATTTATTATTTCATGCTAAATAAGGTAACAGTAAAAATAATGTTATCCATTACCAAGGATTTTTTATTTGTCTGATCAAGTGAAAGGGCAAATGATATTTTCTAATATTGATTTGATATCAAGCTACCATAAGATGAGGATCAAGGAAGAATATGTTCATAAAATAGATTTTCAAACTTGGTATGTTCATTATGAGTTCATTGTTATACCTTTTGGCTTGACAAATGCACTAGATACATTTATGAAATTAATGAATAATGTGTTTAGGTAATACCTTGATAATTTTGTATGTGTTTTCCTGTATCACATTGTTATATATTCTAAGAGTGAGGTTGAACATGAAAAATACTAAAAATTAATCTTGTAAAGGCTAAGACAACATAAGTTTTGGAAATATTTCAAAATGTGATTTCTATCAATCTAAAATTCATTAATAAGGTCACATCATTTGTAATGATAGATTTATATTAGATCCAAAAAATATCAAAGTTAATAAAGAATGGCCTACCCATATCATCATGCATGAATTACATAGTTTTATGAGCTTCACTAGTTATTACCATAGGTTTATTGAAAACCTTTACATCTTTACTTATCCTACTACTTCCTTATAACATAAGGATAATAAATATTTATGGATCCTCAATGTGAAGATGATTTCAAGAAGCTTAAAGTGTTATTGAATACAAAACTTATACTTGTTATTCCTGATCCAAATGGTAATTTTCATATTTGGCCAAATTCTTCTAATAGAGGCTTTGGTGGTAAAATCAAGATGTAAAAGTAGTGGATTTTAAGTCATGTAATCTCAAGGAGCATGAGAAAAATTATCCTACATTTGAAATGTAAATTTATACCATAGTGAATTATTTGAAATAATGGAATCACTTTTCTATTGGGCAAGCCATTTGAGGTAAAGTTTGATCACCATAGCTTAGAACACTTATATTTCCTAGGATGATTTAAATGCATGCTAATGTATATGGCTGAAATTTATAATTAATGTTGACATAGATATATCTTATATTAAAGGTATGTAAAATTGCATTGTCAATGCCCTTAGCCAATACATGTACCTTGGGACATTATTTTTTATTCAATTTAATATTAGAAATGTTGTACTGAAATAATAGTTTACAAATGAGTACTACCATGAGGTAAGACAAGGTTTTTATAATGAGCTTATTGTAGAAGAGTTTTATGTTTTATCTATTAAAATAAATGGCCTTATAAGACATAAAAATAAGATTTTCATACCCAAATTTGGAGACTTTAAGAATTTAGTTTTGAAAGAAGTGCATACAACACCTCATTTTTCTCATCTCATGTCACAAAAATGACACATGAGCTGAAAAGTCATTATTTATGGCTTGGTATGAAGCATGATGTTTTTAATTTTATTTCAAAGTTCTTATAATTTTAGAATGTTAAATTTTAAAATTACCACCTTAGAGTTTTTGTGTACCCTCATGACATACTAAGGGGAAAGTAGGTCATAATCTCACTTGATTTTATTTCTAAACTACCAAAGTCAAGTAGAAATAATGATACCATTTTGGTGGTAATTTATAAATTTACCAAGGTTGGTCACTTAATTTTTGGAAACTTGATTTATGATGCTTTCATGATTGTGAAGGAATTGGTTCAATTATATTTCATGTTGAAAGTGATTATCTTTGACATAGATAATTTGTTTAAGTCAAGCTTTTGGTGAACTTTAACTATAAAATTTTGAACTCATTTGAACTTTAATTCAACATACCACTTGAAAAAATATGGTCAAAATATAAAAATAAACTAGGTGGTTGAATACATGCTAAGAATGTATGTTATGAATCAATAAATTGAGTAGGAATATTATCTCTTTTTAGTCACGTTTGATTACAATAAACCATATCATTTTCTGATAAAAATTAATCCTTTTTAATATTTATATGGGAATAAATGTATAACCACACTTGAATGCGAAAATTTGGAAAATTGAGTTGTTTTTGGACCTACTGTACTTTAGGAATATGATAAGAAAATGGATCTTATACACCAAAATATAAAAGTTATCTCTAACAGGAAAAAAATGTTATTCTAATAATAAAAGAAAACCTCATGAATTTAACATTGGTGATAAAATTTTATCATATTTTATACCCATAAAAACCTTACTCAAGTTCAAAAATACTTCCAAGTTATCTCCATGCTTTTTCAAGTCATTCAACATTATGGATAAATCAGTTTTGTTACCTATCAAATGACCTTTCCTCCTTTGTCTAAGATGTATGATGTTTTCCATGTTTATTTATTAAGAAAATATGTAGTTGATCCTACTAATATTTTATATTAAAATAATATTTAGGTCTCGTAAGAGGAAAACATGTAGTTGAAACTTGTGAGGATCCTCGACCATTGTATCATTAAGTTGTGAAATAAAAATATTCGGTATCAGTCCAATGGGACCAATTGAGTGAAATAAATGTGACATGTGAAGATGAGAATATTTTTAGGTATAATTATCATCTATTATTTAATTCTTCTTCTTGATGACTCATATCTAAGAAGGGGAGGATTATATGACTTGGCTATTAATGCAATTTTAGTTAGTTTGGACATTATTATGACATATTTTCCTTGATTTCTAGTTGGTACATTTACTTTTTACGTAATATTTTGATTTTAAATCTAGTATAATGTTTGTGTTATCTTTGATTAAAATATTATGGTCTATTTTAAATTAGATGATTAATGACTTAGTTATGATTATTTAATTTGTAAATGTCATGGTTGGATTATTTTGTACAATATAGAAATTAAATGGTTATTAGTGATGACTATACATTGTTCAAATATTATTGATGTCATATTTTGTGACTATAGGAATAAGTAAATGAGCTAGGATCCATAATATATTTACACAAGATGAGTATACAAGGTTAATGAGTATTAAGATGAAATTTTATTAGTTAAATTATGATTTGTATTTAATAATATATATTCCTTATGCCATTAGTATTACTATGGATTATTGCAGAGTCATTTTCCTTTCTTCATTTGTTGACTTCTTGATCATTCTTTTAATCGTTATTTTATTGTTTCCATTTTATTTGAATCTCTAAATTTGTGTTTTGTAAATTTTTGGATCTAACTATTGATGTCATTTTTAACTATTTTATATTATGTCACTTGTTTTATTCCTTATTATGTTATTTAATCATTACTCACTGTCACTTGGAATGATTACTAATTGAAAGTCATTTTGGTGCTATATGAGTAGCATTTCATAGTGTTTTTGGTAGACCTTGAATCATTATTGACAATTATTGGAATTCGATTAATATAGACTCTTGTTTTCCTAGACTTAGTCCATTCACTCTTTTGTTGACTACCATTTATTTAGTCAAGACCTTGACTAGGTTAAGATTTATATTAAAACACGATGATGATTATTGGAAGGGCCATGACTAGGATATAGCCACATGGGGGAATAATTATTTGATGGTTATTGACCCATGTTAACCTTGTATTGAATTAGGTCATGCTGGATTGATCTTACAAGGTTGGACCATCATGTATTTTCTTGTAAAAAATTTGCTACTTTTTGGTTTTGTTACTCTACCTAAAGCCTAGAGGTAGATGTTATCATTTTAGTATATTCGATGGAACATCTAAGGCATTTTTTTGAATTAAATTGTAGATACTTTTGTGCTGGTTTTCTATTTATTTTTTTTCTATAACTTGGTGGAGATCATGGGGATTGTAGAGCTACATTTTTTACCACATGAATTTAATATTTTATGCCAAAAATGTAGCCTATAGTGGAATTCAATGAGTTATTAGTTTATTATCCTCTATGGAGAACTATCATGGAAGGTGAGCATGATTTTTGGATTTTCACATCAATTCCATGTTTGACTACATCCTATGTTGCATAATTAAGTTGATTATTTTTCAATATAGTCTCATGGGTCATCTTAAAATAGTTTTTGAAGTTTCTATGAAAGACTATAGGTTTTAATTAAAGTTGTTGGTATTCATTACATGCCTTAATTTATATTTTTATGAACAAAATTACTTATTATGCATTTATGTTGTTTTATGATGATTTGAGACTCAAATCGATTGGGTATGTTTGTTTACCTTGACTATGTTGGGTATAAATTTTTCTATTTTCATTTTACTTGATTGTGTTGTATATGCTTGGCTGTTTTATCTTACTTGGATGTGTGGGTATACTAGTTTTTACTTGTGACTATTTTCATTGTGAATATAGACATGGATTGTGCTTTGATTGTGTTGGGTATCCAAATGTATATAATTTTTTCTAAGAACTAATATGTTTATATAGAACACAAGTGAATTATTGAATGGAATCTTGGTCATTATTACATATTGATTGTGTGGAACCTTATCACTAGTTTACTTATCATTTAAATTGACTATAAAATCCATCATGGTTTTTAACATTAAATATGATGGTTGTATGTGTGACACACACAAAATACTGATAATAAATAACCATGTTGATTTGAAACACAAGTTATATTTACTTATGTTATTTTTAAGTAATGGCTTTGGTTTAAATTACTAAATTGTAATTTACTCGGATTATTTGACTATGTTGGTTGGAACTAATTTTTTTCACTATTTACTTGAGTTCACTTGTATTGATTGAAACATGGTTTTTTATATTATTTTGTTGAGTGTAATTTCATTTATAAGTTTATTATATCATTGTTGGAACATATTATTACCAATGGTGATAGCTTGCCCATTTTATAATTATTCTCTTTAAAATCTTTTTAAGTTTTTCTAACTTTTCTTTTTGGTTCCATTGTTGTGTTGATTTGGGTAATGGGTTAAATTTGATGGAAACTTACCTAAGGCATTAGATCTCAATTCATGCTCTTAACCTTCCCATTACCTAGATTATTGATTCCACCATGTAGTTGATGGATGGGGTGGATAGGGTCACAAATGGAGGGATCATATGATAGGAAGGATGGGGGGTTTTGCCTTTTTAGAGTGTGATTCTTCCTCTTCTACTATCATACTATAGTATTATGTTCATTATGACAACCTATTAGTAATCAACGTAATTTTGGGGGTTAATTATAAAAGGTTGTTGTAGGTATATTAAATTCATTCTTAACTCTTTAATTCTATACATTATTGTATTTATCATTATTATAAACATATATGAATTACATGGATGTATGTTTAAGTATGAATCATAAATATTAATGATTATTTATTCATATAACATGTATACCTTTTATTACATCATGTTGGGAAAATGAATATGGTTTGTTATGTTTGCTAGGTTATTATGGTTGTTAATTAATCACCTATAATTTTACTTTTGAAAGATGTCTTTCTTATATATCCTTATATATTATGATAGATAATTGAATTAATTGATTAAAAAATCAAGATATCCATTGATTTATTATTAGAGAATGAGACATTAATGTCTGATTGTAATGAGAAAGAATTTATTACTTTTATGTGATATATTTGTAACTCATGTTGAAAATGATAGTGGATTTATGAGCTAATATAATATTATTTTTTAATTTTAAATCCTTGATATAAAAATGTATTTAATTGTTATAGTTAATTACTATGAAGGATTACATTATGTTTAAATAGAATATATTAATCTAAATACATGTGCATACTTTTTATTAGGTCATAATTATCTTAATTATAGAGTTATCATGGGAGTATTTAGTTTATTGTTATTGTTCCACCATTAACATAATGTTATTATAGGATAAGATTAATATGGATTTATTTATATTACTCAAAGCAGTGCAAACAAATTTGTGGTATAAATTGTTATGGTTATCTAACATATTGTTATTATATAGAGTTTTAATGATAAGTATGAGTTTTTGGTGATTCACATAGAAACTATTTTATTATATTATTATTTCATTATGGAAGTTGTCAAATTTTCAATGTAAATTTGAATGCAATTGCACACATGTATTTTCATGTAGTATTGTCAATGATTAATGTTTAATAGGCATGGTTTTTTTCTATGCATGAAGGAAAATTTTAGAATGCAAGATAACTAAGAAATACAATAACGAAATCTAATCTAAACTTAACATCAAATATAGAAAATTAAATCAAAGAAAGAAATAAACAAGAAATACTTATAATCATGAAGTATTTGTCACCTCATATATTATGATAAAATAGAGATTTACTCTTGAATGATAAATGTGGATGCTCAAATAATTTTCAAGGAAAATATAATTGGGTAGAATTTTGGGATACAAATTATTTGGATGACTTTGATTCAATTTGATAATTTTATAGCACTTCATTAGCATGAATGTGGATGATTTGAGTGAAGGATTGCATGCTAATTTATAGGATTATGGGAGATAAGATGAATGGTTGAGTATTAATTTAACTTGTAAAATTAATGAAATAATAAATGGTGATAAATTATTCCTAATCCATGAGGATGATGACCAATTCCATGTGTTGAGAAAAAATCAGAGTTAGTTGAGTGATTCAACAAGAATGGGTCAAGTTAGTTTGTTGAATCATCTTCGATGTTGAAATGTTCTAAGATGACTCATAAGGTATTGATTAAGTTGAGTAATTACTTGGATGTGTCAACACACAGTTGAGACAAATGTCGAGGATATCTGTATGAGGTGGAAAACATGGATTTATAATTAGTTTTTAAGAAACTAGGTGTGCATGATTATAATTAATTAATTAAAAATTAATCAATAATTTTAATTTTAGAGGGAAGTAATGTTAATTTCAATTTAAATTAATGATGGTGATGGGTTAGTGTGTCAAATTTAATTTAACACTAAATGGTGAAATTTATGTGTCTACCTTTTCCCCTCTTTGAAATAATTTTGCAAAGCAATATAATTTCAAAGAATAGTAAACAAAGTAGAGCATTAATGATTTTGGAGAAGAAATTTTCCCCTGGTAACTAGAAATGAATGTGATGAAGCTCCTTTGAGTGTTTTGAAATAAAGTGGATGAATTTTATAAATGATTTTAAGGGAAGATAATGAGTTAGAGGAACAATTTCCATCAATAATAGAGATAATTGTCTCAATATAAATTCTCATAACATTGTATGGAGTTTATGTAAAATGATTTACCCCTAGCCATTAAAAACTAGAGAATAGATCATAAAAAACATATTTCTCATTAGTATAGTATATGTTTGGATATTGCTTCATGAATCAGTGTTCACTATAATAGATGTGGGAGTGAGACATCTTGAAAATGGTAAGTTATGGGATATAAAATTAAAAATATAGATTATTATTTATGTGATAAAATTTACAAGATTGATAGTTTTAAGGAATGATGTTTGGCACTTTAATTAAATGTAATTATAAAAGTGGGTGAAATTATTTGGATGGATGATAGTGGTTGAACTAACCCTAGATACCCCATGTAATTGAGCATTGCCTAAATTTTATAGATGAAAATTAGGCCAATGTAGTTCTCCTAATGTGGAAATGTATTTTTGAAATAGATGACTAATATTAACCCATGGATGTTATTAACCTACTTAAGTTAATGTTTTTAAATTATGATTGGTTGTGATGATGCATTGATTTTACTCCAAGTAATGATATATGTAAGGAGTGTAGTGGGAATGATATATTCAGATATAATATGCATGCTTTGAAGTGCCTTATAAATCATGTTTAATAGGATATGATTTGAGAATGATATATCTTAATGAGAAATTTGTGATATTGGATTAGATTTAATAATTTACTTATTGATTGATTGAGTGATTGATTTATGAAGAAAGAATGGATGTTGTGATTTTATTAGTCTTAATCAACATGTATAATAGATTGAATGAAAATAATAAGAAATTATTATGGATGATTGATGTGTAAACATAAAAAAATAAGTTAATTGATTGCATGGAATAATGATTGTTAATGACATGATTGGATAACATGGATTTAATTCATTAACTAGATATAGAGGGGATTATGGGATGTATGGGGTATCAAAGTTGGTATTTTATTTTAAATTCTAAGAATAGGGGAAGAAAATTAATTCACTATTATCAAAATGGAAAATTTATCTTTGAGGTGAATTTTTTGAAGAGAATGTTAAATACATATAAAATTTGAAATTTTCAATAAGTGAGGTGAATTTATTCATGTGGGTGGTGAATTCATATAGATGGGTAGACAATTCACCTCAAAATATTTTTTAGATGGAATTGATGAGACATGATAAATTGATGTGATTTATTATGGGATTATGAATGTTAATGAGTGTATATGATATGGATAATGAGCATGGAATGATAAAAAATATCTAGTTAAAATGTTGTAGGAGAGATAACATGTGCTATAACCTTATATAATTTTGTGGGTCAGTATTATCATTCATGTTATAAGTCCTCCAAGGAGTACACTATAGTGGTCTTACCTAAGATAACCCTTTGATGCTCCATCAAAGGATGTGTTTATATAGATATAATAAAAAAAGATGTTTAGATATCTAAATTTTATATGCTTTATTTGGAGTTCCATCATGATTTCAAATATTACTAACTGATTAATAGTTAAATAACCTTTATTTTGATATTACACATGATAATATACACTAATTGTATGTAAAAAAAATGATGTTTATTATGTTATATGTGTAAAGACTAATATATTCATAAGTGTAAGACTTAGAGCATCATGATATGGAAGATCATAATAACATTATTATTAATGTGCATTAATGATCTAGACCCAAGAATAAATAATAAAGATAAGATAAAAAGAAATGTTTTCAATAAAAAACCATGTAAGTAAAATAAAACAAAGAAGTAAACAACCATTACTTAATCAAATAAACACATTTGAAGTATAAATAATAAATTAAATGACTATACAAATAATAAAATGTCTTTTGGATATCCTTATTTAGAGTATAACCCTTTAGAATGTAGGACCTTTGATAATGTTGAACCATTTGATGAGTATTCTATGTAAGGGATAGCTAGGGTACATAGCTAAGGACAAGGTATTTATTTATTTTGTTTTTTTTTGGATTTTATGATGTTTTTTTTTTATTGATGTTCTATTTTTTATTTTATTTTGTATTTATAGACTTATATATAAAAGATACTATCAAAGGAAAAACCTATTATAACATAGAGGAAGGGAGCGGTAGTAGATGGAAGGTATATATTAGGGATGTAGTATGGATGAATATGAATGGATAGGAATTTTGATGATAACTCCAAGGAACACATGATGTAAAGATATGTTTATAGTCATAAAATTAACATTTAAAGGATACACCAAGATGTTTCTAATAACACATCTCAATATGTTTAAACTTCCTTATTAAGGTCAAAATTGGGGAAAAGGATGGTGTTAGCATGGCATATATTAGATTGATAAAAATGGGTTGTGATATGTTTGGGATTAAATAGATAAATATGAGTTTGGATATGTTTGGAAAGTTTAGGATAGGTTAGGATAGTTAAGAACATATTTGAAATCCAAATGTGAGGGGGAAATGTGAGAAGAAGGATGGTGTTAGGATGGCATAGATTGGATTGATAAAGATGGGTTGTGATGGGTTTAAAAAGCTTTGGGGTTTAAATTAATAAGGATGGGTTTTAAAATATTTGGGGTTTAAATGGATAAGAGTGGGTTTTGATAGGTTTAATATGGTAAACTATGGTCTAGCATATGTGTAGGATGGGTAAGGATGGAGGGATGATTTAGAATTCATAGGATGCATGGGTTTGCCCCCACGTGTAGGGTAATTATAGATAACTGATTATTTTATTTACTATGTCAAAAATCAATTTTAATCATGTTACTTGCTCAAATCAACATAAGAATGGTTTGCACTTTTGGATAGATTATTTATCTTTTCTTCTTTTTCTTTCTCTTGTTTACAATTTTATTTTTTTGATAATTTTTTTTTGAAATCTCAATTATAAAAATGTGTGATATGCATGATGTTAACCCACATTGATATTATAATTATGTTATCCATATATGTCTTTATTAATTTCATTTATTTCAAATTTGGCTTCTTCAAAATTTACCAGGATATTGTCATAGTCTCTATGATAAAGTGAGCTACCAAATAGGCTAAAGTATAAGGTTTGTTATATAAATGATGTGTGTTAAGTGTGTGGAATTTTCTTAGGGATATAATGAATTTATGGATATGTGTCATGATTTAAATGGTTATTTGGACCAACAATCTCATGTTTATCAAGATTTAGAGCGGCCACAAGTTGGATGATTTAGGAATTCACATCTCATGTAATGGTGGATTCAATATGTGATGGGGCTCCACCATGAAACTTTATTGATGTAGGTGGTAGATTAATTTTATAATAAATTGGTGTTTTATAACTATTTTCACCAAGGGGATCTTTTCTTTTTTTTTTAATTTGGATTTACCAATAGCTCCTCAAAGAGGTTTTCACTAAGGGACTTGCATTTTTTATTTCTATATTTAAATTTAGATTGGGATTAAATTTTTTATTTTGATCATACAATAGTTCCTCAAATATGTTTTAACTATGGGATAATTATTTAATAATTAAATTTTAAGATTCCTCTTGATTGAACAACACATATTCCTCAAAATTTATAGATGTTTCTTGATTCTCTTTTGGATAGAAGTTGGCTAGGAATTTTGTGATTATTTGATCATCATGGGAGGAAAATAGTGGTAAATAATCTTATTGGTATAGATAAATGGGTGCGGGATATTTAATTTCAATATAGGAGGAATGAATGGCAGTGTTGATGAAAAGAGTGGTGGAAAGATGATCCTTGTAAAAACTATTAAAGGATCTTATTTTTATTATGTATGAAGTTTATTTAGAAACTAAAAAACTATGACTAACATATTTACATTTGTTTACAAATGGGTTTTATCCAATTCCTTTAGGTCCATTATTTACTCAAAAATGGATGGGATTTATAATTCCTTGATCATAGATTTCATTGTCTACAAGTGCCTTTGTTAATTAGATTGTATGTTGTAGGGTGATAGGGGATTTAATATGTGATAAGAAGTTATGTGATTAGAAAATGGGTTATAGGTTGTTTTTTTGGGGGGAGGATTTTTCCAAGAAAGGATCTTAGTAAAAAAATGGGATCTTGGTTAAGGATATGATTTTAAGGTATGTGCTTATCAAATATGGTGAGATGGTCATGGCTAGGCTCATAAAAATGGAAGGTATTCCATGGTGATCAAATATGGGCTCCTAAAAAATGGAAGGTAGGCTACGGTGTCCAAAGGTTGGTGTTATAATATGGATTTATTGATAATGGGTTGGTTAAAATGGGTTTAAGGTTATGACCTTGACCTAAAAGCTGACTATCTTGATTATTCTCAGGAGATACATGTTGACATAGATCAAAGCTATTATGTTTAGATGTTAATATAATTATATTTATTATAATTCATCCTTTGTAAATCAAATTTTGGATATAATTTTTTAGTCTCATATAATTATTTTTAGAATGACATCAAATTATGTGGTACTCACAATATTTTTTATCTCTATACCACTCAGTTTTTAGAACATTTTCATCAAATTATTTGGTGTTAGGGAACATGTTCATGCTTGTAGGGACCAAATTATGAAAGGAAACATAATATTTTTATCCTAATGGAGTTAATTTGAGTTTTAGATTATGTTGAATAGGATGATCACTGGGCATGGTAATATTGTTGGTAGGTCAGGTGATTTGGATTAGTTGTGGATTTGGGTCTTGAGTAATGTTATATGGTATGGGTGCTATAATGGGATTCCCTTTGATAGTATAATGAGGTATGTTGGGATTAAGGATATAACTAGTGGAAGGTAGACTTAGTTGCGTTTGGATAATAGTATTATTAATGGTAGGCTGATATGTAATGGTTAGGGTTTTAAAATTAGGAGGATGTTTAGCCCATACACTTAAGGCTTATAAAAAAACCTCATTATTGTTCACTATAATATACTATATATTTGATAAGGGGGTAATATGGATATAGGGATACATTCATTATCTTCAAAATTTTCCTTGATTTAATGGATTTAATATGATTTTATTGATGTTTTGACTACCAAATTGAAGTGGGTCATTGCCAAAAGGATCTTCTCTCATTCTAGGATTATTCAAAATAGTAATGTGCCTTGTGATATGTGAAATTTAAAAGATATAGGATTTGACTCAAATAAATTAAAAATATAGATACTTGAATATAAGGAAGTGAAATGCCAAAGTGACTAAAAGTTCATTGATAACAAGGTGTTTTGAGTTTTGACTTTAGGACTAAATTTGTGATTTTTGAAGCTTTTGGATTATGACTTGATTTATTAGTTTTAAATATCAAAATATTTTTGGTTTCAATAAAAGGATATCAATGCATGGTAATTTAAAAAGGATAAAACAAACAATTCCTACTCTAAATAGACAAACATTACACAAAATTTGATAAAAACTAGGCTAGGGGAACTCATAGGCTTTATGTGTCACTTCATTATATACTACATTATTTTTGGATTAATATTTCAAGTAAATAAACATAGAGAATCATACATTCCTATAGCCCACTAAACATGGTTTCAAGGGCATGTGGAAAGTAACTTCTCAATGCTAACCATTGACTGATGCACTACAACATAAATGGTGGATATGGCTTTCCTAGTCTTAAGGTTTGAAAAAGAATATCTATCGGATTAATCTATATAAATTTTGGTATGTTTAACCCAAAACCATGGAAAAGTATATTTTATGGATGCACACAAATGGATCTAGTCCCAATGTGCTAAACACTATCATAATATATCAATGTGTTGACATAAAAATCAAACATCAAGTCATGTTGTCTAAGGCTTGGTTATTATAGGATTAAACCCATCATTTCATGGGGTACATAAAACACAACACCACTTATCCAAGAATGAAATATCTAACTCAATTTATATACCCCATCAATACATGATGTTATCCTACTACATGGTGGTGAAGCATATGGTTGATAGAACCCCTAATAAAATAAAAGTAAATGAGACTTACAGTTGTATCTAATTCTCAAGTATCATCACCAATGTGATGCAAATATAAGATCATACATGCAATTTGGTCTTGGGTTACAAAGTTTAAAAATGTTTTTTTTTTTTTTTTTAGTATCATCACCAATGTAATCCCACAAAAAAATCCTATATAAGTAGTGCCGCATTAACAAATTCTTCAAAATTAACGTTAATTAACTCCAAAAAATTGAAATATTATCTAAGTTACTACTAAAAATAAGAATTTAAAAATTGAAAATTTGTATAAATCTTTAAATAAATTAAGAAAAATAAAACCAAAATTTAAGCTTAATTTGGATAACTTTCTTTAGTTTGTATTTGACTAGAAGCTTTCAATAAAACTTTTAAAATTTTGTATGTGGATAAAATTTCAAGTCAAAGTATAAAAAGTTAGCTAAAAATGTTTGTGTGTGTGTGTGTGTACACACACACACACACATTACAAACTTAAAAATTATAAAAAAAATACAACTTGAAAAAAATATTATTTCTATTTAACAGTCGTTATTTTAAATAAAATCTAAATTATATATGGGAAAACAAAAATAAAAAATAAAAATAAAAAAATAGAAAGAAAATACGATCCAAATTGACCTAAAACCTACACAACAATAAAAAAAGTTAAATAAATCTTTAAAATAAAATTAAAAAAATGATAAGATGAAAAATTTGGGAAATGCCCCACTTGGTGTGCTAAAAATATATGAAGGCAAATTTTATAATTCAATCTATCTAAGAAATACAATAATGAAATCTAATCTAAACTGAAATTAAATTCAAAGATAGAGAAACACATGAAAAAAATAATAAATAATAAATATTTACAACTATGAACTATTCATCACCTTTTACATTGTGATTAAATATGAATTTTCTCTTGAATGAAAAAAGTGGATGTTAAACTCCTTTACAAGGCAAAGATAATTGGGTAGAATTTCAGGATGAAAATGATTTGTATTGGTTTGATTCACTTTAATTCACTTTGATAATTTTATAATACTTTGTTATCTTCAAAGTGGATGACTTGCGTGGATGATTGCATGTTAATTTATAGGATTATGGGAGATAAGATGAAAAGTCAAAGATTATTTTAATTTGCCAAATTAGTGAAATTATAAATAGTGAGGAAGTAGTCCTCATCCATGAAGATTATGACCAATTCCATGGGTTAAGAATAAAGGGGAATTATTTCAGTGAGATAGCAAGAATGGGTCAAGTTAGTGGTTGAGTCATCTTGGAGGTTGAAATTTTCTAAGATGATCCATCAAGTAATGAAGGAAGTTGAGGAATGAGATGGATAAGTCAACATGTAGTTAAGACAAATTTGGAGGATGTTTGAATGAGGTGAAAAATCTAGATTTATAATTATTTTTTATGAAAATAAATGTGTATGATTAAAATTAATTAATTAATAATTAATCAATTATTTTAATTCTGGAGGGAAGTGATGTTAATTTGAATTTGAATTGAGGATGGTGATAGGTTAGTGTGTCAAAGTGAATTTTGACACTAAATGGTGAAATTTAGGTGTCTACAATCTAAATCATATATCAAGTCATATAAGTGTGTTTAATAGCTTTCTTAGTGAATGACATTCTAGAAATAATATTTTACAAACAAATATATGATTTAATTTCTTATAATTTTATGTAATTCAAATGCCCATATGTTTCATACTAACTTAATGACAAATATATAAGATATTAAAATAAATAAATATATCTTCTATCTATAGAGAGTCATTTATGACTAAACTAATCATACATTATTACTGAAATTGAGTTACTAATTATAACACACACACAAAAAACTTTCCTTTAATACCTTTGTGATTAGGTAGATTTTTATGTAGAATCATCTGTTCAAATGAATGTTTAGAACCTTATTATTTTGAATGTTGACTTGATTGAATTTGTAAACATTTAACTATTAAAACTTGGTTGTGATATAATTGTTATTAATATATATTAAGTTATAACATATTTGTATCTTCTTAGTTTTGAATCATTACTTAATTAATTTTAAAATTAGGTTCAATATGGTTCCATGATCCAAAAATAGAAAGGTTAAAATATTTAAACCTCAATAGTTGCACTTGACAAGTTGTCACTAAATTTATTATTGCACGATTATTTTATTAATGGTTTATATAATTTTTATTATCTTAACCATGCAATGGTTAAGTGTGTATATTAATGGTTTCATAATACACCTTACTTTATGATCCTTTTCCAACAAAAAGAATTGGTGAAACTCTAAATGTTTTATTTACCTTGTGATTTAATGATTTTGATTTTTAACATGATTATGCATGACTACAATAATGATTTAATATATGAATAATAATAATTTTTTAGACTCAATTTAGAATCATATTGTTTGATTTTGGTTATTTACCAAAGCATACCTAAACACCTTGTTAAGGTGTTATCATTTTAATAATATTAAAATAAACTACTTATCTTTCTCAATCATTATCTTAGAGCTGGTTAGGAAGAATGAGGTACTCAATTAGGGTTAAGGGAATTCAAGTGGTCTTATTAAGAATATAGTTTTTTAAATATATAGCCCAATGTTTATGAGTGTGTATCTACACATTGATACACCCCAAGATTTATACTTTAAAATATTAATAGACATCCTTATAGTGTCCTTTAAGGTTGATTTAACTTCACCTAAGTGTTTCAATTATTATAAAACTATCTTATATCTGGAAGTATGCTATTGTGTTCTAACGAGATACCATTTTGTGTCTTCTGTTAAGAGAGTGTGCTTTACATGTAGTTTTATTCTCAAATTTTAATAAAATTATTGTTTTATATTATTTGTTTGAGTCCATCTTATTCTTCTATTTTTCACCCTTGCCTATTGAATTTAACTAGATTTTTGTTTAAAATGATATTACAAAAAGTAACATTTTATTCAAATATTTAAAAATGTAAATATGGGACCTATATATTACTTGTTTTGAATGTACACATTGTTTATTGATGCCATTTTTTTTATACATTGTTATGTTGATATCTTTTTTATACACATGTTTTTAATAATATACATGAGTTTTATGTGTTCATGTAGGATATATATAAGACATGAACATATATATGTGTAAAATTGATGTTGGATGGTGGACCCTGATATTATTTAAATGCCTAGTTCTTGACAGGGGAGAGGGGAGTCTAGGGAGGGGGAAACTGCCCCCCCCCACTAAGGTCATTGTGTTTCCCTTGAATAAATTCTTTTTGAAAATGAATTGTAAAATATTTTAATTTTCATAGTAAATCTAGACTGTTCACTATTAGGTCATAGATCTAATCGTAGAAAATATGTTGGTGCATTTTTACCCTAATATGTAACCCTCCTCTAATATGAGGGCATTGTAATCATGGTGGCACACTCTATGTGAGTTAAGAGTATATTTTAGTGAATTTATTATAGGTTTTTCCCTTCATTTGATGGACTGAATAAGAGAATAATTAGTTTTTTATGTGTGGATGTCGCACATATTCAGTGAAACATGTTAAATATATGTCTCTATTGTGTTGTGTTTTATAAATTTTATTTCTATCTTTATTTTAGTGATATTTATATGTGTTGTATATTCCTAAGAATTGATCACACCAATGGGAAACCTTTTGACATTGAGGGCATGCCCATAATGGGGAAATATTATCACATTTATCAAGTTGTATATTTTTATGATAGAACAATGATCATATTGAGATATTTATATTTTTAATATATGAATTCTTCTTATTATTAATTTTCATGTTCTAAATCTTCTCGATACTGTAGTTTGATATTTTAGATGATGAAATTGACTAATTATGAGAATTGACACTACTTTTTTATGCTTACTTGTTATTGATGATTGTGAAATTTCTTGATCATTGATGTATTATTTATTGATTGTTTTATGTTTTCTTAGTACCCTGATTATGTATTATCATGGCATGTGTTAGTTGTATGTTTGGATTTTATAGTCTATTTGATGTCCACATCATGTCAAAGTCGTGTTATGCATTTTATGTGTGTACTTCTTGATCATTATTTATGTGTTTATGACTTATTACATATATGATGCTCTATGTGTGTGTATTTTTAAATACATTTCTATTGAAATAATTTAATTTTATTGTGTTTTTAGTTCCATGATTTCTATCTTTCACATATATATTATGTGTTATCTATTTATATTGAATTTTTCATGATTTATATCATCTATCTAATGTGGTTCTTCTTAATATATGATTCATTGATATATCTAGATAAAATTGGAACCTATTTATTATTGGATTATCATAATTGTAACTTTTATGAAACTAACAAAAATTTCCATTTGCCTTGGATTAAATGTTTCACACATACTTACATTGATCAAAATTATTCTGAGGACATATATTATCATTCTTTTTATTAAATTTACGTTACTATACTATATATAACACATGATGTGCATAAAAATTAATTTTGAGATAAGTGATTTGTATGCTCAATCCTTTTCATCAAAAGGGGGCATATAATAGATTTTTTTCAAATATTTAGGCCATCATAAATTTATAATTTCACATTTTGAGATAGATTAATTGATTTAGAAGGGTCAAATTGAGCATATTGAGATAGATTCACATGATTTTGAGGAACAATTGAGACTTTTTATGCCAGTTTGAGAGATTAGAGAGATAAACATTGAATTCTATATCACTTTTAAGAAAAAATGGGAAATGTTGTATCACTTTTAGGAATAAATTATAAATTATATATCACTTTGAAGGATAGATTGATCATATGGGGCAAGGATTTTATTCTATATATTAAGGATTGTTCGGGAACAATGGTATTAATTGAGTAATTTTGGTCTATATCCATCTATAGAAATTAATCCTTTTTATATATAAGTCTATTTTTAGGGTTATACAAGTATTAGTTATTTTTATGACACCCTTATTCAATTATTGGCTAAAAATAGAATAAGTGTAGATCAAATTTTGTCAATTTTAAGAAGGATTATTTAGACACCTAGGTCAGTGTGGTTAACGTTACTACATCACTCATATTTTAACACTACCTTGTATTGTGGTATTTTGGGAATTTTTACTCCTTAAATCACCATTTCATTAATGCATCTCCTTTGGGTGTGTTCATTCATTGATACTCTACAATTGAGTTCAAGAAATAGAAACAAGATTCACATATGGTCAGGTGTATTAATTACTCATCTTTCAAGTTTCATAATTTTAAATGATTTAAATTACATATTACTTATCATTATATGATATTAATCTACACATGTTTTATTTCATATTTTACATGGAAAAATGGTGCATTATGAATAAATTTATTAACAATAAGCTTGATTATCATAGGTACAAAATTTATTTATTTTATCCTTTTAATTTAGAATTTAAAATACTATATTAAAATGGGGAATCTATATACACATAAATTTGGTCTTTAGCAGTTTGGCAACATCAATTTGGACATACTTTGACATAGTTGGATAATGCACATATATATAAATCTTGAACATAGTTTCCCTCTATTATTCCACCAATTCATTGTCTTAGATACCTATATCCACCAAACATGTTTTTCTAGGGTCAAATTGGTATATACACTAACACATTTATAATACTAACACATGCATTCTCTATACCTCAGATTTACATTTGCAATCTTAGGACACTAATGGTAGACCTAAATAGTGTTAGCTACTATAAGTGCTTCCCTAATCATTTATAGATCTTTTGGAATCCTATATAAGTGATAGAAAGTAAAAACCAACTATGTAATTCATCATTTTATTCTCTTTTCAATTATAAATCAAGTACTTTCCATATATATTATTCCATTTCAATTAGTATTATTTTGTTTATTTTCATTTTTTATTTAATCTAGTTTAGTGCATAGCTCTAATTTTTATAACTCTTAGAGTTTTACTAATTTTATGATTAGTGTGATTTAAAAAAAGGAAAATTAGAATGATTAATATTATGTAAAATGGGTAAGTAATCACACAAATCTAAATGTAAAAGTGTATATTAATATTTCACTTATAGATTGCAAATATAGAGAACTAAGAGAGAGATGTAATTATCTCATTATAATATTTTTTCTCATTGTGTTTTTCATTACTTCTAAAAATACTTGGTGTCTTATTTTTAACCATTCGAATCAAGAAATATGATCTCAAATATTGTATAAAAATTGTTGATTAAACTATTCCCTCTATGGCCATTGTCTATGTTATGGCCCTACCTTTTGATACTTTAAATGATTGTTTAAATAATATTACCACATGTATAGATGAAAGTTTCACTAATTTTATCTAACTAGTACAATGTTGATGTATTTTGATATGATGACATTTCAACTATATATTGACAGACATGTTATGTTTTAATTTGTTGTACTAGATGATATATTAGTTAGTTCATGTAATTAATATTTTATTATAATTATACATCATTTTATTTATTCATCATTTAAGTGTCCTAGATATCATATTTAGTTTTTGTATGTACCCAATATGAGCTAGGCTAGATGATGATGTCAACACTTGGGGAGATGGAGAAATTTTTTAGTAGTCAGATGAGTTCTGATAGGTATATGTATGCTCTAATTTTGGTCTCATGATATTGGACAATTATGTCATTTTATATTTGTGTAGTCACATTTTGTTCTTTCATGCCTTTGTATTATTTTGGTTGCATCGATGCATGTTAGTGTTGATATTGGTTATTTTTTTTAATGTGTTGAACCTCCCCACTTTTTGATCAATCTAACTATTGCATGGTGGCTATGACATGTGGTGAGCTTATTTATATCCCCTCTCCATGAACATTTATGGACTCTTATGTTTGTCACTTGATTTGGTTTATGGCTCAAAACTTATGTTATTTGAATTTTATATTTTATTATTGTTTCAAGTTTTTTTCTAAATCTAGACATTAATAACTATTCCATTAATGTATTTATCATATTTGGTTCCTTGGGAGTTGTTTGATGGTTTAGAGGGAGGATTTTCTCTCTTATGCACTAAATATTTAATTGAATGTGGGTATGGGGGATATAGATGGTGGGGAAGAGAGTTAGTTGGATGGATGGAAGTGAGAGTATACATGGGAAGAAGAGAGAGAGGTGAAGGGATAAAAACACCTAAAGCTTTTTCATATTTGGATGATGGTCTTTTAGAGCTAGGAAAAAGAGTAAATAAAGGTTTCTAGTGGTGTATTCTTCTTTTAAATATGTATAACTAGGTAAAAGGATTGACCTGCATTCCTTGTCAACTTACTCTACACTTGTGATTATTTGGGTGAGTTATTATTTTGGAATGTTGGATGTTGGTTATATTTTCTCAAAAGAATATATATATTAAATGGAGGATGCTACATACTCAGCTAAATGTCATGAGACTTTACCTTGAGTATCTAGCATTTGGGGGTTTGAAGCTATATCATTAGTTTGCATAGAAAACATATATGTTTTACCATATTGTTTCTATTTATAAAATAAAATTGATATGAAACAATCTGGGTAATTTTTATTTGGTTTGTGAGGGTTTTCTACAACATTTTGGGTCTATGTGTTTCCATTTGTTTGCATAAAACATACAGATATATATATTTTGTTTCAATTTAAACCCTTATTTGTATATGTATTTTTAATTGTAGTACCTTACATGTTGAAAATAAAAATCTAGGTTATAAATTTTATGGAACAATTTGACTTGAGGGTGTTTCTTCTTCTATATTTGTGTTAAGAACTTTATTATTACCCTATTGTGTACATTTCATTATTTTATTTAACTATGTTTTTGTCTCCCATGAGTATTATCTTGTTCAACTTGTGTTTTAATCTCTAAAATAGGTTTTTAATTGGTGTGTTGTATATGTTATGTCTATATTTTTAATTGGAAGTTTTCCTAGGTGGTTATGAATAGACTTACTCTATGTAAGGGTTATGGGGTGAAGCCTTTGTCAATTTTGCTAACCTATAGTGGGGCCTTGAATTTTCACTTAATAATTTATTAAGGATTGTTTGTTTCGTTAAGTAATTAACCTCAATATTGAATTTGGGATCATTATTAGGTGATATGACCTCATGATGATCCCATGAAATCCTCATATCAATTTTCAGTGACTTTTAAATTTACATAAAATATTATACTATTATTTGAAATCATTACTAGTTATTTTGGAAATAATGGTATGATTGTAAGTAAAGATCCATATGTATTGACTTGATATGCATTGATTGGTATGAACTGTTAAGTTTATTGTGGATTTCTAGATTGTGTTGGTCATACTTTTGCTTTGGGTTATGTTGTCAATTATTATCACATTAATTATTTTTCTAAATTCTATTATTATTAAAAAATTTATACCTTGAATTGACTTAAATAGATGATTTATAACTATGGATTTATCTACATGAAATGCAGACTGGTAGACAAAATGTCCAAAAGCTAGGCCTACATTTGAAGAATTTTTAATCATGGAAATGATGATCATTCTGGACCTATATTTAGTTTTTAAATCTATTTATATGACCTTTGAATCAACCTATAATATATTATCCCTACTTCTAATTCATAATGATGTCATACAATTGGTTTGTTTTGTCTTGTCCTTTTTTGGTCACTTGACTATTTTATATTTATGTTATTATGTTGAGTCATCCAGTGGCTTCAGAACCCTAAATTGATATGAATCCATTCATAACCCTAATTTAAAAACTTGACATTAAATTTATGGATGGGGTGGTGAGGGCCATAATGGTTGGGCTCATAGGGCTAGTTGGGAGAGCTTGTTTGTCAAGATTATATCTTACTCACAGTCCTAGATGTTCTTTTGGACAATCATGATGAATTCAATACAATTTTGTATAAGTTATTCATATTTTTAGTTATCATTAATTATATTAATGATTCCATGGTTTATGTATAGTGATCATAGTTGAAAATTTGTTACATTATTGACATTGATTTAGTTTTACATTATAGCCATTATATGCTAACCATTGCCTATTTGATAATGGATTATACTAAAAGTGGAAAAAAAGGTTACATAATGATTGCCATAGGTTCTGAATCTAAAATATCTTCTACACCTGCTAAATGAATCACTTGTTATGATCACATGGTTTACACCTTGATTATTTGGATGGTAAATATTATTATATTTGCATCTAGTACATTACATTGTTAACTTTATCTTGATAGTAATCTAAAGTTGATCCTATTCATGATTAGATTCATATTTAGTCTCTTATGTAGTTTTATATATTTTCTTGTAGCCTCTTCACATGAGCATTATATTGTTGATAGAATTAAGACTTACCTATACATATATCTTGCTTGTCATATGATGTTTTAATGTGCATAAATTTGCTAGTCTAGATTGTTAATGTGTAAGAAGTTAATTTTGAAAAATGGTGTCTTTAATTAATTTATCTAACCTATTCTATTTTGGTATATACTTATGTCTTTCTATTACATGTTTCTTATTTATTGAGGCATCATGGGTTTATATAAAAACCTTCCTTCTAGTTTTGATTTCAGCATTCATGTGAGATAGTAGGAACATTGTAAAGATGACTCTTATTGATTTAATAAGAAAGAAGCATTATAAGGAAGCATAATGAATGGAACCTTCATTTCATTGATTTTTCTTTTCTCAATTGCTCACAACTTGTAAAACTATGTATAAGGTGTGTACCTTTATTAGTAAATAGTACTTATTGATAGATTATATTTTTCTTAGTTTTCCTTTTTCATTACATTTTTTTAATTACATATAATTCTAAATTATATATAAATTATGGGTTGTTTATTACTTACCATAAGATTCTGTTAACTTCTAGAATGAGTTACACAACTTATAGAGTAATGGGTAGATTATCAAAAATATTATAATGAAACATAATTATCACGATTTCCTTGAGTTACTAGATAAAATATGTTAGTATTTTATCATCTTATGATTAACCATTATGCGGATAAGGTAGCTTTGCTTAGTTTCACTTACCTCATATTGGTTGGAAATGAGTATAAACTATTATGTTACACTATATAAAGGCATGCTCAACCATCTTATGTTATTATAGACACTTTTATGAAATTGTATTGGATTACACTTATTTAATGAATCGATGAAAGTCTTATTTTAGTAGGATACTTGCAGGTAACATGAATGTTATATACTCAACTTATGTGATAAGTCTTTGATGGCCATTTTTTTGTTATACTTGTTTATGTTGTAATTCATATCACCCATATAAGTATGTTCATTCTTATGATTGATGTTACCTTGAAGTTGGTCTATCATTGGAATGGAATTACTATTTTAGGAAATGGCAAGGGACTAGTTGTTTTAAAATTATTGTTAATTATAATGAAATGTACATGGTTGGAAATTAACTCAATTATATAATATTGAATGCATTTTTTGGCCCATGGTTGTAAATTACCTAAGAAATAATTGATTTAATATGGCATGAGTATTCCTCTACCTTAGACACAATGGATTTGTTGAATAATTAATAATAGGAAAGTATACACTTGGCTAAAATACACAATATTTTATATTCACTCATTATTAATTATATAAGCATTGACTACTTTTCAATATGACATATTTTGCATAAATCCAAATACAGGCTACCCCCTATATCTTATCTAGTCACTATAGAGTTGATCATAAGTCACATCATTACTCATTGATCAAAAATTGGCATTCATGTTTAATAAATTGAACAAAATCAAATTGTATAGGTATTAAACTATCATAATCTCTATGGCTTTAGGGAGTAAGTCTAATTAGTTATATTTCAATTAATAATGAGTGATGTGTGATGTTATAAATAAACTAATAAATGATGAAATAACCTTGAGGCAAAGGAAGTTAATAACCTCGACTAGTGTCACTAGAGTACTTTCTTATAATACTTCAACTTTCACTCATTTCTATGATTGTACTCTCTTATAAGAAGTAATAAATTCTTCTATGTGCTTACAGAATATTGTATAAATATACATGTTTTATAATCAACTTGCTAGTTACTAATTTTATGATCAGTATCTTAGACAATATACTTGATATTCATAATAGCATCACACCTTGTTCTCATTCCATAGACCTATTTTAACTAAATGGAAATATAGGGTGTGTAAAGTTGTCTTTTTTGGTTAGTCAAGAAGTAATCCCTTAGCCATCCTCGAGCAAAACTAAAACCTACTGAGGGGAGTGATATACCTATTGAGGGTTAGGGTCCTATAAATTGTCCTATGTGGAATAAATAGTGTTGAGTATGGTCCTCAAGACTTCTCAATGTACTTGTACACTATTACATCCCAAACCCCATAGTTCATACTTTAGGCAACCTGCTTCCTCATAACATCTTTTGTAAGTAATTTCACTTAACTAATTATCTTAGATTTCCTCCTTTAGTTCTAGTTGTGTGTACATGAGTATACTAACTAAACATTGTTTTTTATAGTAAGTGAGGTGTTGGGCCTAGCACATAGTCTTAAAATATACTAATAATGTAATACCAATTTCTTTTTGGGGTTATTTTAGTCTAAGATCTACTGATAGTTTCCCCATTGATTTTTTAGGTATGTGATGCCTTAAATCATTATGAATATACTTGAATATTCTTATTTTTTGTGCACTCATCATGGATCTTGTGAATTTTTCACTATTTTATTCATCCTTCCTTTAAAATACTAATCACACTTTTAACCATAAAATAACCCTTGAAAATGGGGTTAATATGTTGTGTTGGATAACTCTAACCACTCTTCACTAAGTGAGTAACAATTTCTATTATTACTATACACTAAATATGAATCAAACCAAATGTAGTTATCCAATTTACATGTCTATGTGAAACATTGAGATCAATATAGATTGTAATGTAGTGTTTAGATTTTGACACTTGACATCATCCAACTTTGACCTATGTGTGTATTTTATACCTGGCTCTAGGGATACTATTTTATTAGATATCATATTTGTATGAATTTTTGATGACATCTCAAGAGAGTGATAATTGATTTATCAAGTTTGGTAGGAATTTCCAAGATAGGTATAACCTTTGGATTGAATTATATTTATAACTAAATTTGATATTTCCCAATATGATCGACCCATAAAATGTGTTAATGTTAACCTAAAGAAGACTTAATTTTTTTAAAAATACATGTTGAATATTATTAGAATCTATTAGTAGATCAAACTACCTATTATAACCCATAATTATTTTATTTTTACCAATATTGACCTATGATTTAAAATCAATGATCTAATATATGTCAATTTTGTTTAATATTTAGTAAGGTTCTTACATAGACTAAGGTGATATTGAGTATGTGTATATATTAAATTTTTTTATATAAGAAAACATGTGGTTTGACATATAGGGGAAAGTTTTAATAATAATTTAATGTATGTAGAATGTATATGTATGTCAAAGTGTGCAAAAATTGATGTTACCAAAGTGTCTAATACAAAATTTAGGTGTGTATATATGATTCCTTTTAGTCTAGTATAAAAAATATATAAACAAAAAGGATAAAATAATAATTATTTTACATGTGATAAATACCCTTGGTTTTGATAGGTATTACCAAAATGTCCCTCTTGATCAAATAAAAACCTATAAGAATACATGCATAAATCAATATCTTCACAAAAATAAGAAATTTAAAATAATCTAGATCTTTAAAACATATGAAATTGAAAATGTAAGGAATGAATGAACCTAATGGTACATGAACCAAGTTTCCACATGTGAAAATTATTTGGGGAACACCATGGGGTGATTATTTCCCAAAGAGAAGTAATCATTAAAACCATGATTTTAAGAGTGTTAGTGCCTAAACCACCATTGCATAAAGGAGTGATATAATTTCAACCATAAAAAAATAAATTGTACTACATCAAATATCATAATAAATCTCTTTTTTCTTAAACTTGAAACCATGAATATAAGTAAATATGGAACTCTAAAATAGGTTTGTATATCTAAATGGTACCTTGAAATTAATTCTTATGTCAAAATATTAACAATTTAGATAGAATATTGATAAAAATTTGATACCAAAATATATAAATATTAATGTGTTTTCATAAATGACATTTTATTTGACCTTATTTTAGATTAATGTATGTAAATAATATAAAAACTTTGAATATTTTTGTTAATGGGTCAGTAGTAAACAAACATGAAAGTAGGAAAGTAAGGAGAAAAGCCTTATGAGAACCTTCACCTCCAGGTTGGTTCATACTCAATTTTGGTGGAGCATGTCATGTTAATCCCAATGATTATAGTTCAAGGTGTGTAATTAAATATTTTAGTGGTTACATGATCAAATATTTCTCATTAAAACTTATGGATGGCACCAACAATGAAGCAAAGGCTCAAGATCTAATTATTGGCCTAGAATTAGCAATGGAATATGGCATTGAATCCTTGATTATTGAAGGGGATTATCCTATGGTGATCCAAGCTCTCTCAAATCAATGATTTAAAGCATGGAATATCAAAAATATTATATCCAAATCTTAGGAGCTTATTTGACCATTTTAGGAATAGAAAGGGGTGGATTATTTTTTGAGGTGAATGTGGTTACATATTTTCTTGCCAATGCTGAAATTGATCAAGAAGAAGGTTTTTGAATTGATAAATATAAATCAAAGTGGATATAATTTTATGTCATAGATCACATTTAACTATAATCATTCACAAATTTGGTGGTTGGTGAGTTAACCAAACTAATGTCATGTTATGATGATGATCTTAATGATAACGCATATTAGTTGGATTTATCTTTAGTAAGCATTATTAATCAGTGGTACCCATTTTTGTTAACATGTTTATGTGGAGATCCCTTATTCAAGTAGTTAGGTAATAGTGATTATTGCATGTAATGGAAAAATCTTTGGTGGAGTCAATCATTTGGCTAATAGTGTTTGGTAACTCCTTCAAGTGTGAGATGGTTTTTCTAGGGCTGTTATCTTAATGAAAAATGTAACATATATTCTTGTTTCCTTTAAAATCTATGATGGATGCTCTAGATTTAATTTTTGGCATGGAATATTTTGGTTACAGTTTGTGCTAGTGTTTCAACTTGGAGATTCCTACTCTTTTCACCTCTAATCTACTCCTACTAGTTTTTGACAAAGGTATGGTTAAAGATTTGGTAAATTTTTTAATTCGTTTGGAATATAGGATTAATATCCTATCTAAAATAGATCTATTAGATTTAGGTCCTTTTTTAGAATTGACTTTTATTAGTAAGGATGGGTTAGGGTATATTCTATTTTTTATTTTCAAACTTTTAGATGATATATTTGCAACAATTCTCAACTTTGTGGATTAATTGGACTCTTTTTTCTTAGATAAAAAGGAAGAGGTTATGGAAAAAATGTGTTACTTACTAAATTGTCTATTCATAGGGCACCTTTACCAAATCTAGAGCTTTGGAGGGATGTAAGTCAATCATCTAAGTGAGTGGTTTTGGTCATGTTTCTTCTTTAAGGTTTCTATCCTGAGAAGTTCTTGGTTCTACCTTGGTTCATAAATTAGAGGTCTTGGATGGTAAAATGTTCCTCTAAACTTGGTGTTACATGAAGTGAAAGGGAAAATGAAGTAGTGATGTCAACTTAAGGGAATGGTGTCACATAAGGTGAAGAGCCTAAGCAGCCTCTTGAGCAACTGATGTATCTAAAAAAACATGTCTTGAATAGTGAGATTTTGTCTATCAGTTGCGATGATTCTTATGTGGTTGTGATATAATAATATGTTTTTGGTAAGTTTTTTAGTCTACATTTACCTGTATCTCTTTGTAAAAGTTGGGTGTATGCATCGATGTTATACTATAACTTCTCTTATTATTAATATAATACTTAATGTATTTTGGTAGTAATGGTATTTTGGTCATATGCATTTTGGATAAATATCCTTAATCCAAAATTAGAAAATTCTTATTTTAATTTTATGGGTAGTGTCCCTAATAACCCTAAGAATAATCCAAAAGAAAATTAAAACTTTGATATTTGGATTCTCTAAGATGTGTCTAACTTAATAAAATTTAAACACTACAATCATAAGTTAAATTACATTATACTATTCATATAAATAAATAAGATGAATTGCATACTTAGCTTGTTACTATTTTTTTCAAGTCCATTACTACGTACATGTGAGAAAAAGAGCTAAAAATTGATCGAAAGACACTTAAATTAGGAACCTAGATATCTAGATATTCTTGGATAAGTATGTCAAGATATAAATACCTACATTATACATATGCATATTCATTTTATTATATCCATACCCATAAATTATACCTCACTACTTTGGAATAATTTGTTGTACCTACTCGTAAACTATTGTTCTATGTAATATCAAATGCTTGATGTGTATGTAGTATTTATAATATTATCTCCTTCACTTTGAAACCATGATTCCACTTTAAACACTAGTTTAACATAAAAAACTAGGGAATATTATTGGTTGATATAACCCCATCCACTCTCTAATGAATATCTAAATGTTTCCTTTGTATCCAATATGTCAAAAATGGAAATCAAATTGAACAGTTTTTCCCATTAAGGGTATGTGTGCAATCGTGATCCAATAATATGGATGTGAAATGTAATTTATTTTAAAATAATTTAAAATGGGTACTTTAAGTGTCTTAGAGTTTCTTTAGATATGTCTAAGGCTTTTTATTTGTTATTTATTTCTTATTTGGAATCCCTAGGTTGTTCCTCTTAATGTGTAGATTAATATAGAAGTCTTACACCTAAGTTATAGGTAGGGAATATACTTATAATTATTGTGTATAAATAAATAATTATTTAGGTAATATATCACACCAACGACATGTGGCATGACCATGTTGACCCATAAATATGATTTATATTTCTAAAATAATTATTTCTTGGTGCCCAAATAATTCTAGTGGAGGTGGATGATTTCATAAATTCATAACCATTTGAATATGATTAGAGGCATCCAAGAAGACAAGGACAATGATATAATTATTAGGAGATAACATAATAATTCTAATAATCATATTAATAATAAACTAAATAATTATTTTAGGTGACTAATATTAAATCAAGAATGTTATACCCATAAAAGGAGAACAAAAATGAGAAAAGGGTATGAAAGAGACATATATGTATGCATGTTCATGTAATGAAAATATAGGTCAATACTAACATTTACCAAGTTTTTAACACAAAATTTTAGTGTCCAAAATTACTCCCACCCTTTTATTCTATTCTTAAAATTTCAAGAGTGAAATAATAAATATTGTATAACTTAGTGGGTAAACACACTCAGCAATCAGAATAAATTTCAAAGTGTGCATCTTTCTCCATAAAAACCTATAAGAAATATTTTATAAATCAATGTTTTTATATGATATGAAACATTAAATAAAATAAATCAATGAAACATTAATTGAAATGAAGGAATAAACATGTAATTAGGTGAACCATGTTGGCCTATAAAGCTTTGGATATTTTGGTGATTATGTTATAGTGGAGAGTGTCATGGAGTGATTATGCACAAGTTAATTTATTCAAAATTTGAGGTGGGAAGATAAATCACCCATACATCTTGAATAAGTATTAGTTATATGGAATTAAACATCATATGACCTTAATTTAACTATCAATTTATATGATCTTAAACCTCAATATATAAAATGGATCGCCATAGTAGGTTCGTATGTAAATTGATTTAACTGTTGCATATGGGCTTATAGAATTCAAACAATTACCTTAAATACCTTTAATTCCAACTCAAAAAATAGATAATATTTAAAAATGTGTAGGAATAATGTTCATGCCCCAAATATTATCAATTATCCCAATGTAATATAGAATGTCATAAAATCTAAATGTGACAATATCCCAAATTTGATACACCTAAAATCATGTCACTCATATACCTATAAATTTTTTGCATATGCAATGAATATGGCCCAAAATATCTCTTATTTATAAATAATCTATCACATACTCTAAACCAAACTAATAATTTTACCCAATATAAACCCTTTGAATCATGTATTTTATCCTAAAATTTAAATTATTTGTGTATGTAGGATTGGATCTCTATGATACACCCACTAATATTCCCACTTTTTTAGGTGAGGAAATTATATTCAAAATTATTAATTTCAAAACAAAAAAGATAAATTCACCATGTTATATAGAAATATGCAAAACTTTAAAATTGTGTGCTAAAACATGGCCAATATTTCATCATAGTGTGAGTAAATCTTCAAAACATGTATGAAACAAGTATCTAAAGACATATAGGCACCATATTAAGATCGATATGTAAATTATGCACACAATATTAATCATAAAAAATATAAGTAGTTAATAGTATATGATATAGATCATGGCATTTCACATAAGTATATAAGTGTGTAATATGTATCGTGATACCACAAACTAAATAGATGATACTAAATGTATCCAATCATAAGCACACAATTTCATGGACATGACACAAAATAAATCACATATAATAGCACTCAATATCATACAAGGATAGATCCACACACAATGATAAGTTAATGATAAAATTTAAACAATCAATGTCATAAAATATGTTAAGGGATATAAAAATAAATCAAACAATGCCATATAGTAAGTTAAAACATGCATATAATGAGCAATCAATTCTATAATATGAACATTTAATGTCATACAATAAGGAAAGGGTGATTTGGAACCACTAATCACCTTCATACTCATATTGACTAGGTGGCATGGGACACCACATTTCTCTTAAGTCCTAAGTGGGAACTTAATTTTGATTTCCATCATGAGAGTGGGTTAAAATTTTAAGTGGAAAAAATTTATAATGGTTTTTGGTCTTATTTAAACTAAGGTCCACTAGTTTTTTGGGTGCACATAGAAGTGGTAGACAAATTATGTTTCTAATTGACCATAATTGTAAGAATGGGACACAATTGAATTTAAAATTATGGAGGGGATGTACATAAAGTCATACACATGAAAAATACCATTATCATTAGGCTTGTGTCCTCCCATGTGAGGAATGGAACATTTTATTAAGAAAATACTTTTAACTTTTATAATTATCACCTCCATAAGGAGATTGGCATATATTTATCCTTGGGAAAACTTTTATATTTGACTCTATTACCTCCATGATGAGGGGGGAATGATTATAAAGTTATTTAGTGGATTTCATGCTTTGGTATATTGTTAGTTGTTTTACTATAAATGATTTGAGATCCTTTTGTGATACATAGTAACTTGACTACATGATATTGAAGAGAGATATGAATTAAATAAAAGAGTGATAGAGAGAGTTATATGCCATAATAGATTGTATGGTTTGAATTCAAGGAGAGTTTGTAATAAATTTTGTAAGGAATGATTATAAGGACATTTATTTTAATAAATATATGAAGAGATTATTTTGATTTGTAACTTTCATATTATATTGTGAGTTGTTTTTCTTGCCTATTGTTTAGTATTTTACTTAAGCATTCCTTTAAGAGTAATTATGTGTTCACATCTAGTCGAATAAAATCAAGTTAGAGTCTTGTGGAGAGTTTTTTTAGGTACAAGAGATGGAAAGAAGATAAGGAATATTATTTTTTACTCATATGAACATGAATATGTAAGAGTTACAAAGGTAAATAGACTAACCAACTATAATTATTACCACTCAATTGAGAAGATAACTAGAAGATGATACTAAAGAAGTAGTCCATGAGTAATAATTACAAGATACAATATATATGGAATAAATAATTATTAGAGCATTAGAGGGAAGAAATTATGGAGTTAGATTTGAATTTATAGACTATGTGGGAAACTTATAGCTAGAGGAGCTGATAGACTAATTGAATAACATGGAGAATTTTTTTTATTAGAAGACCATGCTAGAAAAGAAGAAAGATAAATTTGCATGAAACAATTTGAATGTGCATTCCATTATTTGGTGGGATAACATAAAAAATAGAGGAAAATAAATACCAATTAGAAGATAAGAACATGGATACATATGTATAATAAGCTAAGGGAGAAATTTTGTCTTGTAGATTATGCATAATGCCTCTACAGAAGTTTCCAAAATTTGAGGTAGAAGGAGCATAGTGTACAATATTACATTGATAAATTTTAAAATATATCCATAAAAGTGGAAAATTATGAGACTCATAAACAATATGAATGGGTTAAAATTTTCTATTAGAGATGAATTAAGCATGCATAGGATACTTTTCATAGAATAGGCTTATCAGTTAGCTTTGAAAGATAAAGAAAAAAATACACAAGCCTTTATAAGAATACATGATCCAAGGAGAGTAACATCCACTTAAATAATGGGAACAAGTGGTTTCAATACCACTACAGGTGGATTCAATCCTACAAGAGGAGAAACATCACATAGTACAAAGAGGAGAGAAGAGAATAGGCAAGGATTCTAATATCAACAAAGAGGAAGAGGATTCCAAAGAGGAAGAGGTTATGGTGTTTCTATAGGGTGGTTTCCAAACCAATATATAGGCATAATTTATTACAAATTTGGAAAATAATAACATATAGCCTACAAGTATCATCATTATAATGGGAAAGAAAGGAGACACGAAGAGCATCCAAGAGTGAGCTTGGTTGAAGTGGATATAGAAGATCATTCTACCAAAGTTTCATCAATGGATGTTGGAGACAACATTATGATGAGGATGACCATGATTAAACTAATGGAAAAAACTTTATAAAAACAAAGGAGGAGATTAATGGTTGTGAATGAACATTTTTTGAACAAAATACACTTCAGGAGTAAAGGTATGCAAAGTAATAATTTATGGGGGTGGTTGTGAGAATATGGTTTCTAAGGAAATGGTAGAAAAATTAGGATTGCATTGTGAAAGGCATCCCAATCCATTAAAATTTCATAGTTAAAAAAAGGGAATGAATTCATTATAGATAAGAGGTGATTGGTTAGGTTTTATATAGGAAAAACTTATAAGGATGAGTTTTGGTGTGATGTTTTACCTATGGATGCATTCCATGTATTATTGGGAAGACATTGGTAATTTGATATGAAAGCATTTGATGATGGAAAATAGAACACCTACACATTATTGAAATATTTTAAAAAGGTAGTATTACTACCTTTAAAAGAATAAAGACAAGCAAAGATCATGTTATCCATAAAGGAGTTTGTCAATGACATGAAGAGGGCCAATTTTTGTTACGCCTTGATAACATGAGTTGAAGACAAAGAAGTAATGTAAATTCTAGTATAATTATCATATGTTTTGGAAGCATATGTAGATGTAATGCTTGATGATATACTAGATGGTTTACTACCAAAGAGGGACATTTATCATCACATTGAATTGATTATAAGATTATCTCTATATAATCAAGTAACATATAGGATGAGCCTTCTAGAACATGCAAAGTTGAACAATAAAGTTACTAAATTGGTGAGAAATGGGATGGTAAGGGAGAGATTTATTCCTTGTGAAACACCAACATTTTTTACTCCAAATAAAGATGGAGGATGGATAATGTTTTTGGATAGTAGAGAAATCAATAATATTACCATCAAGTATAGATTTAAGATAACCTATTTGGATGATGTGATGGATGTTCTTGTAGGAGAAAAGTATTTCACAAAGATTGATATAAAGAGTGGATAATTATAGATTTGAATTCATTAACGAGATGAATGGAATAAAAAAATTCAATACTAGAGATGGCCTATATGAGTGGTTGGTGATGCCATTCAAATTATCTAATTCACCTAACACATTCATGATAATGATGAACACAGTGCTATGGGATTACATTGTTAAGTTTTTGGTCATTTTTTTAATTATATTTTAATATTAAATATAAATAATAATAGAATTTAACACATTTGAGGATGGTGTTAGAAGTGTTAAGGAAGGACAAACTGAATGCAAATTTAAAGAAGTGTAGGTTTATGAAAGATAGTTTGGTATTATTAGGATTTGTAGTTTCATAATATGGTTTCAAAATGGATGAAGAAAAGGAAGGAAATTGTTTAGTGGCCTATTCCAAATAACATCATAAAGGTAATAAATTTTCAAGGATATGAAATTTTTAATAGAATATACATTAAGAATTTTAGTAGTATTATTGTACCAATAATAAATTTCATGAAAGGAAAAGAGTTTGTGTGGACAAAAGAAGTAATAGAATTTTTTGACTTGTTCAAGAAAAATATTATAGAAAATCCTATTTTAGCATTAGTGTATTTTAACAAAGTGTTTGAAGTGTATTGTGATGCTTCACAAGTGTGTATGGTGTTGTGTTAAGCCAAGAAGGGAGGCCAATATCATATTTTAGTTAGAAGTTCAATGAGGTAATAAATAAGTACTCTATATATTATGTTAAGTTTTATGTCATTATACAAGCATTAAGACATTAGACGCATTACCTCATGCCTAAGGAGTTTATATTGTATACTGATCATGAGGATTTGAAGTATGTGAATGTTCAAAAGAAGTTGAATATTATTCATGTAAAGAGGGTGTATTTCTTGTAGGGATATAATTTTTTGTTGACACATAAATCTATAAATCAGAACCAGGTAGCTGACACTTTGAGAAGGAGAGTGGCGTTGATAAATACTATGGCAAGTGAAATAGTTTAATTTGACTTTTTAAAAGATTTATATGATACTAATCCATATTTTGGTAAGATATCTGAGTAATGTAGTAATCCATTACAAATAGATGTAGGCACTACTAAAGATGAATATATTATTCAAGACATTTATCTATTCAAGGGAAGGCATTTATGTATTCCACTTAGGTCTTTGAGAGACAAAATTTTAATATATATGTATAGTGGTTCTTTGAGTGGACATTTTGGTAAGTCTCAGTCACCATCTTTGGTAGAGGATAAGTAGTTTTGGCCAAATATGAAAATATGTGGTAATATATGTTTCAAGATATAGGATATGTCAAGTGGCTAAAGAACATACACATAACATAGGATTGTAAATGCCATTACCAGTTTCAAGAGAACCATGGACATATTTAAGTGTAGATTTTGTGTTGGGATTACCAAACACATGGAAAGGTAATGACTCAATACTTGTTATTTTAGACAAATAGATGGCTTATTTCATTGCATGTAATAAAACTAATGATACAACTATAATTATGGAATTGTTATTTAGAGATATTTTGAGATGACATAGTATTCCAAGAACCATTACATCAAATAAGGATACCAAATTTGGAAGTCATTTTTGGAGTACTTTTTAGAATAAGTTTGGTACAAAATTACAATTCAATAGTGAATATCACCCAAAAATAGATGGGTAGATAGAAGTTATAAACAAGATATTGGTCAATTTATTGAGATGAATAGTTGGAGAGAATTCCAAATAATGGGATTTGGCTTTACCACAAGATGAATTTGCATTTAATATTTTGGTGAATAGGTCAACAAGAAAATCACCATTTTAGGTGGTTTATGGGAGAAATCACATGGGAGTTTTATATTTGGTATAGTTACCAATTTTATAATGAATAAGTGATGATGTAGAGACATTTTAAGAGCATATACAAGAATTACACAAAAGATTAAAGAGAAGGTTACAAGAAGGTAATGAGAAGTAAAAAATTATAGATGATGTCAAGAGGAGATCAAAAGTGTTATAAGAAGGATATTTAGTGATGGTTTATTTTATGAAGGAAAGGTTTCCAATAGGCACATACAATAAGTTGAAGTAAAAAATTATTATCCCATTTATAATTGTGAAGAAGATCAATGACAATACTTATGAATTAATATTACCATAGGAAATTGATATCTTTCAGTATTGAATGTTGTAAATTTTTATGATTTACATGGAGAATATGATGAAGGGGAAGAATATAAAGTTATAAAATAGAAGTAACAAGTTCAAAATAAGAAATAAAATATCATAGAAATTATAGATAATAAGATAATGCATAAGAGGTAAGGAAGCTACAACATATATTTGGTGTAGTGGGAAGGTTTACCACAATAAGAAAACACTTGGGTTATAGAGTTAGAGATAAAGAATATTGATAAAAAGTGGTAGGAATACCATCAGAGCAACTTACAGGAGATAAGTTAGTTTCAAATATAGGAGGATGATGTGGAGGGACTATTCACCTTGGTGAGGTGTCTTGATCACTATTCATGTTGATTGGGTGTAATGGGGTACCACTTTTTTCGTATGGCCCATTTAGGGACCTAATTTTGATTTCCATCGTGAGAGTGGGTCTAAATTACAATTGAGGACAACTTATAATGGTTTTTAGTCTTAGTCAAAGAAAGGTCCACTAGCTTTTTGGGTGTACATGAAAGTGGGAGACAAATTATTTTTCTAATTGACCATAATTGTAGTATTCGGACACCATTTGAATTTTACATGTTACAGGGTCCCTATATAAAATCATTCACATTTAAAATACCATTGTCATTAATCTTATCTATGAGGAATGTCACAATTTCTTAAGAGGAAACTCTTGACTTTTGTAATTATCACCTACATAACGAGGTTGGCATATTTCTCTTATTGGGATACCTTTTGTCATTGACTCTATTTTCTCCATGATGAGCGGGGCATACTTATAAGGGTAGTTAGTGGATTTCATTATTTGATCTTATTTTAGTTTTTTTATAGTAAAGGATTTTAGATCCTTTTGTAAGACATATTGGATGGAATGTATGGTATTGAAGAAAGAGTTGAATTAAAGAAAAGAGTGTTAGAGAGAGTTGTATGACATAGTGGATTATATGTTTTGTATTTAAGGAGATTTTTTAATAAGCTATGTAAGGAAATATTGTAAAGAGATTTTTTATGATAAAAATATGAAGAGAGTGTTGTGATTTTTGAGTTTCATATTATATTGAGAGTTGTTATTCTTTCCTATTGTTTAATATTTTACTTAAGCATTCCTTTGAGAGTAAGTGATTATTCACAGTAAATGAAAATACAAAGAAAGAGTTATACAATGATACACTCAATTATAAAATGTCTCCTAATAATTAAATATCATATAATGATAGACTAAATCAAGTAATGTTACATAATAAGGCAAGGGCCAAAGAAAGAGGCATACAATAATACACTCAATCAAGTAATTGTCACATACTAAGGAAAAAACCAAAAAAATAAAGAGTCGTGAAATAATACACTTAATAAATGAATATCATAAATTAAGGAAAAATCCAAAAAAATAATAATCAATGGTAAGGATATATGAAAATTAAATAGAAAAAAAAATAATCATATAACATGTAAAACTAGTCTATGTCAATATCACAACATAGAAAATTGTATCCATTAAAATTATCATTATAAATAAAATAAGTAAAATAAAGGCATATGTAAAAAAATAAATTTATCTAAATATGATAAATGGAAAGGTCATATAAATATATAAAATTTAACACTTTAAACTATGGAATGTGATGTCCCCAAAAATGGCATGGCATTTGGGTAAAGGAATCTCCAACATCTTTACTTCTATGTATAATTTATAATGTGTATGAATTTTAGATCATTAATATAGATTATGAAATGTATGTTCCTTTGGAAAAGGATATGTAATCTAAATAACATTTGATAAATAACATAAATTAATGGAAATAAATATCAAAACATGTAATTCTTAGGTCTCAATTTGTTTTGGAATATTTTTATGTTTTTATTTTATTTTTATATATTTTATTATATATGATTATGTTCATGATAACTCATAATTACATCAATAGGATGTTCACTTTGAGGTCATGTATCAAATATGGGAATGGTCAACTATCATGAGTTATTAGTGTCATATGTCTACATATTTAAATCTGATAGGTAATATTATGTTGTAGTATATTTATCATGATCATCATGACTCATAGGATCATGTGTATTATGATTAACCATCATATCTTGTCAAAAATGGTTTATATTATAAATTATGAGCAAAAAATACGTATATATGAGGTTAGTGTTATTTTATTTCAATAAAACAAATCAAAATAACACACTAAAATCCTAACACCTCTAGCCTAAACACTAGGGAGATCATAGGTAAAAAGATTTCATATGAAAAAATTACTAAAACATAAAATAAAACACTCTTTTACCTTCCTTGGACATCCAAATGGCTTGTTGAAGTGGCTTGCTCTTCTTGTGCATAACTAAATCTCCATCAATAGAGATTTGTTAGCTTCACCTTTCATTGGCACCTTAGCTTTGATTGCTTGGCTTAAGACTTAGGCATGAAAACATTACTTGCAAGAAGTTTCTCTCTCAAAATTGGCCTTATAAGAATATACTATCAAAATATTTAAATAAATATAGGCATAATAATTTTACATCAAGAGATCTTGTTGAAGATATTTGTACATAATAACTTTTCACCAAAATAGATTAGAAATGAATTGGCATGGCCTTGTATTTGTATCCTCAATAATTAAATCTCACCCAAGGTATCTTAAGGTTGAGTTTAAACATGGAATGGGTTCAAACTAACCTTAGGAGAGTTGATACTAACTCCAGTTGAGTTAAAATTTGTCTAGGCAAGTGGATGTTACTTACATAGTTTCATGGATGCAAATTCTAGCATAAACTTTAGGCCAAATGTAGCTCTTCCAAGATATGGGATAGAAGAAAATGATGAGAAATAAAAATATGATGATGTTGTATAGGAATAAGGTAATGGTATAAAAAAATAGTGAGAGCCTAAGGCTTAAGGCCAATAAAGATGGGGAAAACCAAATGACAAGTGGTTTCTTATGAAATAGCTAAGATTCGTAGAATATTTAAGGTAAAGAAGTGGTTAAAAATAAAAAATGGTGAAATTTTTAGGATTTTTAGGTCATTTTCAAATGTTTTTGGATTTTCAAATCATGTCAACTCAATTGGGAATTATGAGATGCTAAATGGTCAAACTCAGTAAATAATGAGAGAATTCAAATAAAAATTGCTCTCAAAATGGTGAGATAATGGAAAAGGGGTGATTGAGCTGACCTTAATATAAATCAAGCACTACCTACATAGTCCCATTAGGACTCCAAGCCAATGTAGTTATTCCTTAGTAGCGGAATCTATCTAGGTAAAAATAAATTCATGAATTTATGCAAAGAAGTCAAATGGTAAAATATGAAATAGGAATGGCAAGGTGGGACTTCAAGGCATGATAAATAGGTTATTCCTAATTTTACCATAGGTGGTTATACTCAATAAAAAATAACATAGGTAAATGATACTACTTTTCCCACATGTATTTATAAATAATATCATGATGTGAGACACTAATTTTCATAAAGGTGGTTATAATCAAGAATACTTGAAATGAAATGAAAATAAGAAATGAAAGATGTAATTACCAAACCATTGTCATACTGGTCCAAAATATTACATCTATCTATAATAATGAATTAGCTACTAAAACTCAATCTGAATCCTTTTGTTAAATGTGCTTAAAGTACCTGTGGAATGAATCCAAGGTCAAAGAGTTTGGGTAGGGAGGGTAAAAATTACTCTAGTTAATAGGGAAGATATGGTAGAATTGTATATGGTATGGGGTATTGGTATAAATAAAAATTTCAATATTATGCTACAATATAAATGTGCCTCATAGATAATACTTCAGGTCTCTCAAGTCAAGTAATACTTGAGGTGTATGTTTTTCATCAGCTTGTCAAGTTCATCTCCATCTGATGTAGTGAGCTTGAATGCTTTAGAGCCATAATTTATAGTAGTGATGTATTGGATTATCCAATTTGATTTGAACTTTCCCTTCTTCTTATTCTTCTTGATCATGTTGTTCTTTTGGTTTTATTTAAAAATAAGATCCCCAAGTTCAAATTCCTTATGTTTGACTCATTGTTTATAGTGGCCACAAAGTTAGTTCTAGTATACTTGAAGGTTTTTGACATCATCCATGCATTTCTCATCAAGTAAATATATATATTTCATGAAAGTTAAGTGATACTATTAATAATTTAGACCATACTTTAATGAGTGGCCCAAAGAAGGTAAGTTGACTGCAATTGGAAGAATGGCCTCGGTAACATAAATTAGGGAATATGGAGTGGCTCTAGTTGGGGTCTGGTAATTAGTGTAGTATGCTCATAGAGCATAAGATTTAGATGTGACAATCATAGCTAACATCATTTAAAATATTTTTAAGGATGTTAATAATGGTTTTGTTGGATGCATTTCCCTGTCTATTACCTTTTGGGTAATATGCAGTACAAAAATGTTGAGTAATATTATGTTGGGCACATAGTGTTTTGACATCCTTGTTCTTAAATGATCTTCTATTATAATATATAATTTCAAATGGGATACCATAATGGAAAATTATATGGTTAATGATGAATTTAGAAATTTGTTTTTTAGACACATAAGTGAGGGGTATAGCTTTAACCCACTTAGAAAAATATTCGCTGGTGGTAAGGATGTCTTTATGGCCATCAAATGAGGTTGGGTTAATATTCCCAATGAGATCAAAGCTCCATGTAGAAAAAAACCATGGTAAAGATGTGTTTATGACCATTAAATGAGGTTGTATTAAAATTCCTAATGAGATCAAGGCCCCATGTGGTAAATGGCCATTACATAAGAAATAGTTTTAGTGTTTTGGTTAGGGCATGAATCATATTAACATGCCTTTAACATTTGTCACACTTTTTGATGTAAGAAGATGCATTTTCATCTATAGTTTTCCAATAATACTGATATGTAGGATCTTTTTGGATAAGATGACCCTATTGGTTTGGGATTCACATACTCCTTCATGAACTTCCCATAATGCTAATGTTGATTCTACTAAATTTAAACAATGAAGCTGAGTTGTATAAAAGTTGTGGTAATAAAGGGTTGGTCCAACTAATGTATATTATGTGGGATGATGGGTAAAGGATTTTTATTATTTATATGATAGGTCTAGTGGCATAATATGGTCATGAAGGTACGTAAAGAGGTTTGAATACCATATAGAGCTAGGACCAACAATATCATAGAGCATTGTGATGATTAAAGGTTAATGAGGAGGTTCTAGAAGATTTTAAATTAGGAATTGATATTTTTTTCCTTTTTAGTGTGGCATAACAAAAATAAAGGTGTCTATGGCATTCATTGTTCTCTTACTGGCCCTTGGTATGTGTTCAAATTGTATGTCGATAATCTATTATTTGAGAGTGTCTAACATGGCCTTATATGGCACTAGTTTATCACATTTGGTTTGAAATTGGCCTGTAACCTAATTGATGATTAACTAAGAATCACCATAAACCTTGAGATGTATAATATTCTATTTTATTGCTTAATGAATCCTTATAATGATTTATTTATATTCAATGATGTTTTTAGTACAAGGAAAGATGATACAAGATGATTTAATAAATAGGTCTAGCCCTGATCCATTTGATTTAAATGATCCATCAAAATAAAAATTCCAATGATGGTTCTTATTATGTTTTTCAATGATGGTCATAATGGACTCATCTAGGAATTGAAAATTTAGTGGTTCAATATATACAATGGAAGCTTCAACAAGTTGATCTACAAGAACTTATCCCTTGATAGCTTTCCTAGTTGAAAAAATTGATTTAGAACTCACTCAAAATCATAATTCACTTAGTCATGTGGCATTTTAAATCTATTTTTGATAGTATATATTTGAGTGGATCTACTTTGGAAATTACCATGGTCTTGTTGTTTAGCATGTAATGCCATAATTTATGGGCTGTAAAGACCATAACTAAATAGGCTTTTTCAATAGGTGTATAGTTGTGTTCATATACAACCAAAGTATGGCTTAGATATTACATGGTATGTTATTTTCCATTCTCATCATACTGAGCTAGAATTATGCTAAAGGATTTATATGTGGTAGATAAATACATTAGGAATGACTTTCTTTACATAGGTGGTAAAAAAATAGGTGGATTGATAAGATAGTCCTCTTGGTGTTGAAATGTGTTCTAGCATTATTCATCCCAATGAAATGTGACACTTCCTTCAGAAAATGTGTAAAGAGATGGAATTTCTTAGCCAGCTGAGAAATGATGTGTTTGATAGATTAGATCTTGCCTTATAAACTATGAACCTACTTCAAATTACAAGGTAGAGGCATATCTATAATGGCTTGAACTTTGGATAGATAAAATTTAATGCCTTGGTGAGAGATTATGAAGCCTAAAATTTTTCTTGAAATAACACTAAAATTCATTTATTATGATTGAGTCTAACCTTGTATTCATGAATCATCTCAATTATCTTCTTTATTATCATCGATGCAGTCTTCAATAATGTCATTCATAATATCATAAAATATAAAAATCATGGCCCTTTAGTATGTGTTCCTATCATTATTAAGACTAAATGACATAATTTGATAATAAAATATTCCCCATGGAGTGGTGAATACTATTTTATGTTGGTCTTCTAATGCAATTCAAATTTGGTTATATCTTGAAAATCCATCTATAAATGAAAACATTTTGTACCCTACTATGGAGTCAACTATCATGTTGATGTTTGGGAAAGGAAAGTCATCCTTGAGACAAGAATTATTTATATCTCTTAAATTAGTTCAAATTCTAATCTCTTATGGGTTCTTATAGGCACTAAATTTGGACTGACTATAGGATGATGTTTTTGAAACCTAGATTAGATCACTCCATACTCTATTTTCATGTCTTTGAAGACCTCATTAAATTTGATGTCATCACCATGGATTTGATAAATATATGGTCATCCATATTTCACCACTATCTACCAACTAGACCTACATTCTCCATTATCATGAGCTATCATATCACTTCAATCAGACTGTAGGTGATTATTTGAGTAGAAGTTGAAGTTTTACTATAGGTGATTATATGCTTGAAAATATTAATCACACCCTTGGTCTCTCTGGAGGTCACTAAGACCATTTCACACATGAATTTATCCACTCTTGCATTGAAACCATGATATCATCTCTCACTATCAACAAACTATAGGTCTAGAAGTTTCTCCAACTTCATTTAGGCTTAAATGGTACTATAAAATATTAAATGTCTATAGTGAAAAATTATTGAATTAGAAGAACATTTACCATTATGTTCTCTTAACCTAATCAACATATTCTAATGTTTAAATGTGACTTCAAGTCCTAGGCAACAAGAGTAAATATATAAATCCTGAACAGACCTCGTAAACACCCCCAAAAACATGTTATTGTGTAAGGCAAAATCCTCTTTCAAAGATATTAAGGTTCATTCTCCTATTACAACTTTATTACACTGTAATTAATTGTAGGCATTGAATTATTTCTCATAACCACTTCCTAATCATTTTAATGACTCAAACCTACTGCTTCTATCTTGAAAAAAATTTCATCATCATGGTATTATTTGCTCCATTAACATGACTATTCAAGTACTCCTACACAGTCATGTAGGTGACTATCATATTAAGGTTTATCTTTTATGTGAGTTCAAACTTCAATTCCACTTGTATTCAAGTGACTTTAAACCTCCATTGGTTAATTGTATTATTTTTAGACCATCACCATGTTTTTAGGGATTGACAACAAGTTCATTATTTTACCTAAAACCACTTCAAGGGAAATGAAACTCTGTAACTATCGACACTATTAGGTAGACTTAAATGGTGCCTTATTCTAACTCAATGAGATGGTTTTGATTATCCCTCCATGTTCACATCTACAAACTAGACTAAAAACCATATTATAAGGATGTTCATACTCTGCAAGATCATATACACTATATCTTTTACTTATATCAATGCATACAGAGAAGGAAAATTGATGTGTTGGGGATGTGCAAGTAGTTTGAAGGCATCAACCATATTAAATATTGTTCATAGAGTACAAACCAAAAAACTAGAAATTATGTCTATGGAATTTAAGGACATAAATACTACTAACTTCACCTACATGTATTCACTCCAACTCTCCTCCTCCTCATATTAAATGAAAACTATTGACCTCTCTTAACCTAATCAAGAGAGTAATGAGAGAGAATAATTAATTGTTAGCATTTATTGATCTGTCAATGCCATATGAACCTATAAAATACTTTTTTGAGTCTGAAAATACATTCATTAAGCCTTAACACATTCCAAATATTTCAATAGTCTGTATAACACAGAAACTACACTTTTTTTAGTTATCTCCTTGATTTCTACATTGAACCTACATAATTCAGTTTCAAACTACCATATAACACCTTTTTGAAATGACACATGTTATATTCCTTCTTGAAACCTTTTTCATTTCATGAAAATTATGTACGACAAGATAACAAGTATGATAAGGTTAGAGCATGTTGTATGATCTTCAAACTATGATTTGAGGTTATTTATGACCTTGATGACAATTGTATAACTTATAAGGACCATACGAAAAGTTTTAATATATAAGGGGTTGACCTAATTTTACCTGGGGTCAAATTCAGTCAACACTTATCAATAGTAACCCCATTAACATGACCACAAAATACCTCTTACGAATAATAAATTAATGGTTATGTGAAGCCTATATAATGACTAGGATAAGTAACATGAGAATCATGTAGTCCACTATGAATCCACCTCATAATCTACCAATTCAATGCATGTTGCAGTATAGGGTCTCCTTTTAGATCTCCCTATGGGGGTGCCTATGGTGGTTCATGTGGTGGTACCTATGGGGTTGATTATGGATATGTATGTAGTTTCACTATATCCTCCCTTAATGTCTTCCAAAACTATGGTCACTCTAATATTTGTTTTTATGTGACAATAGTCACATCTCTTACTCCTATTATTTTTAGAACCCCTCACTGTTAATGGCAGTGTCATCCCCAACATCTTGGATGATGTGTATGTATGATAGGAACATCTACTAATACTCTTGTTCCCCTATACCACAATGTTACCTCATATGTCATGCCTAGTATTATGGTACTACTATAGGATTTGATAGGTGTGAAAACCAAAATTATCTAGGTAATAAATTCATTAGATGTGGCTTCACCCACTAAGGATAATGCCCTAAAATCCTCATGAACCTATACCTAGAATGAACTTATCCATGAGGGTCATGTATTTTTAATTCCTAATACAAACATAAAATAATAATCCCTACATGACCATATATAATTTTTGGTTATGTGGTATGAAATATAACATATGCTCATGTTAACATCACTACACATATGGTATGGGAACATCTAGTACATGTAGTAATCCTATAAATTAATACATTGAAAACCTTTTAAAAATATAACTACTCAATAAAATAATAGCGCCCATCATAATTTTCCATAGTGATGGAATACTATACAAATCATTCACAAGCTACACCCAAACCATATATCCTAAATCATACATCACGCTTTGCTCTAAAATAGATCATCACAATGTAACAATTATAATAAGACCTTCCCATATGACTTATGATAAATCACATGAGATGTCATAAGTCTAATAATGGACTTATGTATATCTAGAATAAATGACACATATACATTGAATAGGTTCACACATAATCCCTCTTGATTATATCTCTTAGATCCAGTCATGCATAAGGTTAGGGTTTGCCTCTCTACATTTGTCTATGATTTATTGCTTGACACAAATAAGCTTATAATTTTTAATCCCAATAATTCATGGGCATCTTTGAGGATGATACCCACCTAATGTTATCTCCATCCATAACCCACATAAAATTGTTCATTAGTCATTCTCATGTTCCTAAGAGCATGGAAACTAAATTAACACTAAGCAAAATTTATTACATCTCCATAATACCACCGAATCTCAAGGTATTTAACTATGCTTAATCCACTATAGGAAATATCGTAAGTATATCCAAGAACTAAACCACATCCACTATTCTACAGAGTCTCATTCACATCTAAAAAATATCAGACAACAAAACACATATCTCAAATAATAATCAAATACATGTTAATATATATATATATATGTATGTATGTATATATGTATGTATATATATGTATATGTATATATATATGTATGTATATGTATATGTATATATATATATATATACATATACATATACACACACACACAAATACATACATATATATATATATATATACACACACACACACACACACATATATATATATACATATATATACATATATATCTGTGTGTGTGTATATATATAATTAATTACACTTCCTAACTATTTCATCAACCAGATTTTCCTTTTTTTTACCATTCCTAAATATGTTATCAAAATACCATAATAATTTAGCCACACATTTAATCAATCCTATTAGGTCAACCACTTTTTATACTAGATCAACCACCTAATCTTTATACATAGTTATCCATGGCATACACATTTGACTAGTTTACCTCAATGCTACTAGGTCAACCACCTAATTTTTATATGCAGTCAACCATCAAATACAATAATAGCTAGATAATATAAAATTAAATATGTTAACCACATTAAACATTAAGTTGACCATTTGATGCTTCTATGTAATCTACCATGACATACACCATCAGCCACCCATTCTCAAATTATACAAGTTGTCCACCCTATGTATTAAGTCAACCACTACTTTGTTTAAATAATTTTGACCTAACATACACCATTTTCCACTCTATATATTTTGACTATATTATCCTTTCTAAATGTTTCCAACCACTATAATTATCAACTAGATCATCCACCTATGACATAGTCGACCATTTCTTCAAACATGCCCAAACTAACAAAGTCAATCAATCTAACCCCATTCAATTTTTGTCATGATTTTTAACTATCTCATCATTAATTACCTAGAGCTAATGTTTAAAAAATTTATTCATGCCCACTACTCTTGGTCATTTTTAATCCCAAAATCTAAAAAAATATATTAAATTCAACCCATACCTAGACTATATCCATCATATCTTCAATATATCCTCTTCCTCCTTACATTTGGAATATCATCTCTCTCATTTCTAATTATGGTCAGTCATATCTTTGGCTTCCAAAATTAGTAAATATAGAAACAAAAAGATAATTACCCTTTTATATTAAAAAATTTAAAAGTTTAACCTTGTAGTTATTAAACAAAGAAATTATATTTTGCTCATAATTTTTTTCTAAAAACTCTTCTGACAAACCAAAATAAGTTATGGAATCCTGACAATGTAAATAATTTTTTATTGCTAACCACATATTTTTGTTATAATTTCTATCTTTATTTCTTTTGTAGGTCTGTGTTTTATTCCAAACATTGGATGCCTCTTCTAGATGCTTCACATATAGATCTTATTTAACAATAGAAAGGTGAGTTAAGATATATGTATTTACAAATTATTTACATTTATTTATTTTCTACTTTATACTACAATTTGTTAGTTCATTATTTTGTGTTGCTATGTTCTTTATCAGAGTGTCATCCCCTGTTACACCTATGTGACACATGATGAGCTTTGAGTGGGGTATATGTATACACATAATATTTTTAAATTTTATAATTTAATGATAGTTTATCTCTTGTAATAACCTATCAATTTTTATCTCTCTAAGTGCATTCCTTAAATGGTGTACTATGAAATGGGTGGATAGACCATTGGTGATTCACAATAATTTTAGTCAACTATATAATTACCTAAACAAACTAAAAATCATGTTTATCTAACTCCATAACTAATTAAAGCCTTATTTATCCATTTATCTAATAAATTATCCTTTAAAATATCCCCTAACTAACCAAACATCCTCTTTTCCTACTAAGTTAGTTGGTTCAACCCTATTATAAAATCTAAAGCATACATTATGTAACTAAGTTAGCCTGCCTGACTTAGTTCAAGGCTTAATGATAATATTATATAAAAAAATGGGTCACATTGGCTGACCTCATAAGATAAATTTTTAAAAGGTTTAAGTCTTATCCATTTAAATAAATATAAGTCTCATTTCAATCCATTAGAGATAAAATTTCATTTTCACATTATTATAGTTCATAGTTCCTATAAATCAACTTTTGAAGGAGACATTAATTAGGGTTTGCCTTGGAGGGAAAGAAACATGTCTTGTGGTAAGTATTGGATGAAAAATAGATTTATTTTATCTTAGATCTAAATTCAAAAGTTTAATCCATATAAAGCCACAACAACCTCTTGTATCTCGCCATTGGCTAAGGGAAATATTGAGACTCAATAGGTTCACCGAAGGTATGTATTCCTAAGTCTTTTTATTTATTTTATAGATAGATATTATATTAGTAATATGTGTTTATTTTATAAATAATTTCTTATATTAACTATATAATTAAACATTATATATATATATATATATATATATATATATATATATATATAAATATATATATATATATATATATATATATATATATATATATATATATATATATATATATATATATATATATATATATAAGGTTTTATTTGATTTCCATCTGACACTCTAGGTGATCTAGGCTCTCATTTTCCTACCATGGTCCCTTAATTTTTTTGTTTGTTTAACCATTCTCATTTGTGACACAAGATTTGGTGAATACTAGATAAATTTTATTTTATGTACTTATACCTATTTAGGGTTATCTCATAGTGTCATTTTCCTACAAGCTTTAGAACCGTCTCCTTTGTTGTTATGTGTTAAGATATCCCTTGGTTAGATTTAGGGGATCTAATTTGGTCATGCTTCTAATATAGATAGTTTTGCAATAGATGTTAATTGATTACCTTATCTGATATTAGATTTACTAAGTTAGATAAGCTATATATCTATGTTAATTTGTTTTATATATTCTTATCAACCTTTTATGAATCTAACCCTTGAATTTTTAATTTATAGTCAACTACATAATTTTGTTGGATCTAGTATTAACCTTTATTTGTAGATTCAGGATCCATAGTCAACTAGGTTATGTTGGTCAATCTAGTTTTATCCTCTATTTTTAGGTTTTGCTTCCATATTCAACTAGGTCATACTAGTTGATCTACTATTTTTATCTATTTAAATATCTACAATCTACAATCAACTAGCTCTCATTGGTCAAGTCAATTTTTTCCTTTTACCTGTAGGGTCTTATCTCTAATAAATTAAGACATGCTAGTCAACTTAGTCATTTTTTCTATTTTCTAAAGTTTCACTTGTTGTTAACTAAGTTGATCTAGTCAACTTAGTTTATTTTATAAGTATTTACATTTTAGTTTTTTAATAAACTAGATTGGGCTAGTTGACCTTGATTCACATTAGTATCAGTTCTTAGCCATCTACAAACTAAGTTGACCTAGTTGACCCAATTTAGCCTCTATGTTTTTATATTTTTACCTCTTCAAAACTCAATCAACACAAGATAATATTGTCATTAGTAATATTTTTAACATTCTTAGTTAGCCAACTAATTTTACCCAATCAACCTAGTTACACTTTACAGGTTCACTCTAAACAAGATTCGCACTTCCATTTTTTTTATCTTTTAGTTAAATTATTCAATATTTCAATTTCTATATTATTTTTACTAATTTTTTAGTTCTATAAATATATATCACATAGTCAACTAAGTCAATCAAGTTGACTTGGTTATGTGTCTACCTACTCTTCCAAACAAACTAAATTGACTTAGCTAATTATGTTTGATTTTGACTTGTTTTCACAACAAACTATATTGGCCTACATGACTCTATTTTATTCTCTTGACAACTAGATTAGATTGGTTGATATTATTCATTATATTTTACTTTAAGCATATTAAAGGCAATTCACTTTCATTTGATAGTAATTAATTTCACATTTTTTTTTAAAGAGTTGGCTACCTATTTATTTAATTTCCAAAAATTCAAATTGGTTTTTGACATTTGATTTTCACCCTTTTTTTATTTTGTCTTGATTTAACTTTAAAATATGTACCAATAATTTTAATACTAATTATCTATTGTAGTTAAGGGTTATACAATAATCTTTTTAAAATCCTTGTCTATCATTTGCATATATCATGACATGAGGGGCTTTCTCTAATACTCATATCTATATTATTAAAACAAACATGTTAGTTTCCACATAACATGTAGTATTTTGGAAACACCTAGGGTTTCCCTTTGAATTAAACCTTACAAATCCAACCATCTATTTGATCTTGTGGTTTATTGGCTGGTAGTTAGTACCAATAAGTTTAGTGGGATATTGAAATCATACTTCCTCTATAGTTAGTGCTCTAAAACATTAGATTATCACTATCCAATATAAAATCAAGTATCTTTGGGAGCCTATAAATTAGTCAAAATGTTTTATTATAGCTTCTTAGTCTTATATTTGGATAAATAGCTAGCATTAATATTTTAAAAATTACATTTTTTGCTTATTGCTTACTATTCTCTATTGTATTACAAATTGTATTGACCAGTGTTAATACAAATGGTGTGTGTTAGATAGTTTAGTATTCTATCTAGTTTATTTTCACCTTATAGACTACATAGTTAAAATTACTAATAATCTTTTTATAGATTCAACTAACTAAACCAACATTAATTATTATAAGTTAGTCTTTTCTTGACTATGCATCTAATTTGACCATATTAACTTAGTAGGCTATCAAAAAATTGTATTTTCCCACCTATACAATGAAGTCAACTAGATTGACTTAGTAGGCTATCAAAATTTAACATTTTCATATATTTTCAACTAAGTTGACCATCTCAAATTAGTAGGTTTTCCACACTCGGTTTGCTTCCTACCTATGTAAGTAATTCAACCAACTCAACTTAGTAAGCTTTTAAAAAGCTTTGTGTTTCCCTGCCTACACAACTAAGTCAACCAACTTAACTTAGTAATATTTCAACACCTTTATATTTTTCTAACCTATTAAAATAACTTAACCAACTCCACTTAGTAGGTTTTTAACATGTTATCCATTACTATCTCTAAAACTAAGTTGATTAGCTCGAGTCAATAGGCTATCAAATATCTATTTGTCTATTCACATAGGTCAACCAACTTGACCTAGCAAGCTTTTAGATTATTTTATCTATGTTGTTATTATCAATCAGAGTTTCACCTTTTGAGAAGGTGTTTTGGGCCTCCTCACTATGTCAACATAATGGGAATAGTCCAAAGATGTTGATCTCCTATAGCTATATTGAACCTACAAATAAGGCGAACTTCCTCTTGGTGAATCACCAAAACTATAACACATGTAAGGAAAATGCAGAAGGAATGTATAAACATTAAAAACAATCAAAGAGGTGGTGATACACTAGAACACAATGAAAGCCTTGATTTTGTTAATTTTCCATACTAAAAACCTTAGGAACTACAAATTAAATAAATTTATCATGTACATCTTAGCATGAGTATTTCATAGAGAAGTGTAGGAATATATATATAAACATTAGAGGGAGAAAACATTCATTGCACAACTAATATTTCAAAAAGACAAGGACACACAGACTATGACTTACAAAAGAGAGTTCACCTTCATGGAGGTGAAGTGAGATTGGCCATAATCAAAGGGGAAAACACTTCATCACAATGATAAAATAAAAAACATATAGAATACACAAAGAATACAAGTTGTTGAGAGGAAAAAATAGTTTTTCATTGCTTCAAAGGAATGAGAGCAGAAAAGAGGTTAGGGATGGATAGATTTTTGAACCATTTTTTTGTTAGAAAGAGTCCTTATTCATTCCAAATTACCTAATTATATGGGAAAATTTGGATAGCTCAAGATCTTGACTAGTCTTTCCCACTAGCAGGGTGGTTATAAATTTGAATCATGATTGGGGGAGGTGGGTTCAAGGAGTGGTAGAATATTCTAGGTAATACCAAGATATGGCATCCTAACTACCTATCAGACCAATTCTAAGCCTACTACTTATCTTTGAATTTATGCTCTAATTGATCTCAATATGCATGCCATATTATGATTACTAGGACCAAATCATTGCCCTCCCCACCAATCTATGAGTTAGATTTAATATACTCCCTAACTCTAAAGGTCAGGCCAATTTAAAATTGATTCAATGAATAAATATAGTTATATAGTCCATTTCCTACCCATTGATAGTTTTGATGTCTAGATAAGCTATCAAACTTGCATCAAATAGTGCCAATGTATATGTTAGTAAACCCTTTCATGGTGGGATCCATCTATGTGTCATATTATTTATCATTTTTTATTATCTTAAGCTATTAATTTCATGTTTATTATTCCCCTTATGATGACGCAAGATATTGTTAGATGGCATCATCTCACTCACCCACTTGTCTAGGAATCTAAAATGCTATTGGGATTGAGTAAACCACCCTTAGGGTGTAAATTAGTAGTATTTCACCAAATTGTTTTATCTAGAGTTATCCTATTCACTTCTTTATCCAAGGGATTTAAAACTATTAAAACATATTCAGGATGTTAGGTTGCTAGGATCATAACATGTGGAAGCATCTCACTTTGCATTCATACAAATGGATCTAGGATGTTGGGTCACTGGGATGGTGACACATGGAATACTATTTCTAGATTTATATCTTATAAATTTTTTGAAATAGAAATATCTATGAAAGACTTGAATTAAATATAATGTTAAAATAATTTTTCCATAGGTCTAGGTCTATTGGGAGAGTGATGTGTGGTTCTAGGTAGTCCTTGAAAATTTGACCAAGTATTAAAGAAAGAAAATAAGCTAATAGTAAACCATCCTTTGGTGATAAATTTGCATTTTTCCATTTGGCATAATACCATGAACCTACTACTTTGACATATTCACTCAACTATAAGGATGGTTTATGTAGACACCCCATTTTAGCCATAACTAGATTCCAACCAAACCTCAAATTTATTTCTACCAAACATTGCAAATTACACATTGAAATCATTGAAGATCATAATTTAGGCTACACATCATTCATCAATGATCATAACCATGTTGAGGCATTCCTATTTGGGGTATTATATCTTACATAATAATAACCTCTCATAGATTCATCCACAATCACCTTATAACCTAAAAACTAGCAATTTGGCCTATGGACCCATTAAGTGGGGAACTTAAACAATTATTAAAAGATCTAAAATGTTAATCAAAATGAATAAAATAATTAAACCAAATTAAATAATTAGATAAATTTTCCATTTGTAATTAATGAATATCTAAAAAAATTCCAAAAATAAAATTATCAGGCTTTTTCATCATTGCCTTTATGAGTTATCAAGCTCTTCCAAAATATCTCAAGATATCTAATTTGAGAGCCATTACTTGTAATTTAAAATCATAATTACACAAAAAAAATTAACTCATCTAGAGTTAGCCTCAACTCATGTAGGGTTAGTCTAAACTCATTCCATGTTTAAACTCAACCTTAACTCACATTGGGTGAGAGTTAACTTTTGAGCCTATAAATATAAGTGTTGACACAATAAATTTCACCCTTTGATAGGAATTCAAACTCCTATCTTCTCCTCACAACATGGAAACTCCCCTCTGACCTGTGCGACTGGCAAAGCTGGAGGGGAGAGTCTCTTGATAAGGGCTAGTTCCTTTTGATGTATCATGTTTGTTTCAAAAGTGCAAAATACATATAGGTATAGGTATATATATACAACTATATAATGGGAGGGATGAAAAGGGAAAAGAGAGTGCAAGAAAAACAAGCCTACTCTAAAGAGGTGATACACCAAAACAAGATGACCTTCTCATATCCACTCTCAAAATCAGATAAACACATTTATACACTTCACCCTTGGCAGAAGAAACAGTCTGCAAACTTGATAGGGAGGTTTAAATGAAAGTATAAGAAAAGGAGGTTCACCAAAGGTGCTATAAGAGGCACTCTATAGATAATCCCTTCTATTCTACACTCCAAAATAGAACTCTTCTCTTGTCAGTTGCAGATGGCACCTTGTAGAAAGCTGGTGTGTTGGTGTTGAACCTGTGAAAGCATCAAAAGACAATGACTGAATACAAATCAAACACTCAAGACATACACAAAATATCCATCCAAGAAGAGCTAAAAACTATCTTTATTTGATTCAGGTGGAAATTTCAGTAGGGCTGTGCCTTGTAAAATTCGTGAAAAGATGATTACAAAATGACCAAGTTCACAATATATATGAGAAGCCAAGAGGCCCATTTGGCGATCCCTTTCTTACAAGTGGCATACATGTCCCTTCATGAAAATAAACAAGTCACTCAAAATATTAATGAGCTATTAGTTTTATCTACTCAAAATTTTCATTTCTCCTTTTGGTGACTTACACAGTTTGCCTTCTCATTTAATGCAAAATGGAGAAACCCATTACTTCACTAGCTGCCTGCATCCCAAATGATCAATTTGCTGGCACTATTTCACCTAATGGAGTCACTTATTAAATTAGTGATAGTTAGAATAGTTACTCACTCATCCTTGCATGTTTCTTTGTCCATTTTGTCTTATCTATCTCATTTGGCCCCTAGGGTGAACATCTTGGCAGGTCACTATGTTTTGAGCTCCTTTCTATGGCTATTGCTCTCCTTTGCCTTTGAAAACCAAAAGGCCATTTCACTTCTTAATTTTGAATTTCACGTGACCATCATGCTTTGAAAAATAATAGACATATCATCCTCTTAAATTTCACAGCCTCCCAAACGTCACCACTTGAAAACCAATGGCTATCTGGCTCCTTTAAACTTGACATCCTCTGGGACGTCACCATCCCCATCACAACACTATCAGGTCCATTATCAGCCTTTGCTTATTTTCCTTCCTTTTGGGCACCCCTTTTTCCTTATTGCAAATGTCTCCTAGGTCTCGCATAGACAAATTGTTCGTAGACAATTTCACCAGTTAAATTTCCCCAGGTCTGCATGGCCTTTGCTTTGTTTTCTGTAGACTTTGTCCGTAGACATTTTCCCATGGACAAAAAGTCCACAAAAGTTTTGTCCACTCTCGCTTTGAAGCTTTGGTGTTCATGGACTGAATTCCTTTGGAATTTTTGTCTAAAGGAATTGGGACTTAACCAATTTTGATCAAGACTTTTACTTTGAACATGAGCTTTGAACATTTGCCTGGGTCCCTTTTCCTGTGAAGCACCGGCCCTCTAAAAGGGCACTAAACCTTTGAACTAAACCATTCGGCTAAGGGCATACCCTTAAACTGAGAATTAAAATAGGCCCTTTGAACCAAGCCATTGAACCAAAAAGGTTCAATGGTTCAAAGTTCAACCAAGCACACCAATTACCTAATGAACCAAGCTGTCAAACCTTTCCATTGAACTTTTCCGTTGAACTGAACCTGTTGAACCAAAATGGTTCAATGGTTCAAAGGTTCAACAAAGCATGTTGATGGGCCTTTGAACTGAAGGTGATGAACTTTTCATTGAACTAAGTAGAGAAACACTGGCATTGAACTTTCAACCTAGAAATGATTATTTTCGAATAGTAAAGGGAAGAGGTGACCACGATTTTGCCTGTGGGCAAAATTGGTCAATAGATTAGTGACTCACAGGGGAAGTGTGCTTGCTACACTTAAAGACCAGTTGCCTTGAAAATCCATTGGGCATGGAGTTAGATAGTAAATTTTAGAATCAACAACAACTCTGCTAAAACTTAGAACTAGTCACGTAGATCTACCTCTAAGGAAAAGAAAGCACACGCAAGACTAAGAAAACTACTACTTGTGTAACAACACTTAGAGAAAAATAGGAAAGAAAACAAGGGAAAATATGTATAGGTGAACCAAAAAATCAATGGAAACACTTTAGATGTATCCCATTAATTGGGATACACAGTTCTTCACCATCCAACTTGGAAAGTTGGAATGCATTATGCTGGTTGCACTGAGTGATCATGTAAGGACTGCTCCATAGGGCATCAAATTTTGCATGTTTTCCAGGCTTAGCTCGATCTTTGTCCCACATCATGATAATGTCTCCTTTAGAGAAATCTCTTAACAAAGATTTCTTGTCAAAGTGCCTTTTTACTTGATGTTGGCGACTGGTCATAGAAGCCATATCCCGATCCCTTACCTCTTTGAGTTCCATTAGCTCAAACAACCTGACCTCCATGCTAGTTCCTTCTTCAAATTGTAGTTAGTGGGAGAGATCCAATGCTAGAAATTCAAGTGAGATGGGTAGCCTAACTTCCCTTCCATACATGAGCATTTATGGAGAATTTCTAATTGCTCTCTTTGGAGTAATTCAGTTGGCCCATAGAGTTGTCTTTAGCTTGGCATGCTAAGTCCTCTAATTTTATTTGATAATCCTCTTTATGATTTTGATCAGATTTTTATTGGTGGACTCAGCCAGCCCATTTCCATATGGATAATAATTTAATGAAGTGCTGAGGTATATGCCATCCCTTAGTGCCCATTCACTAGTTTTGGTTCTTAGAAAAGCCAAGGCGTTATCTGAGATTATGGTGGCTGGGACCCCAAATCTTGTTACCAAGTCCTCATAGAACTCCAATACTACACTTTCATTTACCTCTTTCAAAGCAATAGCCTCCACCCACTTGGTGAAGTAATTTGTAGTAGTCAAGACCCACTTGTGCCAAGCACTGGAGGGGGGATTGATTATCCCTATGAAATCTAGGCCCAACAACATGAATGGCTACTCAACTTGAATGGGCTATAGGGGCATGGTAGCTAATCAGTATTTTTCATCAAAAAGTGCACACTTTTGGCACTTTCTCACCCAGGCATGGGTGTCCTTGAATAGAGTAGGCCAAAAATAGCCAGCTCTCATTATCATTGCTATGGTAGCTCTAGGAGCAAAATGACCACCTGCTGGCCCATCATGGAGCATAGCCAATACCTTATCAGCCTGGTTTGGGTCAATGCACCTTAGAAGGACCCTAGAGAGATCCCTCCTAAACAATACTTCACCAACCAAAATGTAAGGGAGAGACTGGAGTTTAAAATACCTTCTTCCGGTCTTATCAAGACCCTATGGGCATTCACAAATGATAAGGAAATGCCTTAGGTCTAACATCCAATCCTTTATGATAGCTAGCTCTTCTACAATGGCTACATTGTGAATTAACAAGCTATCTTCCCTTTTTGTTTGAAGTCTGCAGCCAGCTATTCGCATAGGCCTCTTCCTCTCACCAACTTGGTGATCTTGATGTCTATGTCATACTCCATCACTTTGGTAATCCACCTTGCCCTCTTCTCGTTTAGGTCTCAATTGGCCAAGAAATCCTTGATGTTAATGAGGTGAATCTTTCTATTAGACAACATATGCCTAAATTTCTTCAAGCTCTACACTATTGTTAGGACTTACTTTTCTACATATGTGTACCTGACTTCAAAATCCTCTAATCCTTGGATGAAAAAGGCAAGTGGCTATTTGAGGTCATCACTGTTAGCTTGGGTAAGCATGGCAGATATCACCTCTTCATTGCTAAAAGTATAGAGGTTGAAGTCTTTGCTGAAGTCTAGGCTGACCAAAGTGGGAGCCTAATTTATGGCCTACTTAATGGCCTCAAAGCTATCTTTCCTTTGAGTTGTCCATTTGAATTCCTCACCTTTCCTTAGCATAGGGGTGAGTGGCTTGACTATCTTTTCAAAATTTAGAATGAACCTTTGAATGAAGTTTATCCTAGCAAAGAAACTCTACAGGCCTTTCTTGTGCTTCGGTAGGGACATCTCTAGGATAGAGTGAACTCTCTCAGTGCCAATAGATAAACCCTCCTTAGACACAATGTGGCTAAGGAGTTTCCCCTCATTAACAAAAAACACACACTTCTTTAGATTAAGAGAGATTCCAAACTCCCTACACCTTTCAAAAATTTGCCTGAGGTACTCTATGTGTTGGCTCGCTTTATTGGAGAACACCGTCACATCATCAAGGTAGACCAGCACATTGTTATTCATTAAGCCTCCAAAAGACATATCCATGGCTTACTAAAAAGTAGCACCAACATTGGATAAACTGGAAGGCATCTTCTTGTAGGCAAATGTTTCCCATTTAGTAGTGAAGGCTATTTTGTGATGATCACAACCTCGTACTAGAATCTGATTATACCCTGAATAACCATCCAAGAGGGAGAAATGTTCACTACCTATTACCTTCTAAAGGATCTACTCCATGCTTGGAAGGGGATAATGATCTCTAAAGAGACTTTATTAAGGTCTCTAAAGTTAACACATAGCCTAATCTCGTCATTCTTCATCCTAACAGGAACAAGGTTGGCCAGCCATGAGGAATGTTTGATTGGAAATATAATTTCAGACTCAATCAACTTGGCTAATTCCCTTTGCACGAGGGGCTCAATTTTTAGATTGATAGGTCTTTACTTCTAGGTGACTGGCTTGGTGCCTTCTTTTAATTCAATGGTGTGCTGGGCAAGCCTTGGGTCAAAGCCCTCTAAGTCACTATAATCCCAAGTAAAGACATCAGAGAAATCCTGACATAGCAAAATGAAAGCCCGCCTTTCTTGAAATGTGAAGAAGTTTCCAAGCGCAAGCAGCTTATTATTAAAGATTTCAACCCTTTCATAATTCTCCTCTTTGGTTATGATGCATACCTTGTCATTTCTCAATTGATCATCTTTATTGAAGATGCCTTCAAGTGTGACTAGACCTTTAGGGAGTTTATTGTTCTTCAATGAAACAATCTGATTATAGTATTGCTACTACAATTTTTCTTGATTCTGTGTTGCAAATTTAGCTTCTTCCTATAAGAAAAAAGCTATTTGATGGTTTCTTTCAAATACTTGCCAATCTGTAATGTTGTCAGGGATTAAAGGCTGAACCACCACCTTCAAGTGGCATGAACCACAATCTTGACTTATTTCCTTTAAAACATCAAACTGGGTGCCAATTGCTGCTAGCCTATCCACTTGTTTATTTTGCTCTATAAGAATAGAGGTGATACTAAAAGCAAGAAAATCCTCCACCAAGTCCCAAAATCTATCTTTGGAAGACTTTAGCAAGGAATTCTTGGTCAGATTCAAGCCTCTCACCTAATTTACAATTAGCTTATTGTCTCCCAAAACTTACAACTCCTTAATCCCTCTTTTTCTTGCCCATTCAAGGCCATGTATAAGAGAATCATATTTTACAACATTACTTATGCAAGAGAATTGGAAACAAAAAGCTAAAAAGTAACTTTCCTTTGAAGGGGAGACCAACATTGCCCCACCTCCAATGCCTAGCTTACTTTTGGAACCATCAAAATACAACTGCCATAGCCAAAGGTCTTCTTGGCCTAACTTCATTAAATTTGGCATGAAGGCACCTCTTCATGCATGCAATAGACTCCAAGGTTTGCCTCCTCAATGAACTTGTAAGGATCATGTTTGAAGTTATCATTTCCCCACTCATCCAAGAGTAAGTCTGTGACTCCTTCAAGAGCAAAGGATGGAGATTGGTCTATCTGAGATTCTTCTGGGTTGATGATGGTGTAACTGACATTCACTGCCTTGGGAATGTTCGGTTCTAGATGGTCCTTGTAGAGTGGCTTAGACTCAATTTTCACCTTGGTCCCATACTTGGTTCTAAAAACTAGATATGACCAATTCATTGCTAGATAGCCACTTATTTTTGACGTGAAGTCCCTAGACAACCAAATTGTGAAATACAGAGGAACATCCACTACCACTATATCATGGGGAATTGAGAAGGTTGGGCAAGTATGTAGCATCAAGCCTAAACCCTTCACAATCCCAACTATTTTTATAGGTGTCCCATTTAGTTGTAGGACTGCTTTGTTCATCTCTTCATACTTTAGTCCCATCTTGTCAGCAATACACTTGGGAATCACTGTGGTGTTGGCCCCACTATCAATTATGCAATTATGTACCAAGAAATCCCCTATAACCAAGGATATATAGAAAGGGGGAGTTTTCTCTTCCTTCTTTACCTATCCTAAAGTGGAAGGCTGTCCATTTGTCATCAAGCCATTATCAGTGCTTGTTGGGATAGCTTGACAATCTAGCTCATGCAATCCCTTCTTTAATACATCCTTCTAGCTTGGTAGAGACAATGAATCCCATAAAGAGATGTTCACATGCATCTTCTTCATCTGGTCCACTATATTGATTTGGGGACTGCCTCCCTTCAAGTTTTCCTTGGGTTTGATTCCAAGCTAAACTGCAGGCTGAGGGGCTAAAGGTATAGATGGCTGCCTAAAATTTGGGGCCTATGAATTATGGTGCAATGGAGGAGGTGTTGATGCTGCCTGAGTGGTGGCATAAACTTCTCCCATTACCTTTCTCTTAAACCTTGTGTTGGCTACAACACAATTTGCCTAATTGTCTACAACACCCACATAATTCATTGAATAAAATTCCCCTTCCAAATGGTTCATCAGGGTAGAATCAGGCTAGGCCTGATTGCTACTCGTGCTAGGTTGCATTGAAAGCTCAAAGGCCTGAGATTGAGTGGTTGTTTGGTTTTTTGCATTCTAAAAATATTTCATCATCTCATTTGTGTAAATGGCCTATTCTTGACCATATCCCATGGTTAAATAGGTTAATTGCTCCTATACTAGATTGTTCTAAACTAACACCATGACTTTAGATGATGAAAGGGGGCCTGAGTTGTAATTTTGAAATGGTCTGGTCTAAGTGAGCTGACCTTGTCCTTGATTATATCCTTGAATAGGGGGTCTAGGTCCTTGACCATAATACTGATATCCCTCGTTCGGCCTGTTGCTTTGAGTTTGTTGCCATTTGAGGGCTATAAGTTTGTTTGACATGTTTTGCAATAGGATTTTAACCTCATGAAGTTCATTGGTCAGAATGATGGGAGGCTTCTCAATGAAGAGTAGGGGAGTAATTGGGGGAGTAACAGTTTGAATTGGGGGCAACATTTCTAGGAAAAGTGGCATGTGAGGCCTAGGGGCAATTTTTCTAGCTTGAACCAAGCAATTTTCCGCTGCTATGACTATGTCATAAGCAGTAGGTAGTATATGCCCTCCCATAGATTGGATCATCACAACAATATCATTGTTTAACACTTTTAAGTAGTACAAGAAAGCATAGCTAAGATTTGGTCTTACCAAAATGGGAATTCTGTCCTAAGTCTTTTGAAAACACGTGTTGAAGTCTTGCATATACTCATGCGGAGCTCTCTTTATAGTCATCAGTTGCTCAGTGAGTGAGAGGCCGTCACTCTTTTCCCCAAAATGATCAATCAACTGAGTCCCCAATTCATTCCAAGAATGTATTGAATTCATAGGTAAGGTCCCGTACCAGTCAAGAGATTTGCCTTTTAGAGACAAAGCTAGTAGTCTGATGGCAATATTTTCTTCTATTATATTGTGAATATTGCAAAGGTTAGAAATATTCATAATATGCTCAATGGCTATAATAGGTCCCCCTCCATCGAAGGAAGGCACACTTTTTAGAGCTATTCCTGGAATTGGATTGTAGGATGGGAGATTCAAGGGGCTCTCACCATGAAAAGTAACAAAAGGCAATGCTATGTTTGGGATTGGTTATAATTAGGGTTCTGCTGCAACTGTGTCTCTTATAATAGACCTAGGAGGATTGATTGCTAGATAAGGATGGGTCCTCTCAAATCATAGTCTTTTAGTAGAGTTTAAAGGTAATTCAATGAATTCGAAAGGAACCCCTCTTGAAGCAAACCTTGTGGTGACTTTAGGCATAGAAAGTTAAGCAGCTTGTCTTAATTAGAGGACTGAAGCTCTTACCAGTGGAGTTACCAGATGCTAGATAAATTTGAATTAGCTATATCAGGACCAACATCAATCTTGAATTTTACTGAGTGTTAAACTATGTATCCCACTAGATGTGCCAAAACTGTTGATGCAAGAAATTGCACCCTTTGACAAGAAGTCAAACTCCTATCTTCTCCTCACAACATAGAAACTCCCCTCTCACCTATGGGACTAGCGAAGCTAGAGGGGAGAGTCTCTAGATAGGGTCTAGCTCCCTTTGATGTATCATGTTTGTTTCAAAAATGCAAAATACATACAGGTATATGTGTGTCTATATATATATATATATATATATATATATAATCGGGGGGATGAAAATGGAAAAGAGAGTGCAAGAAAAATAAGCCTAATCTAAGGAGGTGATACACCAAAACAAGATGACCTTCTCACATCCACTCTCAAAATTAGACAAACACATTTATATGCTTCACCATTGGTGACTGGCTTGGTGCCTTCTTTTAATTCAATGGTGTGCTGGGCAAGCCTTGGGTCAAAGCCCTCTAAGTCACTATAATCCCAAGTAAAGACATCAGAGAAATCCTGACATAGCAAAATGAAAGCCCGCCTTTCTTGAAATGTGAAGAAGTTTCCAAGCGCAAGCAGCTTATTATTAAAGATTTCAACCCTTTCATAATTCTCCTCTTTGGTTATGATGCATACCTTGTCATTTCTCAATTGATCATCTTTATTGAAGATGCCTTCAAGTGTGACTAGACCTTTAGGGAGTTTATTGTTCTTCAATGAAACAATCTGATTATAGTATTGCTACTACAATTTTTCTTGATTCTGTGTTGCAAATTTAGCTTCTTCCTATAAGAAAAAAGCTATTTGATGGTTTCTTTCAAATACTTGCCAATCTGTAATGTTGTCAGGGATTAAAGGCTGAACCACCACCTTCAAGTGGCATGAACCACAATCTTGACTTATTTCCTTTAAAACATCAAACTGGGTGCCAATTGCTGCTAGCCTATCCACTTGTTTATTTTGCTCTATAAGAATAGAGGTGATACTAAAAGCAAGAAAATCCTCCACCAAGTCCCAAAATCTATCTTTGGAAGACTTTAGCAAGGAATTCTTGGTCATATTCAAGCCTCTCACCTAATTTACAATTAGCTTATTGTCTCCCAAAACTTACAACTCCTTAATCCCTCTTTTTCTTGCCCATTCAAGGCCATGTATAAGAGAATCATATTTTACAACATTACTTATGCAAGAGAATTGGAAACAAAAAGCTAAAAAGTAACTTTCCTTTGAAGGGGAGACCAACATTGCCCCACCTCCAATGCCTAGCTTACTTTTGGAACCATCAAAATACAACTGCCATAGCCAAAGGTCTTCTTGGCCTAACTTCATTAAATTTGGCATGAAGGCACCTCTTCATGCATGCAATAGACTCCAAGGTTTGCCTCCTCAATGAACTTGTAAGGATCATGTTTGAAGTTATCATTTCCCCACTCATCCAAGAGTAAGTCTGTGACTCCTTCAAGAGCAAAGGATGGAGATTGGTCTATCTGAGATTCTTCTGGGTTGATGATGGTGTAACTGACATTCACTGCCTTGGGAATGTTCGGTTCTAGATGGTCCTTGTAGAGTGGCTTAGACTCAATTTTCACCTTGGTCCCATACTTGGTTCTAAAAACTAGATATGACCAATTCATTGCTAGATAGCCACTTATTTTTGACGTGAAGTCCCTAGACAACCAAATTGTGAAATACAGAGGAACATCCACTACCACTATATCATGGGGAATTGAGAAGGTTGGGCAAGTATGTAGCATCAAGCCTAAACCCTTCACAATCCCAACTATTTTTATAGGTGTCCCATTTAGTTGTAGGACTGCTTTGTTCATCTCTTCATACTTTAGTCCCATCTTGTCAGCAATACACTTGGGAATCACTGTGGTGTTGGCCCCACTATCAATTATGCAATTATGTACCAAGAAATCCCCTATAACCAAGGATATATAGAAAGGGGGAGTTTTCTCTTCCTTCTTTACCTATCCTAAAGTGGAAGGCTGTCCATTTGTCATCAAGCCATTATCAGTGCTTGTTGGGATAGCTTGACAATCTAGCTCATGCAATCCCTTCTTTAATACATCCTTCTAGCTTGGTAGAGACAATGAATCCCATAAAGAGATGTTCACATGCATCTTCTTCATCTGGTCCACTATATTGATTTGGGGACTGCCTCCCTTCAAGTTTTCCTTGGGTTTGATTCCAAGCTAAACTGCAGGCTGAGGGGCTAAAGGTATAGATGGCTGCCTAAAATTTGGGGCCTATGAATTATGGTGCAATGGAGGAGGTGTTGATGCTGCCTGAGTGGTGGCATAAACTTCTCCCATTACCTTTCTCTTAAACCTTGTGTTGGCTACAACACAATTTGCCTAATTGTCTACAACACCCACATAATTCATTGAATAAAATTCCCCTTCCAAATGGTTCATCAGGGTAGAATCAGGCTAGGCCTGATTGCTACTCGTGCTAGGTTGCATTGAAAGCTCAAAGGCCTGAGATTGAGTGGTTGTTTGGTTTTTTGCATTCTAAAAATATTTCATCATCTCATTTGTGTAAATGGCCTATTCTTGACCATATCCCATGGTTAAATAGGTTAATTGCTCCTATACTAGATTGTTCTAAACTAACACCATGACTTTAGATGATGAAAGGGGGCCTGAGTTGTAATTTTGAAATGGTCTGGTCTAAGTGAGCTGACCTTGTCCTTGATTATATCCTTGAATAGGGGGTCTAGGTCCTTGACCATAATACTGATATCCCTCGTTCGGCCTGTTGCTTTGAGTTTGTTGCCATTTGAGGGCTATAAGTTTGTTTGACATGTTTTGCAATAGGATTTTAACCTCATGAAGTTCATTGGTCAGAATGATGGGAGGCTTCTCAATGAAGAGTAGGGGAGTAATTGGGGGAGTAACAGTTTGAATTGGGGGCAACATTTCTAGGAAAAGTGGCATGTGAGGCCTAGGGGCAATTTTTCTAGCTTGAACCAAGCAATTTTCCGCTGCTATGACTATGTCATAAGCAGTAGGTAGTATATGCCCTCCCATAGATTGGATCATCACAACAATATCATTGTTTAACACTTTTAAGTAGTACAAGAAAGCATAGCTAAGATTTGGTCTTACCAAAATGGGAATTCTGTCCTAAGTCTTTTGAAAACACGTGTTGAAGTCTTGCATATACTCATGCGGAGCTCTCTTTATAGTCATCAGTTGCTCAGTGAGTGAGAGGCCGTCACTCTTTTCCCCAAAATGATCAATCAACTGAGTCCCCAATTCATTCCAAGAATGTATTGAATTCATAGGTAAGGTCCCGTACCAGTCAAGAGATTTGCCTTTTAGAGACAAAGCTAGTAGTCTGATGGCAATATTTTCTTCTATTATATTGTGAATATTGCAAAGGTTAGAAATATTCATAATATGCTCAATGGCTATAATAGGTCCCCCTCCATCGAAGGAAGGCACACTTTTTAGAGCTATTCCTGGAATTGGATTGTAGGATGGGAGATTCAAGGGGCTCTCACCATGAAAAGTAACAAAAGGCAATGCTATGTTTGGGATTGGTTATAATTAGGGTTCTGCTGCAACTGTGTCTCTTATAATAGACCTAGGAGGATTGATTGCTAGATAAGGATGGGTCCTCTCAAATCATAGTCTTTTAGTAGAGTTTAAAGGTAATTCAATGAATTCGAAAGGAACCCCTCTTGAAGCAAACCTTGTGGTGACTTTAGGCATAGAAAGTTAAGCAGCTTGTCTTAATTAGAGGACTGAAGCTCTTACCAGTGGAGTTACCAGATGCTAGATAAATTTGAATTAGCTATATCAGGACCAACATCAATCTTGAATTTTACTGAGTGTTAAACTATGTATCCCACTAGATGTGCCAAAACTGTTGATGCAAGAAATTGCACCCTTTGACAAGAAGTCAAACTCCTATCTTCTCCTCACAACATAGAAACTCCCCTCTCACCTATGGGACTAGCGAAGCTAGAGGGGAGAGTCTCTAGATAGGGTCTAGCTCCCTTTGATGTATCATGTTTGTTTCAAAAGTGCAAAATACATACAGGTATATGTGTGTCTATATATATATATATATATATATATATATATATAATCGGGGGGATGAAAATGGAAAAGAGAGTGCAAGAAAAATAAGCCTAATCTAAGGAGGTGATACACCAAAACAAGATGACCTTCTCACATCCACTCTCAAAATTAGACAAACACATTTATATGCTTCACCATTGGTGACTGGCTTGGTGCCTTCTTTTAATTCAATGGTGTGCTGGGCAAGCCTTGGGTCAAAGCCCTCTAAGTCACTATAATCCCAAGTAAAGACATCAGAGAAATCCTGACATAGCAAAATGAAAGCCCGCCTTTCTTGAAATGTGAAGAAGTTTCCAAGCGCAAGCAGCTTATTATTAAAGATTTCAACCCTTTCATAATTCTCCTCTTTGGTTATGATGCATACCTTGTCATTTCTCAATTGATCATCTTTATTGAAGATGCCTTCAAGTGTGACTAGACCTTTAGGGAGTTTATTGTTCTTCAATGAAACAATCTGATTATAGTATTGCTACTACAATTTTTCTTGATTCTGTGTTGCAAATTTAGCTTCTTCCTATAAGAAAAAAGCTATTTGATGGTTTCTTTCAAATACTTGCCAATCTGTAATGTTGTCAGGGATTAAAGGCTGAACCACCACCTTCAAGTGGCATGAACCACAATCTTGACTTATTTCCTTTAAAACATCAAACTGGGTGCCAATTGCTGCTAGCCTATCCACTTGTTTATTTTGCTCTATAAGAATAGAGGTGATACTAAAAGCAAGAAAATCCTCCACCAAGTCCCAAAATCTATCTTTGGAAGACTTTAGCAAGGAATTCTTGGTCAGATTCAAGCCTCTCACCTAATTTACAATTAGCTTATTGTCTCCCAAAACTTACAACTCCTTAATCCCTCTTTTTCTTGCCCATTCAAGGCCATGTATAAGAGAATCATATTTTACAACATTACTTATGCAAGAGAATTGGAAACAAAAAGCTAAAAAGTAACTTTCCTTTGAAGGGGAGACCAACATTGCCCCACCTCCAATGCCTAGCTTACTTTTGGAACCATCAAAATACAACTGCCATAGCCAAAGGTCTTCTTGGCCTAACTTCATTAAATTTGGCATGAAGGCACCTCTTCATGCATGCAATAGACTCCAAGGTTTGCCTCCTCAATGAACTTGTAAGGATCATGTTTGAAGTTATCATTTCCCCACTCATCCAAGAGTAAGTCTGTGACTCCTTCAAGAGCAAAGGATGGAGATTGGTCTATCTGAGATTCTTCTGGGTTGATGATGGTGTAACTGACATTCACTGCCTTGGGAATGTTCGGTTCTAGATGGTCCTTGTAGAGTGGCTTAGACTCAATTTTCACCTTGGTCCCATACTTGGTTCTAAAAACTAGATATGACCAATTCATTGCTAGATAGCCACTTATTTTTGACGTGAAGTCCCTAGACAACCAAATTGTGAAATACAGAGGAACATCCACTACCACTATATCATGGGGAATTGAGAAGGTTGGGCAAGTATGTAGCATCAAGCCTAAACCCTTCACAATCCCAACTATTTTTATAGGTGTCCCATTTAGTTGTAGGACTGCTTTGTTCATCTCTTCATACTTTAGTCCCATCTTGTCAGCAATACACTTGGGAATCACTGTGGTGTTGGCCCCACTATCAATTATGCAATTATGTACCAAGAAATCCCCTATAACCAAGGATATATAGAAAGGGGGAGTTTTCTCTTCCTTCTTTACCTATCCTAAAGTGGAAGGCTGTCCATTTGTCATCAAGCCATTATCAGTGCTTGTTGGGATAGCTTGACAATCTAGCTCATGCAATCCCTTCTTTAATACATCCTTCTAGCTTGGTAGAGACAATGAATCCCATAAAGAGATGTTCACATGCATCTTCTTCATCTGGTCCACTATATTGATTTGGGGACTGCCTCCCTTCAAGTTTTCCTTGGGTTTGATTCCAAGCTAAACTGCAGGCTGAGGGGCTAAAGGTATAGATGGCTGCCTAAAATTTGGGGCCTATGAATTATGGTGCAATGGAGGAGGTGTTGATGCTGCCTGAGTGGTGGCATAAACTTCTCCCATTACCTTTCTCTTAAACCTTGTGTTGGCTACAACACAATTTGCCTAATTGTCTACAACACCCACATAATTCATTGAATAAAATTCCCCTTCCAAATGGTTCATCAGGGTAGAATCAGGCTAGGCCTGATTGCTACTCGTGCTAGGTTGCATTGAAAGCTCAAAGGCCTGAGATTGAGTGGTTGTTTGGTTTTTTGCATTCTAAAAATATTTCATCATCTCATTTGTGTAAATGGCCTATTCTTGACCATATCCCATGGTTAAATAGGTTAATTGCTCCTATACTAGATTGTTCTAAACTAACACCATGACTTTAGATGATGAAAGGGGGCCTGAGTTGTAATTTTGAAATGGTCTGGTCTAAGTGAGCTGACCTTGTCCTTGATTATATCCTTGAATAGGGGGTCTAGGTCCTTGACCATAATACTGATATCCCTCGTTCGGCCTGTTGCTTTGAGTTTGTTGCCATTTGAGGGCTATAAGTTTGTTTGACATGTTTTGCAATAGGATTTTAACCTCATGAAGTTCATTGGTCAGAATGATGGGAGGCTTCTCAATGAAGAGTAGGGGAGTAATTGGGGGAGTAACAGTTTGAATTGGGGGCAACATTTCTAGGAAAAGTGGCATGTGAGGCCTAGGGGCAATTTTTCTAGCTTGAACCAAGCAATTTTCCGCTGCTATGACTATGTCATAAGCAGTAGGTAGTATATGCCCTCCCATAGATTGGATCATCACAACAATATCATTGTTTAACACTTTTAAGTAGTACAAGAAAGCATAGCTAAGATTTGGTCTTACCAAAATGGGAATTCTGTCCTAAGTCTTTTGAAAACACGTGTTGAAGTCTTGCATATACTCATGCGGAGCTCTCTTTATAGTCATCAGTTGCTCAGTGAGTGAGAGGCCGTCACTCTTTTCCCCAAAATGATCAATCAACTGAGTCCCCAATTCATTCCAAGAATGTATTGAATTCATAGGTAAGGTCCCGTACCAGTCAAGAGATTTGCCTTTTAGAGACAAAGCTAGTAGTCTGATGGCAATATTTTCTTCTATTATATTGTGAATATTGCAAAGGTTAGAAATATTCATAATATGCTCAATGGCTATAATAGGTCCCCCTCCATCGAAGGAAGGCACACTTTTTAGAGCTATTCCTGGAATTGGATTGTAGGATGGGAGATTCAAGGGGCTCTCACCATGAAAAGTAACAAAAGGCAATGCTATGTTTGGGATTGGTTATAATTAGGGTTCTGCTGCAACTGTGTCTCTTATAATAGACCTAGGAGGATTGATTGCTAGATAAGGATGGGTCCTCTCAAATCATAGTCTTTTAGTAGAGTTTAAAGGTAATTCAATGAATTCGAAAGGAACCCCTCTTGAAGCAAACCTTGTGGTGACTTTAGGCATAGAAAGTTAAGCAGCTTGTCTTAATTAGAGGACTGAAGCTCTTACCAGTGGAGTTACCAGATGCTAGATAAATTTGAATTAGCTATATCAGGACCAACATCAATCTTGAATTTTACTGAGTGTTAAACTATGTATCCCACTAGATGTGCCAAAACTGTTGATGCAAGAAATTGCACCCTTTGACAAGAAGTCAAACTCCTATCTTCTCCTCACAACATAGAAACTCCCCTCTCACCTATGGGACTAGCGAAGCTAGAGGGGAGAGTCTCTAGATAGGGTCTAGCTCCCTTTGATGTATCATGTTTGTTTCAAAAGTGCAAAATACATACAGGTATATGTGTGTCTATATATATATATATATATATATATATATAATCGGGGGGATGAAAATGGAAAAGAGAGTGCAAGAAAAATAAGCCTAATCTAAGGAGGTGATACACCAAAACAAGATGACCTTCTCACATCCACTCTCAAAATTAGACAAACACATTTATATGCTTCACCATTGGTAGAAGAAATAGTCTGCAAACTTGACAGGGAGGTTTAAATGAAAGATACAAGAAAAGGAGGTTCACCAAAGGTGTTGTAAGAGGCACTCTATAGATAATCCCTTTTGTTCTGCACTCCAAAATAGAACTCTTCTCATATCAGTTGTAGATGGCACCTTGTAGATAGCTTGTGTGTTGGTGTTGAACCTGTGAGAGCATCAAAAGACAATGACTGAACAAAAATCAAACACTTAGGACATACACATAATATCCATCCAAGAAGAGGTAAAAACTATATTTATTTGATTCAGGTGGAAATTTCAGTAGGGCTATGCCTTGTAAAATTCATGAAAAGATGATTACAAAATGACCAAGTTCGTAATATATATGAGAAGCCAAGAGGCCCATTTGACACTCTCTTTTTTACAAGTGGCATACATGTCCCCTCATGAAAAGAAATAAGTCACTCAAAATATTAATGAGCTATTCATTTTATCTACTCAAAATCTACATATCTCCTTTTCGTGACTTACACGATTTGCCTTTTCATTTAATGCAAAATGGAGAAACCCGTTGCTTCACTAGCTGCCTGCATCCCAAATGATCAATTTGCTAGCACTATTTTACCTACTAGAGTCACTTCAATTAGTGCTAATTGGACCAGTTACTCACTCATCCTTGCATGTCACTTTGTCCATTTTGTCTTAACTAGCTCATTTGGCCCTTGGGGTGAACATCTTGGCAGGTCACTACGTTTTGAGCTCCTTTCCATGGCTAGTGCTCTCCTTTGCCTTTGAAAACCAAAAGGCCATTTCACTTATTAATTTTTACATTCACATGATCGTCATGCTTTCAAAACCAATGGACATCTCATCCTCTTAAATTTGATTGCCTCCTGAATGTCACCGCTTGAAAACCAACAGCTATTTGGCTCTTTTAAACTTGACATCCTCTGGGACATCACCATCCCCGTAGCAACACTATCGCATCCCTTATCGGCCTTTGCTTATTTGCCTTCACTATAGGTAACCCTTTTTCCTTGTTGTGACTATCTCCTAGGTCTCGCATGGACCAATTCTCCATGGACAAGTTCCCTAGGTAAATTTCCCTGGGTCTGTGTGGCCTTTGCTTTATTTTTTGTGGACTTTGTCTATAGACATTTTCTCGTAGACAAAAAGTCCACATAAATTTTGTCTGATCTTGCTTTGAAGCTTTGGTGTTTGTAGCCCAAATTCCTTTAGACTTTTTGTTTGAAGGAATTGGGACTTAACCAATTTTGATCAAGACTTTTACTTTGAACCTGAGCTTTGAACATCTGCCAAGGTCCCTTTTCCTGTGAAGCACTGACCCTCTAAAAGGGCACTAAACCTTTGAATTAAACCATTTGGCCAAGGGCATACCCTTAAACCGAGTATTGAACTAGGCCCTTTGAACCAAGCTGTTGAACCAAAAAGGTTCAATGGTTCAAAGTTTAACCAAGCACACCGATTTTCTAATGAACCAAGCCGTCGAACCTTTCCATTGAACTTTTCCATTAAACTGAACCCATTGAATCAAAATGGTTCAAAGGTTAAACCAAGTGCACTGATGGGCCTTTGAACCAAAGCTAATGAACTTTTCATTGAACTGAGCAGAGAAACACTAGCATTGAACTTGCAACCTAGAAATGACTATTTTTGAATAGCAAAGGGAGGAGGTGATCACGATTTTGCCTATGGGCAAAATTGGTCAATAATAAGGCCATACCTATTTATATCTAAGATTTGATAGTGTAATTTTGATTTATAGGATTTTGCTCATAAAATATTTTAGTAGTGTTACCATATCCAATTCATAATCCAACGATCCAAGACAAAGGTGTTAAGTAGAGAAGGAGAAATTGTAGATTTATTATTAAAGACTTTTTGATGTAAAAACTAAGCAAGCCACTTCAACAAGCAATTTAGACCTCTATGGAAGGTGAAAGAATGACTTTTTATGTTTTATTTATATTTTCACTTGTATGCATGTTACTTATGCTCTCCCTAGTCTCTAGACTAGAGGTGTCAAGTGTTTAGTGTGTTATTTTGATTTTGTTTTATTGGACTAACACAAGACTAACCTCCCCTCTACATATTCTTTGCTTACATGATGGCATTATCGATGGGAATTAAACTGTAGAAAGTTCTTCCTAAGGCATTTTATAACATCCTCCTAACAATTTTCATGTCAAAATCTAAATTTGTTGACCAAAAATGTTGAAATTGAAGGCTCATAAATGTTTCAGAGGAAATCACAATTTCATTCTATATAGTCACATTTTTTCTCCCTGTAATCATGATATTTCAACAATATCATGACTTTTTAGTTACATTTTTGTCTCTATAGTAGAGATTTTGTAATAAATTCTATGATATTATTGTAAGTGTTATAATTTTGGCTCTAACCACCATGGTTTTCTATTAACTTTTTTATGTTGTAAAAAAAATGGAAATATTACAATATCATGACTTTATAATTGCAATATTGCCTTCACAGTTGTGATATTCCCCTAACTTTTATGATATTACACTAACAATCATGGTATTTCCTTTAACCATGATGGTTTACTACTAATCATGTTGCTTTGTAGGGTATGTTGTGATATTGCACTAATTTCTATGATACTATCCTAAGTTATGTGATATTGTTTTAATAATGGTGATTTTATGATAACACTCTAATTTGTAGTAAACTTGAGGTTTTGTGCTAATAGTTTTAGTTTTATAGGTAAATTCATGGTATTTCTCTATGTTTCTATAATTTCACAATGTGTAAAAATTCTGAAACCCAAGAGTTAATTTTCAAAATTCATTTGCTCAATTACATTTTGCTTATATGTACAAGGACCCCACTAACATGTTTTATATTACCCAAAGGACAAGAAAAAATGGTTTTAAACACTAAGTTTTAAAACTAACATTTAAATATGGTGTTTTAAATTATTTTTACTTGAGCTATTTTCATTTTTTCTAAAGTTTTCACACAACACCAAGGTTCTAAACTTATGACATATTTCATTTGGTGCTATAAAAATGAATCCAAACTTTAGTTAAATACTCATAAGAGTTTTAATTTTTATGTTTGTTGATTGAGTATTTTTTTAAAAATATGAGTGTCACATGTATGCTCTCTCCCGATCCCATTTAAATTACTTGGGTGATTAAAAACTCACTCTTTACATTTGTCACTTTTGTCCAAAATCATGAAAGAGAAGTCATTAAGGCCCTACCCAAAATTTGACTAATTTGGGTGACCCCAAAATTACCATAAATTCCTTCCACTTCATTTATTTCATTTATTTTGGCTTGTGGATGAGAGTTCATTGCCTCATCATGTGTTTTCTAGGGAAGTGTTGACTTGGAAATTTATCTCCTGACATCACATTAACCCCACTCCATGATAGGGGTATAAAAATTGAGGTTGACTTACTAGGATACTTGTTTGAAAATTTAATCAAACCCCATTATTAATATATTTCCTCCAAATGTATGTTTAACTTAGGCATCTCACTATACTAAGCAATTTACAGATGTAGTGGTTGTGAAAATAAAAAGACATTTTCACAACAAGCTAGTTAACATGGATCCAATTTGTGTTTTTCCCTAGTGTTAACCACACATACAGGACCATTTAGAATTAAATAAAATGAATATTTTAGACAAAACCACTTTTCATGGACATATTTTCAATGCAGGGTAAGTACCTTGAAGTTCCATGTCTCTATATGAACTCTTGAGAGAAGAGGGAGCCTAAAAATACTACCTTTTATAAACTTTTAATATTTTGAATAATAACTTAAATACATCTCAAGATAAATTATATAGATATAATTTGATAGTAAGATGCCACCTTGTCATTTTTAGGATTTAGGATGTTACACTTAGGTGTTTTTGTCATTTCTCATTTTTACTTACATGGTCTTGACTCAAAAATATTTGTTTATCATACCATGTCTAACAAAAGTCTTGTTTACACATCACTCCCTTATTTAAGGGGAATTATGTCATCTATCTGACAGCACACTTTACCTAAGTCATTTGTAAAACTCTATGTGTGTGTGAGAGAGAGACTTGTTTGAAAGTGGAATTATTACACTATCCATTTTATTCCAAATATTGTGCCTTAGAGTCTAGAAACATACCATTTATCATACCTTTAGAGAATGATAATTTTTTTACAATATTCAAACTATTTTAAAGACTTTTTTAGTTATAACTAATTGTAATTTCACAACCATGTATGCCTTCTTGGTTTATAGCTAGTATAGTTATGTTGTTTATTCTAGTCTAGCTTGTTGTCTATTTCAAAACAAGTCTTCTAAATCATGTCCAAAATTAGTGTTGACAAGTTTAAATCCAAACATTGATTGGTTTATGCCTATGTCTCATTTTATTTTGTCTTAGATATTTACTTTTCACTTTTAGGTTGTGAAACTTAGACTAATTTCTTTCTTGATTTAAATCCTATTTTTTACCTAGATTTTTGGCAAAGTTGTTTGTCTTTCATGTGCCTAAGGTCAAATATATTTTTCCAAATGATAAACTATATTTTTAAATCTGAATTCCTAGTTTGTGTCAAAGTGTTTCAAATTTCTCATCTTAATATCTTGCCCTTTATACCTAGTGTTCTTTAAAAGTCTAGCATTTGTTCCTTATTCCCAAAATACATATCAAATCTTATTTTGTTTCTAACCTAGTGTTGTTTCAAAGCCTAGATCTTTTTCCTTGTTCCCAAAAGACCTAGTAATTTAATTTTTATTTTGATTCAACTCTAGGTCTTGTGTCATGTTCCTAAGAGTCCTAACACTTTACATATTTGTTCTAGACATAGTTTGTTTTTATCCTAGCTTTATAGCATAAGTTATATAATAAAATCAAGAACAATTGTATTACATTAATATTCCATTGACATATTATCCTTATTTGTTTGACCATCACTTGACTGACAATAAATATGAGGTTTTAGTTAGATCCACAAAGGTAGGGGCCAAGTTTCTATTAGACTTTCCTCATGAAAATTTACCTAGTCTAGTTAGAATGCCTTTAAACATACCTTATAACTAAACCATTGAACAAGCCTCTACTAGCCATCATCAAGCACTCATACCAATTTCATATCAAGACCTAAATATTATTTTCAATGGAAAGGGCCTTGTGGAGGACTATTTAATAAAAATACAACAACTATATCAAACCTATTTAAATATAACATCTAATTTTAATATCATGTCTATGTCAAATGCTCTACTCATAGAGCTAGCTCCTTCAACAAGAGTATTAATTGAGTTGATGGGTTAGGATAATTTAGGTATAGACTAATTTGTATAAATAAATTTAGTTGGTGATAAATATAATATCCCATTTATTGAAGAAGTGACTACTACTTCTATGCAAAATAATGTGCCAAACATGATGGATAACATGTAAGTGTTTTCCAATCCAAGCCAAAGTGGTTTAGCTATATAAAAAGATAGTTTTCAATAAAAAGTCCCTTTATTTAATATTATGAGTGGTTAAAAACAATAAGGAAAGTAATTCCTACATCCCTACCATAAAAAAATACCTATACTCATCAACTAGTTACTTATTTAAGCATGCAACCACAAGGATTAGGTAATCAAGTGCCAACTGGTGCTTTTCCTTAGCAACACATGACAAATTATAATCTACCTCAATAAGTAATGACTAACATTACAAAAGAATAAGCATTATATAGTTTACCATTGTAGTAGAGGAAGAAGATTATACCACCTCAACAGGTAGTGAGAAATATACCTCTAAAGTCATAGGCCAATGTACCTTTACAAGAGCAAATGTTGTCAAATCAATAATGTGTGTTTATTGGTCAAAGATAATTTTTAAACACCCAAAAAACATCTAGTTAACAATAGATTCTATCTCAACAAAGATGTACCACTATCCAACAATAAATAATTAGGTAGCAATTGCCTTGCGTTTAACACATGACACAAATCCAATGATAGGGCCTTGGTTCATAATAAGTTACCTTTATTCATCCAGGTTTGACTAATCGATCATAATTCACTACTCAACCTCATAAAGCACAATATTTTACCCAAAGCCATATCCTTCCATCACAACCCCAATTGCCTCAAAGTTAAGTCTATATAGCAAATCCAAATTAGAATATCACATAATAACATGTACAATTTCAAAAACCACATCCCAATCTATGGATGAATATTCCTAGTTGGTTCACTCATAAAACCAACATTTAAAAAACAAACCATACCTTCATTATACCCTAGTCAATGTAATCCACCTTTGACCACCCATCCTCCATCTCAACTAAATGTTCAATTTAGTTTTTCGGCAAAAGAAATATAACAAATGAAGGATGTGATTGTCTCTATTAAATAAAGGAAAGAGACCAAGAATTTGAATTTATATGTTGTGTGTTCATACCCATTCAACATGGAGTATCTACAAATACCATTTCCTCTAGGGTATGAACCATCAATGTTTGATAAATACAATGGTAAAGGAGACCCTAAGGCCCATTTGACATTATTCTTTATTGATTGTCAACTAGTGGCTTACAACAACATTTATCTCCTCTTTTTTTCTTCTAAGTCTATAAGGATAGGATTTAGAGTGGTTCCTAAAATTTCCAAAGAATTTTGTATCTAATTTTGATGATCTTTCAGACATATTTGTGTAACATTTATCCTATAATCTCAAACATGAGACTTCATTAGTATATTTGACTCTGGGCAATAAGAAACTTGGTAAAAGTTTTGAAATTTATCTACAAATATGGAGATCACTTGATATTCAGTTCACCCACATCTTATCAGACAAATAATTGGTTATTACATTCACTAAAAATTTGCATAATGATATATCCTATCATCTAGAGATTTAGTATGCACATAACTTAAAAGAGATCATTAATAAAGGGTTAATAATTTAAAAGGAAATTACTAAAAAAGGGATTATCTATTCTACCTCATCAAAGCAAAACCAAAACCAAAACTAGAGAACCGGCCAAAACTAAGTCCAAGTACAAGTGTCAGCACCAACCTAGGCTAGTAATTATGATAAATATAAACAATAAAATCAAAATAATAATGTTGTTATAAATGGATTAATTGAGTTGCATTATGCCCAAATAGTGTAAATACCATCTACATCAGCTACGTCACAAATGTAGATTAGTCTTAATCAACCACCTATTCAGCAAGTGTATCCTTTATAAAAACCTAGACCAACTCCAAAAATGTTAAAAACCACTACCTTTACATTCTCCTCCTCCAAGAAGGAAGCCCACTCCTCAAGATTTTAATGATCTTGGTGAACCCGTAGATGTAGAGTTTCACAAGATAACTAAAACTAATATGATTAGGTAGCTAATTTCAAAGCACTATCATGAGGGTAGTCGTAATCTGTAATGGTATAGAGAGAATGAGTTATATGAATACCATCATATATATATATATATATAATATTTTCCATTGTGTGCATATAAATTGCCTCATTAAAAATATGTTGGAAAATGATGAGATTACATTGGATAATAGAACATCTACATCCAATTAGAGCCTAGGTATCTACCAAAACCCTTTTCTATTATATAATAATAATAATAATAATAATAATAATAATAATAATAATAATAATAATAATAATAATAATAATTAAAAATAAATAAAAAAATAGTAGCAATGAAATCTTGGAAAATAACATCAATAATATCAACAATAGTCATGATGACAACAACAAAAATACCACCATCAACAACAATAATGTCAATCAATGAGAGGAACCAAGGCCAAAATGATTCCAATAACCAATAGATTTACCACATAGTTTCATATGACTATAACAAGATTTTATGTCATATTTTGGGAGGTCGTGTTTCAACCATCACCATTAATCCTAGACCAAGTGCCAATAGAAGAGGACCATTGCTACATAATTTCAATTGATTTACCAATGATATTAATCCTTCCTTGACCTGGGATTACAAACAAGCACAATAACAACTAGGGATTACTATTTTTGGACCTTATACTGACAACTTGTCATTATCCTATTTAGCCTATCTCCATCATTATTTTTTAAAAATGGTCCTATATCTAATCATGATTACTAAATCACTACTTGGCGTTTAAATATTACCATTCCAATCCCACAACCTCCTACCAATGAACCAATCCAACCCACTATGATGTCCAAGAACAAGCCATATTCCACTATTAAGTAAAATCTATATGATATTATGGAAAAAATTCAAAAGACACCTATACAAATCAATTTCCTATATTTGTTTCATATGTCTACAATCCATAAAAACATTTTAAAATAACTCTTAGGCCAATCCCAAGTTTTAATGACATAACCCTTGATAAATTCCAAGATTTGGTTGGATACCTGTCCCTAGGCCAACAATTGACCTTTGACTAGAGTCATATGTCTTCACTTGGCCCTCTCCATAATAATCCCCTGTATATTGAAGTTTTTAGCACATGACACAAATTCAAATGTGTCCTCATAGACAATGTATTAGGACTAAATATTATGTCTCTAAAGATCATCAAGCATCTTGGATATATAATAGTTGATCTACAACCAAAAACAATTACTATCAAAGCCTATGATAATGAATAATGGGAATCATAAGGTAGTATAAGCTTGCTAGTTATCATTAGGACCTTAACCCATGATACACTTTACCGTGTGTTTGATCTATACCTATCTTAAAATTTGCTTCTCGATAGACCTTAGATACATGAGATGAATACAATCCCATCAACATTACACTAGTGTCTCAAGTTCTCACACTTATGCATGGATGTCACCATCAATGGATATTTATAGCCCATAAATTTTGCAAATATTTTGAAATAGAGTATGAAAGTTATAACAACCACTTTGGCCTAGATCTAGTTCCAAAAGAGGACAAAGAAACCTATATACTTGTCAAATTGCAAGAGGACAATTGTATAAACCCTAATAGCCTTGATTTATCTTTACATATGCATCCTCTTAAAATTTCAAACCATTTTATTATCTCAACCAATGGAAAAAGAGATTATTTGACCCATAACACATTGCACATTACCAAACTTCCATAGAATCCCAAGTCCTATGGAAGACCTAAAGTTAAACCACCTTGCATAGAATGATAATGAAAAGGAAAAGGAAAGATTCATAATTTGGATCCTATCATTTTCACACTATCCACTATCCATGAAGAGGACCCACTTGCCAATGATGAATCTTGGTTGTACAATGACAAATTAGTTGATTACTACAAAAATACTAAATTCCCCATTCCTAAAAAAGATCATCAAGAACTAAGCCTATGAAGGTAGAGGCCTTGAGCCAAATAAGTAGGGTACTCTTGCGACAATTTTTATAACTTGGTATAAAGGAACCTATGGTCTCAAATTTGAACTATCTAAGTGTGACTGCATGTATCTTATTCATGTTCCAACACCAATGTCTGTTGATGATAATGCCAACAATGAAGTAGACTTTGATCACATAATTTATGAAGACCTCTCCAATACCAATCTATTTGACACCCATGCCATTTTTACCATGACCCCAATTTTTTGATATAATCCACTTCCTCTATATCACCCTCAACTTATATCCTAGGACCAACAAAAATCCATAGTGAATGTAGATGATTTTGAGAATGATGAGGCCTTTTGAAATTTTCTATTCCTAAGAGACAATGTTCCATTGGGAGACTACAAACAAGGGTTTTATATCAAATTAGATCATATAGCCTATTTTAGAGAGTGGGTGAATACCCTTAGCCACAAATAAAAGATTAAAACATTAAGGTCCCAAAGTGAAAACCTCTTTGAGGCACTTTTAGACTAGATTAAAAGTAGAGAGAAAGGACAATTTTTTGGTCAAAACCTTTTTTAGGAGATATTAGATGGGGGTGTTCACCTTTCCTTAAATGAAGCTCAAGAGACCACTAATGATAAATGGGATTTTGGGTCTAAGTTTAGTCCAGTAGAACAACATGCCTTTGATTGAATTGCCTAGGAATTTATAATAGTATTTGTGACATGGCCATCCCTACCATTACAATATTTTGATTCATCTTTTTTGGGAAAGCTTTAGAACTAGTCCAAATAAAGGACTTTGTAGTTATAGGCCAATTCAAGTCATTTCCAACTATTCTAGAATATTTTTTAACTCTCTTCATAGAAGACACTATGTAAGTCAACATTTGGATTTGAGACAACCCAAAATAGATCAAATTAGGTACATCCCTAACTAAAGAGGAATGTTAAATCTCTATAACCCTTATGATAGAATCTACTAACATCTTTACTTGGGCCTATTCAGACATGATAGGTTTCGATCCCACCTTGGTTTTATACCACCATGTTGTGCATCATGATGCCAAACCTATAAAGTATAAACTATGAAAGATGCATCCTTACATTACTATACTAGTAAAGAAAGAGTTCGAAAAAGCTTTAGAATCGAGATGTATCTGATTAATCGTCTACTTAGAGTGGATCTTGAATGTTGTTTTAGTAAGTAAGAAGCTCGAAGGAATTAGAATCTACACTAATTTTATAGATATAAATAATGTTTTCCCCAAATATGACTTCCATCTACCAAACTTTGACATGATATTTGACTCCACACCAAGGTATGAAATGCTTTCACTTATGGATGGATTTTTAGTATACAATTAAAGATAGATTACACCAGGAGAGCAACACAAAACAATGTTTTGTTATCAAGTTATGTTATTTGGTCTCAAAAATTTTGGGTCCACATATAAGATATCCATTACCATCATATTTCATGATATGATTCATGAAATTATTGAAGACTGTATTAATGTAATATTAAGTAAATCAAATAACCATGTTGATCATCCATCTACACTATGAATAATATTTGAGAGGCATTGTGAATATAAGTTTAGACTCAATCCTAAGAAGTACATATTTTATATCAATTCAATAAAATTATTATGCTTCATCATCCCTCACTAAGGCATTGAAGTTAATCCTACCAAAGTACAAGCTATTATCGAGATGCTACCACCTTCTAATTTGAAGCATCTCCTTGTTTTTAAGGAAAGATTCAGTCTATGAGGGTATTCATCTCATAATGGGCCAACAAATGCCATCCATTTACACAATTATTGAATAAGGGTGCCACATTTCATTAGGATGAATATTATCAAAAATCCTTTCACCATCTAAGGGAATATCTTACCAATCCACCTATTTTCTTACAACCAATGGTAGAAAAGTTATTCTTACTATACCTATCTACCATAGAAAAAGCCCTAGGGGCACTTCTAGCTCATCATGATGACAATGAAAAAGAACATGTCATGTACTATTTAAGATGTACACTGGTCATGTATGGACATAGCTATATGCCAATTGAAAAATCCTATTTATCTATGGTCTCTATATCCCAAAAGTTATGTTATTACATGAATAACAATAAGACCATAATTATTTATAAAGTATATCTTCTCAAGTATATACTATCAAAGAAAATTTTACAAGGCCACATGGCTAAATGGATCATGCTTCTATGCAATTTTGAAATCAAATATGTCAATCATAAATATATAAAAGAACAAGTACTTATATATCAACTTTATGGATCTCCCCTTGTAGATACTAAACCACTCACCTTTTAATTCCTAGATGAGAATATCATGACCATCATTGAAACACCTCCTAATGAGTAGCTCTAGATGTTCTATTTTTATGGATCATTCACATCACATCGATTAGGGGTAGGCCTATTTTTTATTACCCCAAGTGACTTTTTATACCTAAATAATTTCATATCATCTTTCGTTGTATTAACAATATGGTTAAATATGAAGCAATCATTACTAGGTTTCATCAGGTTGTACAATGGAGTGTTTAGCATCTCATAGTTTATGGTGATTCTCAGTTAATCATCAATTAGGTTATAGACCACTTTCAAACCAATGTGACAAGATGTTTCTATACAAGGACATGGTGGACACTCTCAAATAGAAAATTGAAAACAAATAATTTAAACACATACCAAAGGGTAATAATAGGATAGTGGATGCCATAGCCACCATTAGTTTTTTGATCTACCACACAGAGAACGCAAAAAATATCAATTCCTCATTGAAACTCTTTTAGATCCTTCTCATGAACCTTCAAAAATCATAATGATATATGATATTATTAGTCTCATATCTATAAGGTATTCATACCTCTTTACCTATGTTCATGACCATATCATGCCACCAAACCTATCATGTAAACAACTAAAGGCCTTTACCCACCAAATCTCACACTATACCTTACTTAACCAAACCCTTTACTACCACAAATTTTATGTAACTATACTTCATTATTTAAATTTAGCAGAAAAAACATTAGTATTATGGGAAGTTCATGAAGGAGTATGTGGTACCCACACCACTGAGGCCATCCTAGAAAAAAATATCCTATATACTAATTACTATTGGCTAATTATGGATGTAGATGCAACTAAATATGTTAAAAGGTGTGACAAATGTCAAATTCATGCCAATTTTATTCATACCTTTGAAAAAATACTAAAACCAATGCTTACACCATGGTCATTTTCAACATGGGGACTCTATCTCATTATGAAGATTAATCCAACTTCATCTAATGGCCATAAAAATATCCTTACCATTACTAAATATTTCATTTAGTGGGTTGTAGTTATACTCCTCACTTACATGATTGAAACACAAATTTCTAAGTTCATATTCAATCATCTCATTTACCGCTATGGTATCCCATCCAATATTATATCTAATAATGATAGATCATTTATGAATAAGGAAGTCAAAATGTTATGTGCCAAGTACAATATTACCCAACATTTTTCTACTACATATTACCCTCAAGGTAATGGCTAAAAAGAATCATACAGTAAAACCATTATTAACATCCTTTAAAATATTATCAATGATGATGGAAGTGATTGACATTGCCAAATATTATACACCCTCTAGGCATATTACACTAATTATCATACTCTAACAAATTCCACTCCATATTCCTTAGTCTATGGCATTGAGGCCAATTTTCCCATTGAAGTTGAGTTACCTTCTTTACATATGTCATTGAAAAACATTATGTATGATGAAGATTATAGATTAGATTGCCTACAAGATCTAGAGTTAATAGATGAAAAACACATGACCATTGTCAATAGACTTTAAGCATACCAAAATATACTCCATGGCCATTATACCCTATGGTTTAATCATAGAGACTTCAAGCTTGGTGATCTTATACTCAAATAAGACCAAAAGAACACCATAGTCTAGAAGAAGAACAAGGGAAATTTCAAACCCAATTGGATATGACCATATGCAATTGTCACAAATTATGGCTTTAGAGCATATAGGATATCTACACTAGACATAGATAAAGTTGATGAGACAATAAACATCATACACCTCAAGTGTTATTTTACTTAGGAGACTTGAATTATTGTCTATGAGGCATGTTTCTATTGTAATATATTATCATCATTTTTATTTTTACTATACCCTATATTGTTATACCATACATTCACTATTGAAAAAAATTTGTTTTATCCTCCCTACCCAACCCTTTTCCCTTGGTTTCACTCCATTAATTCTTTAGGCACCTTCGATGAGGATATTTAGATCAAGTTTCAATAGATGGTTTAGTATTCTAGATAGAGGAAGTATTTTAGACTAGCATGATAGTGGTTTAGCAGTTGCATCCTTCACAAATTATTTCATTTCATTATGAGTATTATTGATGATAACCAATTTTGGGTAAATTAGTATCACACTTCGGGGTACTAGTTCTAACTAACTTTCAACAACTTAGTATCATTGACTTATTTCATTATTTATTAATTATAACTACCTATATGAAAATTAAGAATAACATCTTTATCATTCATTATCGTATCACCTTATCATTCCTATGACATATTATGCCATCTACCTAATTCATAAACTTGTTTCTACCTAGTCACATTCCTCTATTGTAAGGCAAAACAATAGTGACTTGAGGTCCTAATGGGACTATGTAGGTAGTACTTGATTGACATTGAGGTTATATTAGTCACCCTTTTCCATGTTTTTTCCATTTTTAAATTTGGACTATTTAATATCTCATAATTCTCATTTGAGTTTAGTTGCTTCCAAAATTTTAAAAACATTTTTAAAAGATCTAGAAAATCCTAAAAATCACAATAATTGTGAAAATTGGCTTAGAATTTCCATGAGAGATATAAAGCCATCAATCTTGTTTATTCAGTTTATTTCTAGACCACTTTAGTCTTTTTCTTCCCATTTATGGGAGAACTACATCAACTTGAGGTTTTCATGGACTATGTAGGCAACACTTGGATACATGGAGTATCTTAGGTTATCTTGGCTACACCTTATTTTATTTTCAACCACTTCTTTGTCTTGAGAATTTTGGGACCCCTATTTATTTAACAATTAACCTCTTATCCTTTAGTTTCCCCTTCCTTATTATCCTATGACTTAAGCTCTTACCATTTTGTGAGTTTCTATTATGTGCATTTTGTATTTGAATTTGATACATTAATGCCCATTAGGCTTCCTCTCATGCTCTCATCATTTTTCAATTTACTTCCCATTTTTCCTCTACATCATCAATAATGTTTTATTATTATCACTTTTCTTCTATCCATATACTTGGATAAATACATTTCACATAAATTTTATGTTGGATCTTCCATCTGTATAACTATGTAGGTAGCATCCACATGCCTAATGCAACTGAAGTTAGCTTAGCTACCCCTTAATTTTATTCTATTCCCCACCATTTGGTTTATTTGTGTCCTTATGCCCTATAGCTTAGGGGCAATTTCTATGATCTTGTTTGTGACATTGTTTACCTATAGCTTAGGGGAAACTTTGTGTCATTTGTTTTTGTCTTCTATTTTTAATAACATTATGATTAGCCATTGTTTATGTTTTTTTCATTTTTTGATGGTTATTTTTTGTTTCATTGTGTCTTTATTTTTACCTCTTGTTGTTTTGTTGTGATTTTAGTTTATTGGTGTTTTGTATTTATGTTTGTTTGTTTATTTGTTTACTTTCATTATTATGCCTTGACTTAGTATATTTTCAATAATCGGTATTCTTTGTGTATTATACTTTAGTCCATCCATATTCATATGTCAACATTATCCTCATGGTTTTTATCATCAATGCATTATTTTTGATTATTTATTGGATTGCATGTTAGTCCTTATGCCTATTTTGTATTAACTCTCATGGTGTTTTATATCATGATTCATACAATTACATGCTATAACTAACATCATCCTGATAAATCTTACAAGCAATGAGTCCATGGTACTTCTCCATGGTCAATTGAAAATTCTTGATCTATCCCAATATTTTCCTAAATATAGAGTAATTAAATCATGAAATAATTTTAATCTTTTCTAATTAGGACATGCATCTCCATAATAACAAATAGTCAAAATTGATCTTTCTCCTCTATACCAACTTACTCTTACTCCATGCATATAAATTTAGTAAATAAGTCCCATTTTCCAATTTACCATATTGTCCCACCTAGATGTTAATTATTGTAACCACCTTTGGTCAAATCATTTATTTTCAATCCAAAATATTGTGTGAATTATTATAACCACCTTTGGGCAAATCATTATGTTTCAATATATCTAGATGTTAATAATTATACCACCTTTGGTAAAATCACTATCTCTATCCATCAGGACATGTTTTCATTATGCCAATAATTCTAACTGGATTTGGAAAAATCATTATTTTCATTTTGCTAATGATTATAACTAACTTTTTCCAAATAATAATATTTGTACCTTATTATGATAATGATTATAAATGCCTTTGGGAAAATCATCCTTTTTATCTACCCAACTAGGGCATCTAGCTATGCCACTAATTATCACCACCTATGAGAAAAATTAATCTATTATACCCCTTTTTTACCTTTTTATCGCATCATTTAATTATTTTGAGGGATGATTCACTAACCTTATTTTCCAAATACTCCCTTGAGGGGGTATCAATGACTCATCCATCACCTATTAAGAATTAGGAGTAAAATAAATTTTTATTTTTTGAGAAGACATTACTATTCATATAGCTTACAATGCCTTCCCAAATATGTGTAAACTGTAGATACCCCTTTTTGGCCACAACTAGCTTCCAACCAAACTTCAGGCTGATTTATACCAAATATTACAATCTAAGCCTAAAAATCACTAAAAATCCTAATTTCAACTATGAATCATTCATAAATGATTAGAATCATGTTTAGGCATCCTTATTTGGTGTATTATACCATACACAATAATAAACTCTCATATATTCATCCATAATCACCTTGTGACCTAACAATTAGTAGTTTAGCCTATGGACCCATTAAGTGGGGCACATGAACAATTCTTAATATAGCTAAAATGTTAATCAAAATGAATAAGATAATTAAACCATATTAAAATCTTATCTAAATTATCTAGTTTAGTTAATAAATATATAAAAATGTAAATTCAAAAAATTAAAATATTGAGGCTTTTCATGATTGCCTTTATGAGTTGTCAAGCTCTTTCAAAGTATCTCAAAATATCTAATTTGAGATCCATGCCTAGTAATTAAAAATAATGATTACATGACAAATTTTAACTCAATTAGAGTTAGCCTTAAATCAATTAGGGTTAGTTTTAAATCATTCCATGTTTAAACTCAACTTTAAATCACCTTGGGTGAGAGTTAACTTCTGAGGCTATAAATACAAGGCCATACCTATTGATATTTAAAATTTGATTATGTAATGTTATTATGTAGTATTACCCTCATAAAATATTAGTAATTTTATCATGCCAGATTCATAAGCCAACCAACCAAACCAAAGGTTCTAAGGAGAGAAGAATGAAATGGATCTTCTTTGTTAAAGACTTATTGGTGTACAAAGTGAGTAAGCCACTTAAAAAATCCATTTAGAGCTCTAATAAAGGTAAAAGAATGATTTATTTTATGTTCTACTTGTGTTCTCATTTGTATGATTATTACCTATGCCTCCCCTGGTGTCTAGGCTAGAGGTGTCAAGTGTTTAGTGTGTTATTTTGATTTTGTTTTATTGGACTAACACAAGACTAACCTTCCATCCATATTAATTATTCACATTTTTGGGGCCTCAACTCACCAGGATTTTACCACATGGATTCATCTTGTGTTCCCTCTTGCTTAAAATATAAATGAATATATCTAAAATGACTTGTTAAATAAGCTTGAGGCTATAAAATTATGACATGTAACTTCAGGCAAGGTTGAAAAATTGATTAAGTGTTTGAAAACACTAAAAAGGTTTGGGACTATTGAGAGGTCAACATATGACATTAGGCAAATCTAAATAATTTACTAAGTGTTTAAGTCTTTTTGCCTTTACAACTTTTGCTTAGGATTTAGCTTTTATCATCTCTAAAACACCTTTTTATTAGACAAAAGACGTAATCAAGGCAACAATTTAGATGACAATTTGGGTGATGGGTCCACCCTAATTGATGACAAAAATTTTGGGAGCCATAACTTTTGCACCGTAGCTCCATTTGACTTACCATTTGAACTGTTGGAAAGCTAATAATGATGGAAATGTCATGAGATAGAATTTATCTTTTATTAATGAAGTTTGACCCCCTAAAACCTAATGGAAGTGTCCCAAATTTCAATTTTAGTAGTGCTGTCTAAAAATAGTAAGTTTCTAAAAATAGTAATTCCTTGAATTTTATATTGTTGTAAATCATGGAAGTCAAACCAATTAATCTCCCATGAGATTGGTGACCTTACACATCCTCCCCACACCTTAGAAACATGTATAAATTAAGATATAACCTGAAATGGAAATTAGATATCTTTTCTCAGAGATAAGCATATGTTTGGGTCCACAAATTTGATCAATAAAACATCTCTTCTCAGAGATAACATTATTTGAATTATTTTGTTCTTGTTTCTTGAATTATATTTCAACTAAATCTTTTGAGTTTTTTATTAGTGGTATCAGAGTGATTTGTCTTTGGAGTGTATGATCTTGAGAATGAGGTCAGATTATCAGAAGCTTGGGTGGAAAATAGAACAAGCAGACTATCCACCTATTCACTCCAAATGACTTCAAATGGCAGACAAAAATGAGACATCTGATCCTTTCAAGGAAATGGTGAATGAAGCCCTCCAATATCAGTAAGTTCAGAAGCTACAATAATTCACTCAAATTATCCAACAAATCTCAATGGGAAATTCTAGCTCCTTATCTACACCCCCACATCCTTTTCATGCCTCAAACCCTTCAAGGTTGAGTTGAATTTTGATATCCCTACATTTGAAGGAAAAATAAATGTTGATGTAGTATAAAATTGGTTGGATCAATTATCTTCTTATTTTTATTTAAATAAATTCACTAATAAAGAGAAGATCACTTTTTCTCTTTTGAAAGCATCATTGCATATCAAAAATTGGTGGGACGTGTACAAAAAGAGATTCAGTGCACATGATATTGGCCTTGAGATAGAACCTACTTGGGATGATTTAATAGAAGATATGAAGGAATAATACTACCCCATTGGATCATATGACAATCTGTATATAGAGTGGAAACAACTTTGCCAAGGTAAGGAACAATCTGTTCAAGATTACACTGATATTTTTCATTCTCTATTTACAAGATTGGGCATCCAAGAAAGTGAGAAACACAAGGTTCTCAAATATTGTGGTGGAATACAATGGTACATACAGGGAGAAATGGAACACTTCAATTTGGAAACCCTTGGTGAGGCATACAAGTTCATAGTGAATATTGAGTAGAAGCATGAAAGAATGAATATCATGAGTCAGCCTTCAAAATAGAGAAGTGATAAAGAAGGTCAAACACGAGGCCAAAATTAGAAGAAAAAGGAAGGAAAGGCTAGGAAATGGTGTGATTATCACAAATCTGGAACTCACTCCAAAGAAGAATGTCAATCCATTAAGTCCTTACTTTTTAAGTCACAATCCTCAACATCTACTGCCTCATTCAGACCCTATACTTGAAGTGTTTGAAGAAGAGATTATAGATGTTGAGCTTGAATCCATTATTGCTTCATCACAAACCCATGAGGAGAGGCTAGATAACAAGGAAAGGTTGTTTCAATCTAAGTTATGGGTGAAATGTAAGCCTCTACATTTCATTCTTGATAGTGGAAGTCAAAAGAATTTAATCTTTGCTAATGTTATGAAATCCTAAATCTATCCATGAATCCTCACCCAAAGCCATCTAGTATTGGGTGGTTGAATCTAGGGATAAACCTCCGTGTCACCCACCATTGTCTTCTCTCATATGGAACTTCGAAGATGAGGTCTTATATGATGTGGTCAATCTAGATGTTTGTGATGTACTCTTTGGTTAGCAATTCATGTATGATCGACATGTAATATATGAATCAAGAACTCAAAGGATTACTCTCACTCTTGGAACACAATGTTATAGGGTACCAGAGGTACCACCTTCTACATCTGTCTCTCTGATTAGTGCAAAGAAATTTATTCTCATGGTGGTCAAGCCAAAAGAATCCAAAAGGGTTGATGTTATAGCCTTGACTACACAAAAAACACAACAATAGAAGAAAATAGATACCTAGCTGAAGAAGTTCATGGCCTTCCATCCACAGACTAATGGTAAGATATAAATGGTGAACAATTGGGCCTTGCATAATTATATAAATCACAGTCCCTTCCAAGTATGCATCAAGAATTAAATCAGAGTACAAATAACACACTTGATGAAAAATCTTGATGAAATAGGGAACATTACTTCTCAAGGAGGGAGGAATGATCTGGGAAATAATTTAGATGACAATTTAGGTGATGGGTCCACCCCAATTGATGATGGAACTTATGGGAGGCATAACTTTTGCACCGTAGCTCTAATTGACTTACCATTTGAACCATTGGAAATATAATATTGAGAGTAATGACATGAGATGGAATTGAGATCCACTCAATGAATTTTTACTAGATAAATCCAATGGAATTTTCCCAAATTTCAATTTTTTTAGTGTAGTCTAAAAATAGTAAGTTTTTAAAAATAGTAATTCCTTGAATTCTGTATTGTTGTAAATCATGGAAGTCAAACCATTTCATCTCCCTTGATATTGGTGACCTTCCACATCCTCCCCACACCTTAAAAACATGTATAAATGAAGATGTAACTTGAAATGGAAATCAGACATATCTTCTCAGAGATAAGCATATGTTTGGGTCTACAAATTTGATCAATAAAGCATCTCTTCTTAGAGATACCATTATTTGAATTGTTTTGTTTTTATTTCTTGAATTATATTTCAACCAAAGCTTTCAAGTTTTTAATCAAGACCAATAATACTTCTGAAGGCTTGGTGTTTCAAATTTTTATTCTAAACTTATGTTCAAAACAAGATTTTCACAACATTTTCCCAAGCACTTTCTATGAAGACTAATAGTATTTGTTAAAAAACTTTATCAAACTTACTATTCAAAAGACATAAAACTTCATAAATTTTATCTATAGAAAATATGTAACCAACTCAACACACTTTTTCCAAAGAGTGAAATACTTGGGAAAAACCTGTAAAACCTTCATAAAAATTGACATAAAAATATATCTAACTTTTCTTTGTAAAAGACCCTAAGAATAAAATATGAACAAAAGTGTGAAATATAAAATTTTTATAAATATTTCAAGTCCCTTTCATTCATCTTTCTAAAATTAAAATAGAACTTTGAAAATCCTTCATGCTTCCCATGAAACCTTGTAATGAGAACTAAAAACCACTCCTCTAATGGTGATGAAAATGGTTAACATTCTTGGTAGCCTTTATAGGGTTGTTTTCTTTCTAATAATAAATCTAATAGTCTTCAAGTAATCCATTAGGCATGGTTTCATAAAATCATCCAACCTTTTCACATATAAAAATACAACCCTACTATAACTACTCAGACTTAATGTTGAATACTAAATTGAACTAATATCAACCTCAAAAATTGAAATAAAATCAAAGGATAAAAACAAAAAAACATGCCAAAGTGCCTATTAGCAAGAAAAATAGCTAAACTAATTTGTAGTATCACTTATAGGAAATAAAAATCACCTAAAAATAGGGGCCTCAACCCACCTAGATCAACTCAAAAGCCTGTTAGGTTTTTTTCACATGTTTGGTAGAGGTTTTGAATAAGCTATTGTTTGAGTCTCATATTGATTGGCTCAAATTCCTTTTTGTCTACCAACATCCTTAGCCTATCCTCAAGTGAATCAATTGAATCAAACATTTATCCATTATTTATAAATTATTATTGTATTTAAGAGCTTACTTCATGTTGTTATTGATTTGTACCTTAATCAACCTTTTCCTAAACATGTTGAATAAATTTTAACACCAAGATCATGTAGCGAACAAGCTTGATGGTCTCCATGTGAAAATAAAAGAGTGGAAATTATATGTTGGCCTTGATAACCTCTTCTCATTTAAAATCAATCTTGTACAATTATTTCATCTTGGTTCGAGCATGAGTGATCATAAGTTTATGATTAAACTGATCTTGTACATGTTTAGGTTCATCTTCATGTTCTTAAATGAACATTATAGGTAGTGGCTATTCCTTGTTAGTTTTTATTTGAGCTAAGTAACTAATAGGAAATGTTATAGTGATGGTATACACCTCACCATTCTTCACCTTATGACAAAAGTATACCTCTTCATAATCCTATTCATCAAAATAAATGGATTGATATGATTTTTGTGACATATTTGTATAATTATCTTCAAGAGGAAAAACATCTTGATCCCAAAGAGGTTGAGGTTAATATAGGTTTATCATGTATTCTAATGGTGAATATGTGTCTAAAAATTAGTTGAAAATTTGATAACTCACCTTGAAGACTTCAAAAAAAATCATCACTAAGTGGAATTCATTACTATAAAGATAGGCTTGAGGGACTACCTCATCCTTGTTTGTTGGTTTTCTTGACAAAGTTGTCTTCATCACACTTGATCAAAGCATAGTCCCCTTGTATAAGAGTTAAACCTAATTCTAGGACTCAAAATAAGTGTTCAAATTACCCTTATTAATTGTCCCATTGAACCTCAAAATTTTCTTTACCATTCAAATGTTTCATTAGGAGCTTATTATTCATGATCATAAGACTCAACACACTTGGGTGAAGTATCTTTAACTCTTATAAAGTTTGCTACAACATAAACTACAACCTCTTTCTAGTGACTTGCAGGAAGTGTTGATATGATAAGAGTCTTACACTCTTTGATAACATCTCCATCCTACCCCTCGATGGCATAGTATTATTCATATCTTTAAACTCTTTTAAAACATATATATATATATATATATATATATATATATATATAGGATTTCCTATGTATATATATATATATATATATATAGGATTTCCTATGTCATCAATATCTATTGAAACCTCACTAAAAGTTACAACTGATGCAACTTAATTAGACTCATCAATAACAACATCCCTAAAAGACTGATTTAATTATACATTTTGAAGAGGGATAATGATGGTGATCTTTTCATGATACTAATTATAAGTGTTTTCATCATATTCACTTGTAACATTAGTCTCTTCACTTAGATTCCCATCTCTTATCCATATAGTAGTCTCTTCTTCTAAAATGGAGATGGTGGGAAGGCAACAAAGATCATTAGCTTGTTTGTAGATTGAGTGTGTGTCTTTCCAACTGGGAAAATTTAAGGACTTGATTAGGATATCTTGGGTAAGGTGAATAAAATTTTGTGAAAATATTTATTCATTCTTATCCCTTTAGGAAATAATCAATCTCTCACATTTTGATGTTCTTTAATCCCTAACCTCCTCAACAAGCACGTATCCCTTATTTTGGATGCTTTCTTGGATTGAATTCCATGATGGAGAGGTTTAAAATTTTATTATTAGTATACATTGTACCCTCTAATGTAATGGGTTTCAAGACTACCTCATCTAACTAATACAATGCGATCACCTCTAAGTGTGGGTGGCCTAGTTGATAAGGTGAACCTCTAGTTTTAGGCATAGATCCCATAGTGCATAAATTTTAGATAAATTCATATAACTACTAACATGGTGATGAAAAGTTATATAATTTTATTAATGAAATTAAAAATAAGCTAAGGGGAGGTGATGCACCAATATTTTTTTCTTCCACTCTAACAGACCCTTTAATAATAATTTGTGAATCCAACAAGGACTAGTGATTGAAATATGTATTACAAGGGGATCCTAGGCATATTAGTTCACATGAAGGTTATGGTAGATGTTTGAAACTTGAATATGATATATGATAGGTATATTTTAAGGCACTACCAACCATAATACAACTAGGTGATATAATATATGACTTGCATAGAAAAATATCCTGACAACTAGGTGAGAAAAAGGACTTGTAAAGGGGAATAAAACATTACCACTTCTTAAAATAGATAATAATATAACACACTAAACTATTAATATAATCTAAAATAATTTTTTTATTAATTCAAAAGGTCACAAGGTACAATTTTGGTAGAGTTTATTTATACCTAGTTGAGGGATGCATACAATGCCATTCTAGCATCAATTTATAGAATAAGAGAATAGAAAAATAGTTAAATCAAGAATTTATGTTTATATAAGAGTTCATGATGACCCTCATTCACTCCACCATTATTTACAAACATATAACAACTCATTGTTATCTCCATGTGTTGCCTTGGTTGAATGGTGGTCTTCACTAAACTTTTGGGCATGGAGGTGTAGTAGATAAGAGATAATTTAGTATTGGTTGATCATAGTAAAATCATTATTACCCAATATTATTCAAATACTCTCCTTATGGTAGTTATAAACACATAAATGTGGTCATCTTAATCTTCATAAACTATTAATTAGCCCATCCCTATGTTGTAAGTCAATAAGGTTTAATAAAACTTCCCCATCTTCTATTATGGGTGTGAAATGTTCCTTTTCACCTCTATGATTAATTTAAAATGGTATTCATGACCTTAAATATACTCCCTTATCATCCCTCTATTCCAATTCTCATCTTTTCATGTTAACAAAATAGGCCTACTAGGCAAATAGATTGAGTCACATAGTGTTAGCTACTTGGATGACCATGAGGATTCCAGAAGACATTCAAGGATGGGTAAATGAATATATTTCAATCCTATAAAAATGCATTATACCATGAATTATTCCTTCTAAATAGTAAACACTAGCAACTCTTACTCATTTAAGTGACTAGGTCACTTTTCATTATCACTTTTAGACTAGCTCTTTAGTGTAGCCCTATAAGAGAACTCATAGGATTAATTAAGACTAGTTTATAATTTTAAAAGTTGAAATAAACTTCACACTATCATCCTAAATTATCTTAAACTATTCATCCATCCCTTTACCTTGAAATTACCACTAAATATTGTAAAAAAATAGGTTTCTAATACATCTATATAGTTCTTTGTATAAACCAATACCACGAGTAGGATATCCTCAAAGAGAAAATTTAGTTTTAGGTTTATCACAAGTTAATTAAATCCATTTAACTGAATTTATCTCAAATTTTCCTCCATCAGGTCTCTATTAGGGTTTTAGAGAGGTTTACGAAGGTTTAGACCCTTAATGATTATTCATATCCTTAAGGGCTTGAACTAAAAAACCAATGACAAGAGAGTAAAGTATACATCCCTCCCCAAATTTACCTAGTAGATGGGATCCTCATGTAGAAAACTCATATATTTATGATCGAAATAAGGTGCTCTTTATGTTATTGCTTTACCATCTATGCACTCTCAAAGCATTTTTTGGCCAAAATGGCCAATCTTTAACTTTACTCTAAAATAAAGCACATCTTGCACATTAAAAACTCCTTGAAGTGGACTTCCATGTTGTTTTAATTTATCATTTAACCCTTATTATCATATACCTTTAGTCTTAAAATAGTCATGTCTTGAGAATGATTTTAGCCCAACATGCCTAATGACAGGGTTCTTGGGTTTTGTTTCAAAAATAGAGTTATCTAATCATTTTTCCACCTCATTGAGCATGTATTCTACCCCTAATATCCCTTGGGTCACTTCTGTTGTCTTCGTTAAGCCACTTACTCCCTCTTAATTCATGCATACTTATCTAACTAGGCACTTAAGCATGCCTACAAGTGACCATTAGATGTGGATACCCCTGTAGGTGGTCATTATGGAACCCTTTTGACTTATTGATACCTATCACTCTTTAGAATCATGTAAAACATGAAAACTCTCTCCAATTTATTACACACAGCCTTGTAAAAGTCTTTTTTATGCCTAAATTGGTCTTCTTTAGTATTGATACATACATTATATACTCTACACATACCAACTAGTGGTTCATTTAGATGTTGATGAGACTTGAGGATACTCAATACCATTTTTAGACATTACTACCTCATTTGAAGGATAAATTTATTCATCAGATCCTTATCAAGGTTTAGAAAGGGTTTTAGTGGCCTACCATCTTGAAGATGGTTCATAAAGTAGAGGCCTTAAATCTAAAATTTATTTATATAGATGTTGAGCCCATAGAACCCTATAAAACTCCAAAACATCTTCTAGTCCCATGCACTTTGTATGGTGAGTTCTGAGTGAAATTTGGTAGCCTTTAAGTCTTTACTAAGAATTTTAGGTGGGTTGATAGTGTTAAGGATTATTCATAGAGTTGATCTTCTTAATGAAATTATTTATTTCATGAATATTAAGTAAATATGGGTCCATAACTTCATCAAAGAGAATTGGACCCTAATTATCTTTCCATGTGAGATATGTGCATTGGATTTGGCATCTTAGAATGGTAGACTAGGGTAATGGAGTTTGAGAGGGGTAATGAGACAAAATTTTACCAATTTATTGACTTACTCTATCTAAAACACATTCCTTAGGGCTTATATCATCATGATACACCTTTTCCCAACATTAGGCATACCATGGGCTTTGAATATGTCACAAAGATGAAGATGGGATCTTGAGTGCTCAACAAGGGATTTAGACCTTATCAGCATAAACTAAGTCTCAAGAATTTTAGACACCTATAGGTGTATTGGTTGATTCAATGTCATCATAGAACCCTTTTCCATCTATTTTAATAATTTTTAACTTGTATTCCACTATGTAGACACCCATATCTATCCCTCTCTCTTATAGGCCTACCATGACCATCAATGCTTAGTTTAAGTATTGGAATTAGTTAATGATAGGGGTCTAGGTAGGACCTCTGTATTTATCTTACTCACTATTTGTATAATTTTGGCTCATGTAGGGTGTATTAAAGGTCTAAAAAAAATATTTGAACTCTATTTCTCCTCAATAATACACTCAAGACTCCCATACAGTCACACACAAAGGCCTATGTGTTATTGATGTTTACTGCAAACTATGTAGCTTCCTCAAACATGTGCCATCATCATCTAAGACCATAAGGAAGATATATGACATCATTAACTTGGGGATCCCATTACATATTTTGTTTCCATTTTCATTCACATTAGTTAGGCATATCAACTAACTATGTAGACTTGTATGCCTTTAACTCATTGTACATACCTATGTCAGCTTGTTTTGGATATCCCTCTAAGTCTCCTTTTCTTCTCAATAACATAATATCTATGTTTTTATTCTCTTCTTGAGATATCTCTTTCATATGACTATAGTATCTCATATTTAATATTGGAGGTAGACTACATGTAGTCTTATAGGTAGTGGTGTAGGTGTGTGCCTTTCAATGGAGTTATTTCACAGGCCCATGAGCAAAAGGAGGGATTATATTCTATGTTAGTTGCCCAGTTGAACTTTCTTAAATATTAATACCTACCCTTAAGATATTTATCTTCATAACCTATGACTCTTCCTTGCATCTTGTAGGTTTAGTTGTATGATGGTTTTGGAAAACTTTTTAGAGACTAGGCATGTGCATCATCTTTTGAACTTAGTCATAGATTCTCAACAATATCCACATTTCAATGGACCTAGTTTTTCATAGTCCTATTGACCCTTCATGGTTTTATGCAAAATTTTACATTTATTTCATGCCTTAAACTTTTTCATAAGGCCTTAAACTTCTAGGTGGTGGTTATAGGTCCCTATGGAGTTATATGTTTGAAATTAGAGCCTATTATGGGGTAAAATGGATTGGTGAGACCACTACACAAAAAAAATTCTTTGAGAGGTTCCATATGGACTATTAACTCTTGTTCAATGTCACCTAGAGGGATCTTAGACATTACTATTCATATACTCAATAAGGAAAAACATATGGAGTTAGTTAATCAGACATATGAAGGGAGAAATTGAAACCTAGGATTTCATAAATACCTTAAACAATGATAATGAACCTTAAACTTTTCTAAAATGGTCTAAGATAACATTGGTAACTATTTCATGATTTATTAGTCTTGAGAGCGATAATGAGGCTTGATCATTTTGAGAGAGGGTCTCCTCCACATTAACACAACACCTTTTCATGCTTCATAGTGTTCTAATGATCCTCAACAAGCATCACCATGAAATACTTAGTTCACATTTGAAATGAAGGTCAAACTATATAGGCAATTTTTCTTTAAGATAGGATCCTAAAGGAGTTAAATATTCATTTTATCATTAGGAAAACCATTAGTGATGATAAATATTAAATGGATCTCTTAATAATCCATTACTACAACTAACAAACTATCTCTAACACATATTATCTATTGGAGGCTCCAAAATTTTAAGAATTATTGTTTGTAACCTACAAGTGTGATCATATGAAGATTTTCTTACTACCATAGGATCCAACATGCTAATTTAGAGCTTAAGGTGAACTGGTAAGACCTTTAAGGTTGATATAATACATATACAACAACCATTTTCCTTAATAGGCCATAAATATACTAAAAAAATTACAAGATTGACCTTGTGTTGATGTAGAAGACAAGTTTGACTACCTAGGTTCTTAACTGTTGTTCATAAAGCATGGGACATGATTCTAAAAACTAATTACAAGGATTAGAATTGAATTAGACCCCCTCCCTCTATCCAAGATTTGAGGTCATCATTTTCTCTCTCCTTTCTATACTAAATGAAAACTTGAGAGGCTATCGAAGGCTACTAAGGAGAGCAATGAAGAGGAAGGGATAGTTTTTTATCTTTTTGACTCTAACAATCATTTATTCTTTCATCATATGACTATAATAATTTCCCTCTATATATTCCTAACCTATTTTAACAATGACTAAACTATACAGATCTGTATAAGCTTGAAAATACCTATAAAACATCACTTTCTTACATTTTCTCAAGTCTTATAACTTGAAATTTTATCAGTGCATAGGAGGAGGGAAATGAGGAGTTTTAAATGTGCTTAAAATAGGGATTACAAGTTTATTGAATTTGAAAATCTATTTTCCCCATGTGTGGGACCCCTTGGTAGTGAACAAATGTTTTCGACTTCTACAAAGAGACCCTTTTGCATATGAAACCTTTTTATAATGGCATTATATTGATAATAAAGACCTTTAAAGGAATAATAACATTATTCACAAGGTTAGAAAACCTTCTAAAGGTAATGCATGCATATTTCTAAATGAAACATCAATTGAAGGAGATACCTTAATATTTTCTAAAGAACCTTAAAGTATGATAAGGTATTAAATAAGAGTCAAACATTTATAAATATTAGTCCCCAATATCATAAATTTTGCCTCATGTTGCAATACATTGGCATGCTCACATGGTTGGTAATGGATATAAAATCATAAGTCACCTCTTACATGAATGATTTAGGTCATAAAGACCATCTTCAGACCTATCATGGGATTTTATACATAGCTAAAAAAAGTAGACATTTGACATAGGCTCTAGAAGGGTGAGAAGATGACCACCATGATGATTCTTGACAAGGGTATACCACTTGAACATGATGCCTTAACTTGATGAAAAATGATCCCTTTTATATCTATCCTGACACTTCAAGAGACATAAAATGGTCACCAAGGTTGAGTTGAGGTACTCATGGGCATAGGTTCACTTTCATCCAAGTGTAAAGGAAACAAAAAGTCAATAGGTTCTTAAGGATCGATAAATGTGTTAGAGGTACAATCACTAAGAGGGGGGTCAATAATTGAGCCCAAACATTTCAATTTCAATTTCATTCCTTTCAAACTAATATATAGTCAACATATATTAACTTGATCAAGTAACATTAACAAGATAGTTCATTCATTCAATGCATACATAAGATCAAACACATATTTCTTGTGAGAAACCCTCATGAGGAATAGAACCAACTCTCAAGCCTAACAAACAATGAGTATTGTCCTATAATAAGTTACAAACAAGATACTATTCAAATCCTTTAGACCCATAAAACTTGATCATGTCCTCCTGACTAAAGGACTTTAGTGAAACACTTGTTTCACAAGGAACAACTACCCCTAAGGAAGATCAATTTCTTTAGACCCTCCTATGAACACCTCCAACATATAACTAATGTTTTTAACACTTGATGATGGATCTCTATTTTTATAAAACCTTTAAAAACTCTCTCTCTCTATCTCATATGAGCCTCTCACGTAGGAATTCCAAAATCTCTTTCCTTCTTCACTCAAACTATCGTCATATCCACACTTAGACCTCTTCTCGTATCCTCAAACTACAAGAGCACTATTTAGACATCATAACTATGAACTATAGGTTATAAACATATTCCTAAATATTCTATACTCATTAACTCATCAATTGGTCACTATACCTCTCCTTCACTCCATAATTGTCACATGCACCTTGTACTCATCTCACTCATAAGTGTAGAAACCAACACATTTGGTTTCACCATTTATAGAGAAATCATGAAATTAACAATATCACAATCCTTCCTAGTATCCATAATACATGAATTCAAACTAAATTTATCTAACATGGGTCACACTTAAGCATAATCCACTTTCAAATAGGCCTAAGTCATGTTTAGGTCCTATGGAGACCCATTCAGCTATTTGACACTTCTCTGATAGATACTAAGAATATAGGAACACATTCAAATTTATGGACCCATTTCACATGATCTATATGTTCCCCTTAAGTCCCAAAAACCAACATAGTACCCTTATGCTTAAGAACAAATTATTAAAACAACATTTTGTGCACATAATCATCATAAACAAAGACGTAGTCACCATCTAAGCATTTCTTCATATTACATATGATTGGTCAATTATTCATAATGCACATACATCATACTAATGTAGTATAAATCACTCCAAAATATGTAATTCATCATTAGATATCAAAATAACATCACAAAAATATCAAATGCCCCTCTTTTGTTACTTGTATAACATGCATGAACACACAATCAACTTTGAACCTCATCATCTTTAATTGTACACATAAATATACCTTTAAATTTATATTTTTTGATGCACCTTGAAGTTATATACAAATTCAATTTTTTACTTCATGGTAAAATACTCCATATATTTAAATATATAACATAAAAAATAGACACTAATTTTTACTTTGTTAAATTCAAATATTCAAATACAAACAATCATAGTTAAACCTTAAACACACGCTATCATCTTTAGTCCTTGATTCTCAAATTAATCATGCACCATCAATATTATTATATGAAGATAAACCTATAACATATAGTTTACCAATGTCAAACATTAAACTTTGACCAGTTAATCTCATGCACTCCATCCATCTCTTTGAGATTGTCTTAGATTTGAAATGCTAGACAATTATCACATTCACCTCTTAACTTTAATGTGCACCATTGATATGTATGCATAAACTCTTATAAATTGTTGATCATTATTTATCTCTACTAAACAATAATAGTTGAACACATGGCACCATCTCACAACATCTTAGCATCTTTGATTAAATACACTCCATCAATGTTACTTGAACTTTACCTTGTGAAAAATAGACTAAGCATGGGGACCATTGCTTATCTAGCTGAAAGGTCAACTTGGCACCTTTATAGATTTTTCTTCACTCAATAACATTTTCTAAAATTTGAACCATATGATCAACCTACATAGGATAATCCAACCATGTGACAAATTTATCCTAAAACCCTCACATTTGTGAGATATAATGACATATAAATATCCACTTAGATTTATATATTCACAAATCCAACTATGTCAAAAACTTGTTTGGGAGGATAACTTTGAACATGAAAATATTTTTTCATGCTCAAATGCTTAACACAAAAGTTAGTGCAAATCAACTAGGCAAAAAATTAAACAAACCCATGTGACCACATTTTCTAGAAACGTCCACACATGCAAGATATGCCACCATCAAAATGCTTTCTCAAATTTTCTTACCACATTGTAAATTTAGCTAAGTATGGGAAAACACTATCAAAATGCCTGAGATCCCAACTCTATACTTGCATATATTTTTCATGCTTAGGTACATGAATTGATACTTTATGGATAAAAACTAGGGACTAATGTGATCGCAACCATATGACCAACTCCACCTGACTCATCCACATGTGGTAATGGTGATTTCATCAAACTACTTGCTCCATTTTTTTCCAATAGACCCAAACTATCTATATGAAAACAATGGACTACTAGATGATTTACACTAATGCACACAAGTACTCAAAGAATAGAAAACATCTTAGGTACATCTTTTACAACCTTAAATCACCATATTTATCCTTGAATGTCTCTATCCATGTCAAACACTAAAGATTAACTAGACCTCCTTCAAGCATATTAGGACAAGCATGTTACAAACTTTGTCATTGTCACTTAGACTAAAAATTCACTTCATATACTCACTAGGACACCTCCATGACATAATTTAAAACTCTCTAATAATATCCCCCTTTGTCACTGATGTCAACACATAGCATACAATTCACCTTCCTTCTCTCTCTTCAAGCACTCTCACAATAGGAGTTTTCTCTGCCTTTGACTTAATGAAAAAGTGGACACAAAATAATACCAAGGATAATAAAATAATATCATCAACAAATTAACATCTTATAAAGATGATACAAACTCCCCCTTACCTTTAACTAACCTTTTCTTATCTTGATACAATATTATTGCTCCATGCCAATACTTTCTTCTATCAAGCACTGCAACCAATGAATAAAGGACACACAAAAGAGATAAAATATGATGGAAACTAATAACAAAAATCTAAGAGGGAATCCCATAATATATTGATCCATTTCACCATTTGAGCATCTTAACATCTCCATACATCATGAAGAACCACCATATAAGATTAATAGCCTTCTCTCTCAAACCACCTAAAGGACCACCAATATAAATTCATGTCATACACCAAATAGGAAATATTCAATAAACGAACCTAATACTCACCTTAAAATACTCTATCTTTCTATTTGGAGAAACTAAACAAAAATCACTCTTCTTCTCACTAGGCATGTCTAGTCTCCTTATAAACCTACCTGGAATATGCAGAGCACAAAAAATTATAGACATAACTTCAAGATGTAAAACTTTATATCTAGAGAAATATAATATGACACCTCAATCACACAAATTTTAAACAACTAGATCAACCTCTATAACATACTTCTTTCATAAACCAACTTGCCAATTAGGCCTCCATCTTGACAAAAACATGAATAATTTAAAAACCACAAATTTTCAAATCTATATGAAGGTTAATCTGACAACCCATTTAACCCATTAAATATATTAAGAAATATAATACCTCAAATTCTAAGGTAAACCACTATTCTAGTAGATCCCAAAACCTTAGAATATCAGAACAAATAAGATCAACACAATACCTTCCATTCAACATACATCTATGAAACTTCTTTTATACCTAGAGAAACCAGTCACACACTTCTATACCAAAATTTGAGCCTCCATACCTCTGGGATCATAGAATTCCTATATCCCAATTTAGGACCTGCATACTCTTAAGCATAAACTAGGAAACCTGAGAGCAAACAAAAATCTCTAATTTGACTTTAACATACCTTCAAATCATAATACCACCTAGAGCACGCTAGAATAAGGTTAATAGACCTTTCTTTTCAAAAATATCTTCTTAAAAACTCAAAAATCCTCCTTTTCCATCTAGGAACCTTCAATCTAACCCTATAGACTACCCCATATATAGTTATCATCATCATGACATCACCTGAACATATCTTCCACCTGGACAAACCTAATCTAAATGAAAACACTCATATCTAGCCTTATATGACCTTTTGATCAACATCACAACACTTGATTCTCCACCAAAAGGAGTTTCTTTATAATAATAGATAGAGACACCTTTTACACTGCAATGCTCTAAAATAAATTTAATCTAGGAGTGACCCACATCTCCTCAATAACTAATGGAATCCTCTTATAGCTATAAGATTTCTCTATTTTGTTCTTCTTCTTCCCAATATAAATTGTGACAACCAATTCCTTTAATAAATCAATCTTATTGTCTTCTAAGATTATATTGATAATACATGGAGACAATATAGATTCATGACATACATTTTCATTTCAATAATCCACATTTTAGTTAAGAACCTCATCACTAGGCATTGATAATTTATGTTCTTTACATGAAGCTTTCTTAATAACAACAAGGTGGCCACTTTGATCCATACTCATCTCAGAACATTCCTCAACCAATACCTTGATCTTCTCCTTGAGCTTGGTTTCTTCATTCAAAATATGAGCAGATAATTAGATCCCTTGGCACTCTTCTCCTTCTATAACCTTCTCCACCATATAAAATAGATTACTTGGTCTTGCAGTTTTATCATGACTCATAGTTACCACCTTTGGTTTTCATGATCAAACTTTCCTTCTTCCTTACACTCTTAGACCCTGATTGATCTTATTTTGACTTAATGGCATTTTCTTAAAGAATCTATAAATGTGACCTATCTATTCACAATTGTAGCGAACCATGCTCGATAGAAACTTAGCCTATCTTACCTTGTTTAGACAATGTTTTGCAAAGGAACCCACATTATGATAGTTGAATTACTCAAAATTGCTCACACATTTTGAGTGATGACCCCTTTCATATTCCCATGGAAACTCATTTCTAATATTTCTTCTACATTCTCTATCTCTATGCCTAAACTAATTATAAGTATAGCAATAACCATTGAAATTTGCATACCTCATGTCATTTGGTTATCTAATTTTACTTGTCTTTATTTTACCATCACCTTCATTTCTTGTCTAAATATTTGTCTTCAAATTCAGATTGTTCTTGTTTAAATTATTCTTCATCTTGTCTTGAGTTGCATTCTATGGTTTTTATTTGTATCCAAGATTGGTTCTATCACATGCATGTTTTTGATCATTTAGAATATTGTCTATATCACTTGAGCTAAATCTAAATCTCAAAAATGACTTCACCTTACTATATATCTTCTCTAACTTAGATCTCAATGACTCATTTTAAATTACATACCTTGAACATTTGTCTTCTTTAACTTTCAAGCTTGTAGACAAGATTTCCAATTTTCAACTAAGATACTTGACCATATATTCATGATCCTTGGTGTATTAATGTATTATTACTTTAAACACACTAAATTTATCCTATAAATCCTTGAGTTTATATTTCATATTCTTATTGATCTTCTTCTCAATGTTTAACTCTTCAAGAGAATTTGTAAAAATAATCTCATATTCCAATTCATATCCATCATCATTTGAATCACTCTAAGGAGACTCATTTTGATGTGAGAAACTATTTTCTTTAGCCATGAATAGGGATTCATCTTCAATAGGACCATCATCTTCATGATCATACTCTGAGTCACTATATTTACTCTCATTTGATGAGTTACAATGTTCTTTGGTGTAGAGACTTTTCTTATCCTTGAAGTACTTATTATCAAAACCTTCTAAATACCTTTCTGCTTTTTATCAAACTTAAATTATCTCTTTCCATCATCATGACCTTGATCATGATCATGATCATCATCCTTCTTATACTTATTAGGGCAGTTATTAGCAAAATGTCCTATCTTACCATAATTGAAGCATTTGAGGGGTAGCTTACCTTTATACTTGCCTAAACCTATTATTAATTTCTTTGAAGTCAAATCAATTAGTTCACCCTCATCTATATAAAAAATGACATCCTCATTGGGTTTATTACCTTGTAATTTCTTCCTTGGCTTTATTGTAGTCTTCAAAGGTTCTTCCTTCTTTGGTGTTATATCCTAATTCTTCCTCATCTCATAAGCAGTAAGGATGTCATGCAGTTCATTCAACTTCAGTTGAGTAAAATCATGAATTTATTCTATAGTAGATACTTTTGGATCAAACTTAAGGCATATATACCTTAATACCTTTTGAATAATAATATACTCTTCAAGGTTCTCTACAATACCTATAATGATGTTCATAATCTCATCAACTCTCTATAGTAAGGATGCCACAAAATTTTATTCCTTCATCTTGAGACTTTCAAATTGCCTTCTACGAGTCTACATATTAGCAAGTTTGAACTTTGAATCTCCTTCATAAATGATCTACATTTATCACATATCCCTTTATCATATTTGCAATGGATTACATTGGTAAACTCAGTTTCTGTAAGACCACAGGTGATTCCATTCATTGCCTTATAATTAAAATAAAATAACTTCTTATCTAGAGCACTAGATGGAGGAGTAGTAGGAACAACATAAACATCCACAATAGGTTTCCATACATCAAACCCTAATGACATAATGCATGTCCTCATCCTTGCACTCCAAAAATAATAATTTGATCCATTAAACATTGGTTCTTGCTTAGTAGAGAAACCTCCTTAATGACTACCCATATTGTACCTTAGATAACCTTTAAGTTATCCATCCTTTACCAAAGACTTGTTCTAAAACAAATTTTTAGAGGTACAATCACTGAAAATGGGGGGGTGAATTAGTGAGCCCATATTTTTAAATTTCATTTGTAGTCCTTTTAAACTAATAAACAATAATAATATATAAATTTGATTAAGCAACATTAATAAGAGATCTCATTCATTGAATGGATACACAAGGTCAAACACATAACACATAGTTTCTATTGGAAAATCACATGGGGAATAAAACCCACTCTTAATCTTGAAATACATGGACTAATGTCCTATAATAAATTAATATATATATATATATATATATATATATTTTAACTCCTTTAAACCATAAAACTTTGAACATGTCCTCCTAACCAGAGGCCTTTAGTGAAACACCTATTTCATAAGGATCAACTTTCCCTAAGGAAGATCAAGTCCTTTAGACCCTACTTTGAACACCTCCACATTAATAATGATGTATTAAACACTTGATGATGGATCTCTATTTTTATAACATGTTCACAAACTCTCTCTATCTCATATAGGCCTCTCACATAGGCCTACCACAATATCTCTCCTTCACTCAAACTATCCTCATATGCACACTCAAACCTCTTTGCATATTCTCAAATTGTAAGATTACTATTTTGGGATAAAAAATATGACATATAGGTCATATAAATAGTGATCAATCTATTCTACTCATTAAATCATCAATTGGACACTATACATCTCCTTTGCTCTATAATTCTCACATGTACCTTGTACTCATCTCACTCACAGGTCTAGAAACCAACACATTTGGTTTCACTATTTATATATAAATCATGAATTAACAAGATCAAAATATTTCATATCATATAAAACACATGCCTTCACCCTTAATTTATCTAACATGGGTCACACTTAAGCACAATATACTTTTAAATAGGCCTAAGTCATTTTTAGGATCTATGGATACCCATATAGATCTTTGACACTTTTCCAAGAAATAATAAAAACATAAAAATACTTTCCAATTTATGGAAACATTTAAAATTTTATATATATCCCCCTTAAGTTCATAAAACCAACATATTAGCATTCTTCTTAAACACAAATTGCTTAAAGAACATTATGTGCACACAGTCATCATGATTAAACAAATAGTCACCTTCTAAGACTTTGTTCATACTTAATACAATTGTTTAACCCTAAATAATGCACATATATCATCCTCATGGTGTATATAACACTCCCAAATAGATAATTCATCGTGATATATTGAAACAACATCAAAACAAGCTCAAATACCCTTCTCAAGTTACTTACAGAACATGCATGAACACATAATCAAATTTAAACCTCAATATTTTTGACTATACACATAATTAAAACTTTAAATTTATATTTAAATATTCACCTTGGAGTCCTATAATAATTTTATATATACTATATGGTCAAATACTAAATAGATTGAAAGATATATAATAAAAACTAGACACTAGTTTTTAATTTGTTAAATTCAAATATTTAAATGTAAATGGTCACAGTTAAACCTTGAACACCATTATATCATCTCAAGTCCTCTCTACTCATATTAAACATGAACCATAAATATTATTGTATTAATCTTTCACTTTAACACATAGTGCACTAATGGAAAACATTAAATTTTAATCAGTTGACCTCATCTCGTGTAATCTAGAATATTGACCTCATGTTCTCCATCGACCTCTTTGAGATTATTCTAGCTTTAAAAGTTCTATAAAACTATCACTTTGACCTCTTCAATTTAATTCTCACCATTTATCTATATGTATTAACTCCCATGAACCATTGATCCTTAGAATAAGATCATTCTTTATCTCTACACAATGTTAAACATTGAACACTTGGGACCATCTCAGAACATCCTGACATCTTGGAGTAAATTCACTCTATTGATGTTGCTCAAACTTTAACTATTAAAAATTTGACCAAGTATGGGGTCCATTTCTTATCTTCCTAAATAGATAACTTTACACCTCCATATCTTTTGTTTTGCTCAATCACATGTTCTAAAATCTAGACCATATGATTTCCCCACATAAGAGAATCTAACCATGTGACAAACTGCTCCTAGAACCATCACACATGTGAGATATAAAGACATAAAAATAATCACTTGGATTTATCTATTCACATAGCTAAATATGTCAAAAAATTATCTATGAGGCTAATATTAAACATGCATATCTTTTGTCATACTCTAGAACTTGACTTGAAAGTTAGCATAAACAAACTAGGCATAAAATTGAACAAAGCCATATGATCACCTTTTCCTAAAACATCCACATGTGTGATATATTCCACCATAAAAATTATTAATTATATTTTCTTTCCAAATAATAAATTTGGCTATGGAAAAACACTATCAAAATGCCTGAGAGACTATTTTATCACTTCCATATCTTTTGTCTCAGTTAGGCACATGACCTAAGACTTTGCACATATAAAATAAATACTAATTTGATCATAACCATGTGACAAACTCCCCCTCAGTCATCCTCACATGGAAATGGTGATATTAATAAATTACCTACTTAGATGTTCTACCAATAGATCCAAACTATATAGATGAAAATAATGGACTACCAAGTGAATTCCACTCATGCACATAAGTATTAAAATCATAGAAAAAATCTTAGGGACATATTTCACAACCTTAAATCACCATATTATTCCTTGAACATATCTACCCATGTCAAAAATTGAAGATCAACTAGACCTCTTTTAATCATACTAGGACAAGCACATTACACACTTGGTCATTATCACTTAGACTATCAAGGTACTTCATCCATTAACTAGGATACCTCCATAAAATAATTGACAAATCTCCAAAAAAAATGGATCTTATATAGGCATAATATTTTCTTGATGGTATATTGCATCTTGGAGAATATTGGTAATAAAATAAGGTTGATGTGGGGAAGGAAGGGGGGACATAAGGTTGATTTTATATAGATTTTTGCCTCTTCTAAACTAATAACTTAATTCTATATACACTAAATCCAACCACCTATATCCAACATGTGATTGGCTAGTCCTTATAATTTTCTCTCTTAATAATTTCACACTCACTCTTAAAAACCTGTAATGAGTCCTTCATACTCTAAATAAGATGGATAAGGACATCTATACCAAGATCTTATTCTCTATCAAGCTCCCTGAGATGCCTATCATAGTCTACTAAGGGTAATTTGATTATTTATATGGATTGAGTAGGCATGTAACTATACTAACTAGGGGTAACATAGTTTTGAATAAGATTGTAAATATGAGTAGGGGTGGGAGGCAAGGAAGGGTATTATTTTTGATATTAAAGCTACTCATGTTGATAACTAGATCCACATGGAGGAAACATAAGATCATTGTAGGACTAATATTGATCAACATAGGGTTGATATAGATTGTTAAAATTGTAATAAAGAGGGGTGAAATATAACTACTCTCTATACCCATGTATTAAACTCATGATGCAAATAAAGTAAAATAATTATCATAATATATTTAAATAGGTACTTGATTTTCTAGAACTAGTTAGTTAAAACTTAGAGTCACCATTGATGCTTGAGGTCATGGCTATAAAGCTTGATGTATTAAATGACAACACCAAAAATTTCTCAATAGATGATAATAGGTCCCACCAAGCATGCAAAAAAGTATTTTCACTCAAAGTTCACCCTTTGATGAGGTGATTCAGGCCTCCTCATTTAGTCAACACAATGGGAACACTCCAAGATTTGGGTTGCCTATAGATGGAGTGGACCTCCAGATAAGATCAACTTACTCATGGTGAATCACCTAAACTACAACACAAGAAAGGAAACATGATAATCAATTCATAAACATAGAAAAAAATCAAAGGTGTGGTGATACATTAGAACATAATGATATCATCTATTTTCTCAAGTTTACATAGTGGAAAACTTAGTAATAGTAACATAAATGACTCAATCACGTACCTATTATAATGAGTATTTCATAGATAGGTTTAGGTATCTATATCAACATTAAAAAGATAAAACATTCATCACACAACTAATATTTCATAAACACAAGGACACAGACTATGGCCTACAAAAGGGAGTTCACTTATATGGAGGTGAAATGAGATTGGACACAATGAGAGGGGAAAACACTACACCACGATTAGAGAATTAAAAACCTATAAAATACACATATAATAAAAGTCATTGAGAGGAAAAAATAGTTCCTCATTGATTAAAAAGCATAAGAGAAGAAAAGGGGTCAAGGATAGATAAATCTATGCAATATTTTTTTATTAGAAAGAGTCCTCCATTATGAATTGTGTACTTATATAGGAAAAATTGGAAAGCTCTAGCTCCTTACTAGCCTTTACCACTAATGACATGGTTAAAAATTTGAATCATGACTATGAGAGGTGTCCTTAGGGAGTGGCAGAATCTTCTTGGGAATGCCAAGCCATGTTAGCATAACTGCCTATTAGACCCATTCTAAGCCTACAACTTATCTTTATCTTTATGGTTTACTTAATCTTAATGAACATACCATACTTTGATGACTGGGGCTAGATCATGAACCTTTCCCCTCACTATGCTAGTTGGATTCAAGCTATGTCATAATTCTAAAGATTGGGCCTCTCTAAGATTGATTTACTGAATCAATATAGTTAAAAAATCCATTTCCTACCTGTTGATGGTTTTTATAGCTATAAGGACCATCAAACTTACCTCAAACAATGCTGATGTAGATGCTAGAAACCTCTTTCATGGTGGGATCCATCCATGTTTCCTCTTCTTGATCCTTTATTTCTTGGTCATAGATCTTAAGTATATATTGATTATCTCCCCTATGGCGAAGTGAGACCTTACCACATGTCATTATCTTGGTAAACCACTTGCATAGGGCTTTGACATATTATTGAGATTAAACAGACCACACCGAGGCTATATAGAAGTGGAATTTCACCACATGGCATCATCTAGCTAACCCACTTAACTAAGGCCTTTGAAACTATATGGACATATCTGATATGTAAGTTCATTAGGATCACATGTGGAAGCATCATGCTTACCCACTTTTTCCTTAACTTACATTCATATGAATGGTTCTAAGATATCAATTTAATGGGATTTCAACACATAGAATCATCCCACTAGCCCAATTGATTAAAATTTTGCTAACATGGAAATCATTAGGAAAACCTTTAAGAAAATAACATGTCTTAAAAGGATTTTTACATAGTCTCAATGTTTTAGATTAAGGTAAAATCAGGTTTTGAAGGGACCCCAAAACCCAAGTACAAAGAAAGAAAGATAAAGCCTCAACAACCACAGGCAGAACCTAAAAACTACTACAAAGAAGTAGCAAAAATAGGTTTTATATGGACTTGAAACCACTAGAAAGACCACCAATCAAAACCCAGATTTAACAAAGATCTGGCTGCACCATAGACAGAAGATTACAAAAAGAAACCAGAGAACAGGATTAGTAAACATAACCAACAAGAAGAACTAGACTATTCTTCTAGTTCTAAAATCATTTTCATAGTTTCTTTACCTTTCACAACAGTAGTATCCTGAGTAGTAGTTGCCGCCAACTTGGATCCCTCTTGTGTAGCCTTCTTTCTAGAGCTTTGTCTCATCCTTTTACTAGGCCCCTCCAAGGATTTGGTCTCCTCGTTTTCTCTTTTCCCAATATTGACAGCTGCCACACAAATATTGGATGTTACTTCCTCCATTTTCATTCTATTCTCCTTAATGAGTATCGAAGGTTATTCTCATAATCTTTGAGCTTAACGGGGATATCTCTTATCTGTTTTTCTATGATGTTAATTTTGTTCCATGCAACTTTTTGGTTATCTTCCATAATTTCCACTTTCCTTTTGAGATCCTTAATCTCCTTACACATCCAAGAATCAAGTTGGAGAGAAGCCTCTGCTTTGCAATTAACCCAACTCATAGGTGTGTGCATTCCATTGTTCTGCCCCTTCCCTCTCCACTCCTCAAAATTCTTATATGGACTGTTCCCACCTTCTTCAAAATGATCCTCTCGGCCCCTTTGATGCTGTTCTTTGGTTCCAGTTTGAATTTCCATGTCCATTTCTTGATTATCATCTTGAACTGTATATTCCTTTTCATTTCTTGAAACAGGGTTCTCAACAGGGCCATCCTAGACAATATCTTCCTCCGACACTTTATGATTTTCGTCAGTTTCTTCTTTACTATTTTCAGATTCCTCCTCTTTGCTGACTCCTTCTTTCTCATTCTTCTCTTAACATTCTTCATCCTCATTTGAATTTGTATTCCAGCTTTCAGTGCCTTCTTCCTCCAAATTTTCCTCCCTAGGTTTATCAATTCTCTCCCGCTCTGTATGTTCTTCTACATTCTAATTATTGGCACTAGGGAACTTGATTTTGTCTTTCCCTTTTACAATTTCACTCTTTCTGCTCCCAGAATCCTAATTTTCCCCCTAGTTAGGGTTCTTAACCATAGCTTTATTCTTGCAGTAGCCTTTGATTAACAAAATTAGGCCTTCATGCAGGATAGGACGCATTTCCTTCTTCCTGTGAGCAAATAAACTTTAGACCAAAGAATAGCATAGGTAAAAGGGAAAAGACAGTCTTACCTTGTGCTTGAAATGATTAAGGAAAACAAAGTGGAATTTATGCACTCTCTTGCTCCTTCCGTCTAGGATGAAATACTCCCTTATACAGCATAAGACATCCCTCCATATCCCCTTAATCTGTTCCAATTCATAGAAATCTCCATTCTTTACCAGCTTCTGCTCTTCCACATCTATCTTGGAGAACTTACAAAAGGCCTCATTTGAAATGATTGTCTGCTTGGAGAATTTAAGTCCATCCGTAGGCAACCCTGTAACCTCTGCTATAAAATCCTCTGTAAGGTTCACTGTGATACCATGCAATGTGACCCTTTCATCAATCCAATTTTTGAAAAAGGCTGTAGTGATATGCGGTTTTGACCCATGGAGCTTTTCCATATAGTTCATGACTTTTCCTTTCTACAGGATTCTCCAGACATCTTGTTTCTCTCTCCATTCGTCACATTTTTTGGGTTCTTGCTTCCTTGGTTCTCCCTTCCTTTCGTGAGCCATACTCATTTCCTTGGAAACCCAGTCACTATGAACTTTACAATGATCCCACCTACTGCCAGTTTGATTTGAGAGTCAGCTTTGTTTGGGCACGTTCAAGATCCTCGAGAGCCTTCCACTTTCAAGAGCCTTCCTCTTTAATGATTGAAGACCTTTCCCCACGAAGCCACTTATCCAACTCATTATGTTTCTATAACAATCTAATCATTCCCTCCTTTGCATGAGTTGCATCATGAAGAATGAGCACCCTCATTTCCACCTTCTTTTCTAATGTTTCCTACCACCTCATTTTTTATCCTATCTGGACTGCGTAGTTTGCTAACCAATCTGCAACTCCATCAGCTTCATGATAGGTGTGGGTTATAGTCACTTTTTCAAAAAAATTTATTAAGGTTTTCATCTCCATTACCATAGCCTCTATAGTCCAAGACACAATATTTTTATTGTTAAGAATATTTATGATGTTTAGTGAGTCCCCTTCTAGCCACAATTTGGGATATCCCAAATCCATAGCTATTTTGATGGTCTGAAGGGCTGCAGTAGCTTCAACAATGTGATAATTTGATTTACCAATGGGGATTGCAACAACATCAATAACCTTTCCCATATGGTTTCTCAAGACACCACCACAACCTGCATTCCCCAGATTCCCTTTAGCAGCTCCATCAAAGTTTCCTTTAATCCACCCTTGAGGGGGAGTAGTCCATGTAACTCTTAATCTGGGATTATTAGGTTTACCTTTAGAATTTTCTGTACTTAAGGGATTATCCACTTGGAAGGTTGAGCTTGGATTCTTTTTTGATAAAAAATTCTCCTTAATAGCTCTAATGATGTTCTGTCCTACCACCCATCCAGGGAGCTCTTTATTTCTAAAGATTCAGTTATTTCTTTCCTTCCATATTCCCCACCAAATATGGGGAAGAGTAAGTTTCCATAAAAAAATTGCTTCAGAATTCTTGGAGGGGAAATACATAGTCTCAATGTTGCTAGGAGAGTGATATGTGACTCTGATGAATACTTGAAAAATCAAGTAATTATTGAATCAATAAAAAAATCTACCAGTATACCATAATATCACTAAATTTATACTATGATAGATTCACTCAACTCCACTAATGGTTATGGGGCCTTGGGTAACCAGGATTTCACCACATAGCTTCATCCCATATACCTACTTACTTATAACATTTATGAAATGGATAAGTCAAAAAGGACCTTTTAAATAATCATGGGGATATGGAATGTAAACACATGGCTTAGGGTAAGGTTAAATTATTAACTAAGTGTTGGAAAACACTCTAAAGTCTCAATACTATCAAGAAGTCAACATGTGGCATTAGGAAAATTTGAATAATTGACTAAGTGTTGAATCATTTTTTCTCTTCTCAAATTTTACTCAAGATTTAGATTTTGGCATCTCTACAACACCTTGCTCTTTGATAAAAAACTTGAAAATCCATCTGAAGGCTTGGTCTTAGAATTTTTTGTTTGACACTGGTGTTTATAACATGAGTTATGAAACATTTTCTTTAACACTTTATCCAAAGACCAAGATCCTTTATTTTCAAACTTTGTAAAAATAACTACTATGAATACCTAAACCTTCATATTTTTTATCCAAACAAAATATCTGACCAACTCAACACACTTTTTTTAAAGAGTGAAATACTTGGGAAAAACATGTGAAACCTTCATAAAAAATTACATAACAATATCTCTGACTCATCTCTGAAAAATTGAACAAAAGTGTGAAAGCTAATATTTTTGAAATTATGCTAAGTCCCTTACATTCATCTTGATGAACTTAAATGATATATTTGAAAATCCTTCATGTCCACCATGAAACCTTATACTGATAACTAAAAGTCATTAGTATAATGGTGATAGAAATGGTTAATAGTTATCTACCCAACTAAGGTGACTAGCTTGAGTAGTAGTTTTCTATATTATTACCATTTTCTTTTTTACCCAACTAAGTTGACCAGCTTGAATCAATATGTTTCCAAGCTACTATATTTTCCTATCTACCCAATTATGTTAAACAGCTTGACCTAGTAGATTTCTAAATTTCTAATTTCAAATTTAATTATCACCATTTAGTAAATTTTTTTCAAAACTAAAATAAAAACTCAAATTATATAATAATTTTAACTAACCCTCATAATTTTCCTCATTATCATATTCTCTATACTTTTGTATAAAATCTAGATGTCAAGAATGTGCATGTTGCCACTATAACAAAAAGCTATGGGTTACCTCCTCCCAAAACTTTGGATCTAGTTAACTATACTCCAAAATGCCTATTGTCAAGGATGAGAGTGATGTCAAATATAATACTCAAATGATATTTTTATCAACAAAAAATCTCAACATCAATGAAATGATCCCATGATCATCTAAAATCTCATGATGGGACCTTACCTTGATTTTTAACCTTCACCTATGCATAACTTATTTATAATCCTTAGGGAAAGTCACCCTATGACTTCTTACATGACTTTTTATTCTTCCATACCAAATTTTTCTTCCTTAGCTTCAACTTTCTCTACTACTTTTACATTACTTATTATCTAACTATTATGACCAATCTTTCCTCTAGTGGGCCTACTCCAAGTGACCATTTTCATACCCAAGTCAATGCTACCTCTAGTGCATCTTAATCTAGTTCTACTACTCAAACCACTATCAATATTAATTAAATTCTATTATAATTTATGAAAAAAATGGATACATTCCAAACTAATAGTAAAAACCAAATGATACAAATTCAAAACATGTTTTCTCAATTACAAAATCATCCTCAACCTACTCAATAGGGAGTGAAAAATCATAATTCCCCCCAAATATTCACAAGATAACGTTATACCTAAACCTCCACTTCTTAAAAAAACTATTAAACACTTAAAAAATGAACCCTTAGTACCTTGAATTAAAAACACTAACATAGGTGGTATTAATCCTACTATCAACTATGATGGATCCATTGATCTTATTTTACATTTGATCATGAATCTATAATGGTTACAATATTAATAAATGATGAATCCATTGAAAGGGAGTAGAAAAAATAAAATTCTTATTCAACTAAAAATCCATCCAGGATAACTCCTACAATAATATTATATTCACATGATACTAAACGTTTGGTAAATCAAAAGATATCTTAAAATTTAACCACACTATAATCTCAATATCAAGAGGATTATTATGATGATCTAAAATATTGGTATAACACTCATAATGATACATAACCTACACAATTGTTAGGGTGTGGAGCTAAAAACTTCACCAAGGAGCATTCATTATCAGGTTCGGGTCTACACAGACACCGACGTCGGTCAGGAGCAACCGACGTCGGTCACAGGTAGTTGCAGAGACACTGACGTCGACAGAGGGTCAGCCGACGGTGGTCACAGACAAGTAGCAGGAACCAATGTCGGTTACCTGCGTGTCCAAAAAGCTATTTCCATGGACAGAAGCGAGTGTTTGCATGATAAGTTTGAGTTGAAGTCTCAAGCTTGCATCTCTATTATTGGCATTACTATTTTTAGAGCCCTTGTTCAAGTGGCTTAATTGCTTGTTGGATGTACATGCTCAAGTCTCCTAATTCTATATGTAGAATTAGATCTTCTTAGCTTTGTAGTAGTTATTGTTGTAGAGAGTGAATTATTGTAATTCATTGTGTGAGAAGAATAGTACAGAATTGAATCAATCCAGGCTTGTTGGAGTTGATTGTTCTTGAGAGAAAGAGCTCTTGAGGAATAGAGATCTATTGAGAGATCTATACATCTAGGAGAGGTGTGGAAGAAAGAAGCTTTCTTCATTTGTATTTCTTTTCTAAAGAGTTTGTTAATACAAGTTTTCAGGGTGTTTTCTTGTATCTCTTGTTTTTGCTATTATCATTCTAATTACTTGTCAATCTGGTTTAATTCCACATTTATTTCTGTCACAATTGTAATCTATTGTTGGATTGATCCCCCAACAAGTGGTATCAGAGCCTTGGTTACAGGTTCAGAGCTTGATAATTGGTATCAAAGTTCAGGTTCACTAACAAGTGGTTCAGATCTGTGTAGTGTGTATTGATTAAAGGTTCTCACAGGAGTTTCTACAGGGATTTCTATTTAAGTGGGAGAAGCAATGGTAGATGAAAGTAAATTGAGAATGGAAAATTTCAATGGCAAAAATTACCAACACTGGAGAATGCAGATAGAGGACTATCTGTATCAGAAAGATCTCTACTTACCATTAGGAGGTGTTGCAAATAAGCCCAAAGACATGGAGGATGAAGAATGGGAAGTTCTTGACAGAAAGGCTCTGGGGTCTATAAGACTGAGTCTAGCATCCACTGTGATATCCAATTTATCACAGGTAAAGTCTACGGTAGAGTTGATGACTACGTTAGCAAATTTGTATGAAAAACCCTCAGCTTCCAAGAAGGTATATCTTATGAAGCAGTTATTTAATTTGCATATGAATGAAGGTGGATCTGTTTCTACTCATCTGAATGATTTCAATGGAATTGTGAATCAGTTAAGTTCAGTGAATATAGTGTTTGATGATGAAATAAAAGCTCTTTTGATATTATGTTCTTTGCCTGAAAGCTGGCATGGCTTAGTAATGGCAGTAAGTAATACTGCATCTGCATCAAATATTTTGAAAGTAGAGGATGTTGTTAGTGTTATCTTGAATGAGGAAATATGCAGGAAAAGCACAAAAGAGGCATCTGGGAATGCTTTAAGTTTTGAGAGCAGGGGAAGGCAGAAAGAGAAGAGCAAGAAAGGCAAATCAAGATCCAAGTCAAAGGGGAAAGGCAGATCTAAATCCAGAAATGGCAGAAGGCCACAATGCTAAAATTGTGGAAAGATGGGGCACATAAGCAGAGATTGTTGGTCAAAACCCAAGGAGGACAATCAGCACGAAGGAAAGGAAGAAGCCAAGATTGCAGGTATTGCATAGGATGCCTTAATTTTCTCTCTGCATAATAATATAGAATCTTGGGTATTAGATTCTGGTGCATCTTTTCATGCTACTCCTAACAGGGAATATTTCAGTGACTATATCCATGGAGATTTTGGAATAGTGTATCTAGGGGATGATGAGCCCTGTAAAATAATTGGCAAAGGTAAAGTGTAGCTGAAGTTGCAGAATAGCAACACATGGGTGTTGAGAGATGTGATGCATGTTCCTAGCTTGAAGAGAAATTTGATTTCTGTAGGAAAGTTAGGGGATGAGGGTTGTACAGTAACTCTCACGGTAGAATCTTGGAAGGTGACCAAGGGTGCACTTGTTATGGCCAGAGGTAAGAGAGAAGGTACTCTCTATTTGTGTAATTGTGTTACTAACAAATCTCCTTCTGTATTATCTACTTTAGATGTGGACGCTAACTTGTGGCACTCAAGGCTTGGCCACATGAGTGAGAAGGGGATGTCAATTCTTAAGTCCAAAGGTATGCTTTCAGATTTAAAAGGCATAGATCTAGAATTTTGTGAGCACTGTGTATTTGGAAAATAGAAAAGGGTTAGTTTTCTCAAAACTGGGTCTACTAAGAAGAGGCACAAGTTGGAGCTTGTTCACACAGACGTGTGGGGACCGGCTCAGGCTGCTTCCATTGGAGGATCACAATACTATGTATCTTTCATAGATGATGCTACAAGGAAGGTATGGATCTATTGTATTAGAAAGAAATCTGATGTATTTGAGACTTTTAAAGTTTGGAAAGCTATGGTTGAGAATGAAACAGGTAAAAGATTAAAGTGCTTGAGATTAGAAAATGGCGGTGAGTTCTACAGTCATAAGTTCAGAGATTATTGTTATATGCATGGAATCCATAGGCAAAGGATGGTTCCAAGGACACCTTAGCAGAATGGTATTGCTGAAAGGATGAACAGGACAATAATGGAGCATGTAAGATGTATGAGATTGCATGCCAGTTTGCCCTTATAGTTTTGGGCACAAGCTATTGACACTGTAGTATACCTAATTAACAGAGGACCCTCTACAGCTCTGGATGGTGGTATTCTAAAAGAGGCATGGATAGGTAAAAAGGTTGATCTCTCATATCTCAAAGTTTTTGGTTGTGAAGCCTTTGTGCATATAGATAAGGAAAATAGAAAGAAGCTTGATGCTAAGTCTATGAGATGCATGTTTATTGGCTACGGCTCAGATGATTTTGGTTACAGATTATGGAATCTAGAAACTAACAAGGTAATCAGGAGTCGTGATGTTGTTTTCAATGAAAGAGTGATGTATTGTGATTAGCTAAAGAAGTTGAATCAATCTGAGTAGAGCAATGGTGAATTGGATGAGGTGAAAGTCCAAGATGAGCTCACAGGAAGAAGAAATAATCACTTACAGGAAAACACAGAGACTGACGTCGACAGGTTAAAAACTGGCATTGGCAGGACAGAAATCGGCATCAGCCATACAGAGACCGATGTTGGCCATACAGGTACCGAGGTTGCTCAGGCAAAATCAACGTCAGCCAATAATAGGTTTGCAGGTGATCGAGGTTGGTCACTGTAAGAGAATTTGGGTGGACAGCGTGTTGTGGATGAGTCTCAGACACCCATCAAGAGGTCAGAAAGGGTGAGTAACCCTCCAATTAGATATTCTCCTTCTTTATTTTATTTATTGCTAACTGATGGTGGAGAACCATAGAGTTTTGAAGAAGCAATACAGGTGGAGTCCAAGAGTGAGTGGGAGCGTGGCATGGTTGAGGAGTTGGAGTCCTTAAGAGAGAACCAAACATGGGATTTGGTTAAATTGCCAATTGGTAAGAGAACACTTAAGAACAGATGGACCTATAGGTTGAAGGAAGGTGAGAATGGATAGATAAGATATAAGGCCAGATTAGTGGTAAAAGGATTTGCACAAAAGTTAGGTATCAACTTTGGTGAGATTTTTTCTCCTGTTGTTAAAATGACTTCAATAAGGGTTGTATTGTCTTTGGTTGCTTTTGAGGATTTGCATCTTGAGCAGCTAGATGTTAAGACATCATTTCTTCATGGATATTTGGATGAAGAAATATATATGGAACAACCAAAAGGATTTGAGGTCAAGGGTAAGGAGAAGTTTGTGTGCAAATTAAAGAAAAGCTTGTATGGCCCCAAGCAAGCTCCTAGGCAATGGTACTTAAAATTTGATAGGTTTATGACTGAGCATGGCTACAGTAGGTGTCAATCAGACCATTGTGTGTATTTCAAGAGATTTGATAATGGTAGATATATTATTCTATTGTTGTATGTAGATGTTATGTTGGTTGCAGGATCTCACTTGCAGGATATCTCAGAGCTTAAGGTGAAATTAGCTCAAATGTTTGCTATGAAGGATTTGGGAGCAGCAAAGAAAATTCTTGGCATGAGCATTAAGAGAGACAGGAAAAATCACAGGTTGATATTGTCTCAAGAAGATTATGTGGACAAGGTGTTGAAACGATTCAATATGCAGGATGTTAAACCGGTAAGCACACCTTTGGCTGGACATTTTAAGTTGAGTAAAGAACAATGTCCTAATTCATATGATGAGGTAGAGTACAAGAGTAAGGTTCCATATTCTTTCACAGTAGGGAGTTTGATGTATGCAATGGTGTGTACTAGACCGGATATTGCCCAAGCAGTGGGAGTGGTAAGTAAGTATATGGCCAATCTAGGTAAGGAACATTGGAAAGCAGTTCAGTGGATCCTTAGATATCTGAGAGGAACCAGTAGTAGGCACTTGTGCTATGGAGGTTTAGATACTTCTCTACATGGCTATGTAGATTCAGATATGGCAGGTGATTTGGATGGTAGGAGGAGCACTACAGGTTATGTTTTTACTGTAGGTGGAACGGCGGTTAGCTGGATATCTAAGTTGTAGAAGGTTGTTGCCTTGTCAACTACAGAAGCAGAGTATATTACAGCCACAGAAGGTAGCAAGGAGATGATATGGATGACACGGTTCATGGATGAGCTTGGTAGGGAGCATGAGAGTTGTAGATTATATAGTGACAGTCAGAGTGCAATTTATTTGGCTAAGAATTCAGCCTTTCATTCAAGAACAAAGCACATACAGCTAAGGTATCACTTCAAACGACATGTATTGGAAGATGGTGAGTTGAAGCTGGAGAAGATCCATACAGATAGGAATCCTGTTGATATGTTAACCAAGCTGGTTATAAAGGAGAAGTTGAACCTTCATTCAACTTCTATTGGTCTTCATGATTGAGTTGAAGATGGAGGAGCTAGAAGATGTTGCTGTACAGGTACTGGTGCAGCTATTTATCTCCAACTGGGAGATTGTTAGGGTGTGGAGCTAAAAACGTCACCAAGGAGCATTCATTATCAGGTTCAGGTCTACACAGACACCGACGTCAGTCAGGAGCGACCGACGTTGGTCACAGGTAGTTGCAGAGATGCCGACATCGGTAGAGGGTCGGCCGACGGCGGTCACAGACAAGCAGTAGGAACCGACATCAGTTACCTGCGTGTCCAGAAAGCTATTTCCGTGGACAGAAGCGAGTGCTTGCATGATAAGTTTTAGTTGAAGTCTCAAGCTTGCATCTCTATTATTGGCATTACTATTTTTAGAGCCCTTGTTCAAGTGGCTTAACTGCTTATTGGATGTCCATGCTCAAGTCTCCTAATTCTATATGTAGAATTAGATCTTCTTAGCTTTGTAGTAGTTATTGTTGTAGAGAGTGAATTATTGTAATTCATTGTGTGAGAAGAACAGTACAGAATTGAATCAATCCAAGCTTGTTGGAGTTGATTGTTCTTGAGAGAAAGAGCTCTTGAGGAATAGAGATCTATTGAGAGATCTATACATCTAGGAGAGGTGTGGAAGAAAGAAGCTTTCTTCATTTGTATTCCTTTTGTAAAGAGTTTGTTAATACAAGTTTTTAGGGTGTTTTCTTGTATCTCTTGTTCTTGCTATTATCATTTTAATTACTTGTCAATCTGGTTTAATTCTACATTTATTACTATCACAATTGTAATCTATTGTTGGATTGATCCCCCAACAACAATCACATATAATATCAATTAATGGTTTAATACAAAATTAAGATGGTGATTATATATGTTATGAAAGAACTCAATAAGAACATCCTACTGACCAAGTCATTGGTTAATGTGCAATACTTTCCACTATTGATAGCTTCCTCATACTCATCCCCTTTATTATTATATTATTATATACCTTGGATTTATTTCATTTGGTCCTTAAATTTTTATTGTATATATTAATCCAAACATGCATGACATATCCCATGGTGATTATAGTGTATATATGTGGCCTGCTATTTGAGCATTATTTAATATCAACTATGTAAACATACGCAGGATTCCATTTGAGTTTACATGATTGCATACTCTTATTCCTACATAATAAATGAATACACATTAATTATTTCCCATTGAGGGAAATAATAGTTTTTATATACACATATGACATTGAGATACATTTTTGTAATACACATCTATAGTGCAGACATATTATTGTTTTCATTCTCTTCACACAACCATGATATCACATTTAGTACACATTATATAGGGGCACATGATATTGATTATTTTAATCCCTCCCTTTATTTATTTTTTCAAACCCTTACTACTTATATTTTCACATATGTTAAAATTTTTAGAAAACATTCAAATATTTCAAAAATTAAAAAAAATAAAAAACTGCAAAAATTCAAATATAATTAAAATAATTTTAAAAATAATAAAATCAAGATCTAAGTGTGACAAGTGATACTCGTTTACTTATATAGATATTTTATTTATCATATATTTTGGTAGATATAATATTGTTTATCAAAATCACATGTACCTCATGAGGTATATGAGTGTGATGTAGGACATACATATTTTACATGAATTCTTATACATTGGATTTCTTTCTACCCATTTGTTATACCTATGATGGGGGCATCTAATTATACATGTTAAATTATAATATTTTATGTATTTTTATGACATCTCTATTATGTCAAAATACATATCTTAAAAATTTATTTCTACTTACTCATATCTTACATTGTGATATATCAATATGCTACTTTACTATGATATAACAATGATACATATGGATAGTGTAGACTTTTTTCACGATGTTGTTAATTTGTCACATAATATACTATATATTATTTGTTTATTTTTATTACCCTCGGCCCTTATGAACCAAAATTTTCTTGATCATATCTTTGAGTTTTTTTATTGGTATGTAACATGTAGATTTATTATGCCCCTTATCCCCATGTGTATAATATTTTATTGTGCATCATTTGAACATGTCCATTACTAATGGACCTTGACCTTATGTGTGTGATTTTTTTCTTATTTTATGTGAAACATTTTAACATGTTATTTATTTTTCTCATTATTAATTTCCTTTGAATATGGCCCTTGGCCTCATTTATTAGGACATATCCATGTCCATGGTATGTGGCACTTGGCATTATTATATGACAATGTGTGACATTGGGTGTTATACTTATTAATATTTTTGATATTATTTAGATTGATTAGTAGTGCCTTTATCTATATAATTCAATATTAGTGTGTATCCTACTTTGGTTACTTTATATCATGCCACATTGTTATATCTATCTATACATAAAACATGTATGCCTCACCTTCAATATGTTAAATACATGATTCAATCATTATTATATTTATTTGATGATATAATATCCACATGATTATGAATTATTATATATTTATTACATAATACATTTAAATATGAGTGACTTTCAGTTTACATCCCTCATCTCAAAAGGGGGACATCATAGTGTGCTTATCTTAGATATCAAAGCCTCCATGAACCAAAGAAATTGGTTTGGGAGAGAATATAGGTTTATAATGATTCAAAGTAATTAAAATATTTGATTTAATAATATACTATAGGTTTTCAAGGATTCAAATTAATTCAAAGATCAAATTATATTAAAAAATTAGATTTTCAAATATTAAAAATAATTCAGAAATCAAATACATGACATATATTGGCATAGTGATAAAAATTAAGGAGGTTTATAGAATTAATATGTACTAAATTTTTAAATAATTTATGTACATAATCATATGCAATTGAATTAATATTAATGGTCATAGGCAAAACATTTATAAGTTTCACATATAGTTACACTTTAGCATATAGATGCATGACATTCTATATCATTTGGCACAAATTTAGGGTGAATGATAATTGTCATGCTCATATAAAATTTTAAAATTTGAATAATGCATGATAGTTGTTCATTCAAATTTTCAAAATTAAAAGAGGCATGATACCTATTCATGAACATTTAATAATTCAAAAAAGGCATGACAATTTCTCATGTACATTCTCAAAGTTTAGAAGTTATAGTTTATAAATTCAAAGGAAAAAATTCATTTCTATTAAATATTATTAGCATAGAGGTCATGATGGGGTAATGCATTCTCTTTTTATCATGCAAATAAAATCTATATCCATATGTACAAGTATGATTCAATCTATTACAAGTAATTTATGTTCCAATCTAGTGCTACTCAATGGCATTAGCATTAATTTTAGTGAACCCATTGCATAGTTCCTTATTCAATTATGGGTGATGTATATTTTATTATAATTACACTATTTGACCTTGGTATCACTTTTTTTAAACCCATCATATACCACCTTATTTGGATTAGTACATTATGTACTTTTCCCCATTCATGAGAGTTGGAATCGGTATCTTTCTAACTCAAGAGATTGATTATTTATTCAAATATTTGGCATGATCATTATAAATTCACCAATGATTTAAATTATACAATTTATTTAACAAGGGGGTATGGTTCTCCATCATAATTTATAGGTTATAAGTCAATATTGTTTCATCTTCGTACATGGGTGCTCCTTCCTTACTCTTCTCTCAAATATTCAATTTTTAGAAATCAACTTTTAAAATTTCAAATATGTATCAATGACTAATTCAAGTGTTTTTAAAAGTTTTTCTAAATTTATTTCCTTTCATAATTTGACTATCCTATCAAAGACAAACTATTATGTAATAACTCAAGTTTTATTTTTATTAGATAGGTTAAAAGAATGGATTAGGGTCCCATTCCCTTATAAAGGAAACCAAAATATATTCAAGAAAAAAAAATAGTACAAAAATAAATATAACCTAAAAAAAACTAAAAATATTGACTTCATCCAAAAATATGCCAAAACACAAGCAAAAAGATGATAAAAAACCAAGACGCTAGACAAAAATAGTCCAAATCCTTAGAATCAAAATAAAAGACTTGTTTTTAAATACCTATGTTCTCTAATTTCCTTTTTGTACCTCCAGTAATATTATCTATTCCTTTGGTAGATTCTATGACAAGCATCTTTCTCTTATACCTATTCAACTTGAACTCCTCCTTACCATGTTCACCATCCATCTTGTATTTTTTGCCTCCTCTATTATATCTAGTTCTAACTTCCTACGGGGTTTACTCCATAATTACTTATTCCTACTTATCATACTGAAGGTCACCCTTATCCATGGAGAAGTTTCTAGAGACCAACAAACTTTTTATCATATGAAACTCATCATATATCTCAATTCTAAAAATTTTCTAACTTGTTACCTTAGTTTGTAAGTTATCAATAGACTATTATATTTATTCTTTCAGTTTGTAGTTAAAAGAGGCCTGACCCATTCTAGCGATGGGTTTACCAAATTTAGTGACCCCCTTTTTACTTCTACTTGGGTGAAAGTCTCCCTAAATATTCTCTATCCCAATGAAAACATTTTATCCCCTTACATGCTTGGCTTATGGTTTCGAGAAGAAATCATCTTCCCTTTTATACAACTCTTGCTTGCTTTTAATGTGGATGGCTTCTATTACTACCTTGGTCTAAATGGGTTCCCCCATTTTACTATGAAAAATATGAGCCCCTTGTGAATTATATCGACTGAGGTATTACATTTGAAGCTATTAATAAACACTTCTAATGATTTGAGCAAAAAAAAGGAATACTTATTCAGTAGCCCCTGAAGTGGTTTAGGAGCAAAAAATGGTGATATAATATTATTGTGTGCTTACCCTAAAGGGTTATGTACCTCATTATTTAAATTCACACATTTTGCCATTTCCTTGTATAAGATTTATGTATTAATTATTTCTCCTTTACCTAGATATTTAGTTAATATAATAAATGGAGGGAGCAAATGTATATAACTAAAACTAGTCATACTTGAAAATAATAATTATTGACACACCCTAAACCATGACTTGTGTCTAAATATTTGAATATTATTATTAATTATTTTAATCCATTTATCTATATGTAGACTTGACCAATTTTTTATGTCATTACTACACATAAATTTCTAAGATAAATGCTCAAATTGATTTACACTACACTCATACTCTCTCCAACTAAGGAAAAATGTCCCTAATTTTTTAGGGTAGGCCCATTTATTTAAAGCTATCCACCTAGATTATATTCATCCTACACTAAATAATATTTACTTTATAACTTTGAAATATTACTTTGGGTCTTCATAAAAGTTTCATAAGGTCAGTTAAAGGAAATTATCAAAAGATTTTACTATAAATACAAATAAAATGTCATTCATTATTTTTATCTTCACACTATCTATTTTAACACTTAAAAACCATTGAACATTGAAAAAAAATTACCTATTCCTCTCAAATTCAATATCATTCATAAGGAGTAGCCATAATGCAAGTCCAAATCATCTCAAAGAAAATAAAAAGCTATCATTATCATGTATAAAATCCATATTTATATCTACATACATATAATCAAGGATCACAATTGTATAATCACTCTATGTGGGAGATTTATTTTTCTTTATTTACCTCTTCATATTATTTTTATACATACATAATGCTCAATCATCAATGAGGTGATTGGGGTCAATTCATCCCATTAAACTTCCCATACTTTTTTTCCATTTTTTTTAGCTCTCACAAGACCCATAGGATTTTAAAATTAAATAATAGGAATATATTGACATTCATGCATCATAATATAAATATAATTATCTCATTTCTATCAACAAATATGCATAAAAGGTGGAGTAGTCTAATTTTCATCAAAATCAATGTAGATAAGTCCACATTTAGAGGATGCAAGTGGCCTATGTTTTTATTTATGGAGCATGGTGTTATATAAGAATATTTTTAGATTATACATCTATACATGAAAAATCATATTTATAATTCTCTCTATTTTTATTATCAATCACAATCAACTAGGACAAGTCCACAATCAGTAAACATGACCAAATTACATTGTTATCTTAAGAGTTTGGTCTTGTCTAGAAGCAATTTTAGATTCTATTAATAACTAATCATAGTCACAATATTACCTTCTCTTGGTTCACACTATTATATATCCAAAGTATTCAATATAAATTCATATTTAAGGTATTTACATCTCTTCTTAGTGTTTTCCAAAAATAACATCTTTTTATATATAACAAGCTGAAATATCAAAAAAATTAATAATTGTATATTTTTAGCACTTTATTATCTTTCAAGTTTTACACCTATTAAACAAAAAAAAATTATTAAATAAAAATAGGTTAAATAGTTTTATCCCAATTTTCACTTCCAAAATATATTCATAATCAAACATTCATGTACAAAACTATGTATTCATCCCTTTGTTCTACTTACTATATTTAACATATACCACTTTTCAAATCATTTGAATCAATATTAGAATTTACATTTATATGTATTATTAAAATTCATATCTTAATATCTGAATTTACAATTCAATTTTATATATTAATTAATCCATTTAAATCAAAATTATGGTAAAATAAGATGATATCATTTAAAATTTAAAATTATAATCAAACACCATCTACCATGATGGGTCTACATTATCGCTAAACCTATGAGCCTTAGAATAAGATGATAAAATTTTAATCATGTTTAGATCATTACTGAGACCCAATACATCTCTCATGGTCCTTTCATACCATTAATCTAGATTGAATGTCAACTATGTTCTTCGTATGATCACTCTCTAGTTGCACATACTCAATAAAAATACTCTTTCTAAGTTGTGTACTATAAAATAATTGGGTCATCTACCAAATAAATATTTATACCCCTAAATCTATTATATGTGATCTCAAATAATCTCTCACCTATGGTAATAATTTACGTGTCTATTAAAATTTCAATAATAACATAAAGGGGTACATGAATTCCTATTATATCATCTACATCAACCACTTAACACCACACCATTAGGGATGTGCTTCATTAATACTTAAATTGAAGGCTCAATGATATTCATCCAATAAGCATATCCTCAAAAACAAATGACATTCGAAAATTATTATTAAATCATAATAAAAACATGATATTATATTATAAATTACAAAAATAAGTATATACATTCTTTTATCCATACTAGGGGCACCAAGTTATCTATATACCTATCTTAGTCCTCCATATCTACCCACTACTACATTGGGTTGTATTTTAGTGCCAATTTTGGTTTCCTTTACAATAATAGGAAATAATAGGTCCCATTTTGATCACATCCAACATTATGTGTCCTCAACCATACATCTTTCATCTTTAACACCTGAAATCACTAATAGAGCATCTACCTCTACTATTAGAATATTTTAAAGATCTATGACACATAATAGACCTATCTCTATGGGAAAATGGATAACTCTATGGGTTTTTGTCTATAGCATTTATGTTTTGGGGAACCCTATTCATAATACTAGACCACCAAGTGGCATACTCATACTAGAATCACTACTCACTTTAATTCTGCATAAGTGTATGGCATCCTCTATCCAACTAGAAAATATTTTATATGCTCTCCATATAATAGAATCAAGATTCAACCAATTTATAAATATATTTTTATCCGTTATGATCCACTAAGCAATACATAGGCTATCAACCCATCTTTACACATAAATATGTGGATGTACCCACCCTGCATGGGGATTGCTTACTAGATGAGACATTGATATGCTTTTATATTCTCAAACATGTAAGAGGGTATCTAACCTAAGCCTACTATTATATTCCTCCCATATATAATGATAAATATCTATATACATTTTTTCAACATGGTCTAACAATAATACTAAATCAAACCATGAATCTTAATATCTTTAGTGATATTATGCATGTGATATGAAATATAAACACCTCCTACATCCATAGCTATGAAAAAATAAAATAAGACACATATGTATTTCCTCAGACATGGTATTTTATCTAATATAATTGTTAACCACTTTTAACTCCCAAGTTAAAAACGTCAATCCCATATAGATTGAAATGTTCATAGAGTTATTCAAACTTTTATGTGTCATTAAAAATGTCTTATTATGGTCTCAAATGATCTTCACATGGTCATTCTTGTAATTTTTTAGCCTTGACCAAGGTTTATTCTCATATGACTTATCTAGTCCTAGTTAATTTGTAAGTTCTTAGTGTTTCCAAGTGTGGTCAAAGTTGTGACATGGTTTATAGTCATTATAAATGGGTATTAAAGAGTCTTTAAGGTCATATTATTAGGTTTTAACATTTTATTAAGTACTTATGTGCTAAAATATCATTTTAGTCACCTTTTGGCCCATTTGGAGGAGTTGTACATATCATTTTCAAACTAAAACATTTCAATAAGGTTACCCAATGTACCTAATGTCATATAATTTTTATGAATGGTTAGAGACTGACAAAATTGAATGTTCAATTCCTAAATGAGAAAAATACCACTTTACAAGCACTTTTGGGTACTTTTATGACCGTAGAACATAATTTATCAGTTGAAAATGGTCTCATAGTGTCCCTTGCCCTACATTGGATAATATTAAGGATTTTTACCAAGTTTTAGGTTGTACATATGCTTTAGACATTCTCTCTTATATCATTATTTTCACAAGATTAGAAAGACAAAATTTAAGTGGTTGGTATGACCATGAGAGAGAGAGAGAGAGAGAGAGAGAGAGAGAGAGAGAGAGAGAGAGAGAGAGAGAGAGAGAGAGAGAGAGAGAGAGAATGAAATTTTTTCCTAATAATATTTAAATTAATGGTATTGGTTTGAATATTCGTCCACCCTACTTTATGAACAATCACTAAGAGTGACAGTACGTCATTATTCCTTGTCTATCCAAGTAGGGTCTAATTTTGCATCTATTTATCCACTTTAGAATTTAATGGAGAATGTTTTTTTAGGGATGGTTTAATAGGTCAAATGTATTATTTCCATGGTGGTTTCATTAGCTATCTTATCTCCATGAAGTGTCTTTAATAGGAGGAAAAGTGTGTCAAGTATAAGGTGTTTAGTCACTCCTATAGCAAGTGTTTTGACTTATTCTAGTGTTTTTCACTCTCTAACATTCCCAAGTGCTTCATAATTCATGGAATATCCCTCAAATTAATATATTTCATGTGATATCCCTTAGAATTCAATTTTGTCTATAGTATCTAAGTTTCTTACTCTTTGGAAACCTTGTATAGTATTTGAAAAACCTCCTCTAAGTCTAAGTATCAATATTTGGTATGAGTGGTAATGATAAATACATGGTAATGTGAAGGAGATCTTCAAGGAGGATAATAAACTATTTTAGTCACACATAAACCTACATGCCTACAAGTAGACATTCATGAGTCCAAGTTAATGTTAGGAGTGTCTTGATAAAATTGAGGTATACCTTGAATTATTTGAAACTCACTAAAATATTACTCACTCCACTTAATATCACCAAATAATATATGAGCAAATGAAGAGTCTCCAATTCTCATGTATAAAATCCTTATGCATGAATCACTATACACATAATCCTATACATATTGTAGAACAAATTTGTGAAAACTTGATATCTAATTATAATATGAATACCTTTTGAAGAGATAGATAAAGGTTATAAAGGCAAAATTTGTGCAATATATAAGTACAAGTAGTCAATAAGATTAGATATCAAGAAGAAGATCTATAGGTAGAAGTAGACTTATAGGCAGGGTGTAAAGTGAGAAAGGACACTTCAGGGACTAAAGGTGTTGATGGTTTGTGATAGAACCAAGTTTAATATTTTTAACTTGTAATAGGTTATACTATATTTATTATAAAATTAAACCATTAGTCAATTAAATTTAACAACTAGATACTAAAAAATCTCCTAGACACCACTACCTATAGCCAAGCCTAAATGGATAAGGATAGATAATGATGGAGTTTTAAAGTTTTGAAGTCATGTGAGAAATTTGAGTGGAGTTAAAAGAATGAAGGTTCTAATTTTTATACCAATATTGATCCAATATTTACTTTTTTAGATATTAAAATACAAATTAAATATAAGCCTACCATTACATAGTCCTCATTACATATAGGCATATTTAGTTTAGGTGATGAAGTATCTTCAGTAACTTAAAATATGAAGGGTATTCTAAGGGATGTAATTAAATATTTAATAAAAAGTTAAAGTTACCTTAGTATCTATAAAACAAGAATTGGCCTCACATAGTAGCATATCATGAGGAAAGCCTAGAAGGCCTAGATGAGCTTAAAAATGTATGTTCACTAAAGGCAATATATTATTGCATAGAGGAGGTTTGTATACTAAGAGTATTTGATGTTTGGATAGGTATAAATTTCAATAAAAGTATTTATGAGTTTACTCAAAAATTGTAGTGTCAAATATATAAAAAAAGTCATAAAACTTTGCAATCACCACATACAACTAATCATGAGGAACAAGAGATAAGTTTAGGGTTTTAAAGGTAGATGTGACTTCATTTAGATATTTAATAGTTATATGGATCTTATGGAACATAAAATAATGTGACACACAACTTCTTAGAGCACAAAAATCACCAATAGTTGTCTCTACATATGATGATAACCTATAGTTGCACCTTGAGGTTTAGCTAGTGAAATGTGTAAGGTGTAATGGAGAAATAAAATGGATTAACCAATACAAAAAAATTTATCCAAGGGATATATGGAGTGGATTACATACACTCAGAGGTGTCCAAGTGATTAGATCACTCATTTTAAGGGCAAAACATAGGAAACATTATCATTAGGCCTATTAGCCTAATAATCTACTCAAAGTATCACTTCTTGGAGACTGAGGTCAAAATAAAAAAAGGGATGAATGGGGAACTAGATTTAACATTAAAGTGTTCATATGGATGTTTTAAAGGTGATAGTGACATTGGTTTGCATAGGATAACTTAGAATTGTCCATTTTAGCTTAAAATGGCCTTAGGAGTGCACATAATTTATGATGATCACCCAAGAAGAACATTTGTGAACTCATTACTATACAAATAAATTGAGTGGATTTATAATCATGTGGGAATGTTTTAAGGAACATGTATACTAGACACTAGTTTCATTAGTGCATAGATTGGGGTCCTAACCCTTATGAACCATTTTTAAGAATCTAAACCTCCCTAAACCTCTCTTAAAACCTAATAGAATCCCAATGGATGATATCTTGAACAAAATTCATAATAATTAATTGAATTTTGCTATTTTTTAGTTTGTAAATGTTGGGCACTATTTTATGGTCTTGATCACATTGTCATTTCATATTTTCATATGTATGGAAGTGATAAATACTAAATTTTATAGGTTTCTAAGGACAAAGAAGGTGTAAAGATGGGTGAATGGATGAAAAAAATTATGGGTGGTATATGATTATTTTTTTCAACATATTAGACCTTAAAATAATCTTTTATATCCATGAAATCACCTTTATAAGTGTATTTGTTGAAGACAGCCTTAATGGGCTAATGTGAAGTAAGGTGGCCATCTAGATGAGCAAGAAACAATAATCTTGAGTTATCTTAAGATATTAATGATAGATAAAAAGACAAAATGACATCACAAACATGTTTCTAACCTATGAAATTAATTTTATTTAATTATTATATCCATCCAAGTGACAAGTGTTAAGCAACTAGGACTAGTTTACAAGTTGGCCTATGTGATCAATGAAAGAGAACCTCATGATATGCAAGTAAGAGTATAAAAAGGTAGTGTCTAAGAGATATATTAGTTTAAGGAAGGTTTTGATGAATTATTCAAGCATAATTTCCATATTTAAAGTTATATTAAGTTGTTAAGAATCTTCAAGGTAGTTTTAAACAATTTACTAACTCCCTAATCAAGAATGTGTCTTTTGGCATAGAGAGAGTATGTCGGTATCAAGATCAGATATTATAAATTAGATAAGGTGTCAAGATTATGATTATATTTATAATAGTTTTTCACAAATGTAAATACATTGTGTTGAGGTGTCATATCTCAAAAACCTCAAATATATTCAATGATTGTTTTCTCCTCTCATCTTTGCCAACCTCATGGAGTTACTTGACGAGCAAATTATAACATGTATCAAGGGAGCTTTTTTTTATACTATTATATTATTTTAATAGGGTAATTAATTTCATTATGATTTAAAACTAATCATTTATCTCTCTCTCTCTCTCTCTCTCTCTCTCTCTCTCTCTCTCTCTCTCTCTCTCTCTCTCTCTCTCTCTCTCTCTCTCTCTCTCTCTCTCTCTCTCTCTCTCTCAGTAGTCATTTTTTTCCTTGTAATATATCCTCACGTTGGTTATGGAAAATCCTTACCAAAATTAAGTCCCATACTTGCCTAATTGAACTAGATTCAAGATGGATATTTTGTTCTTGTTATTTGAAATAGTGAATTTGAGTATGTTGTATTAATAAATGATTAGTGATAGTGTTATATTCCTTTAACTTGTCCTTCATGTTCATGCCTTATTCAAGTTTTGCCTCTCATAGGTCATATGAAGTGTTTTACATAGTTTTCTTAGTTTCTCACATGACTTCAAAACACTTATAAACTTAGATAAAAAAAATTTCAAAATTAAATTTTGAGATATGTTAAAAGTGGAAATTACATTTATGTTAAATATTTTAATGATAATGAAAATAAGGTACTTGACTAGTTTTAGATTGAGGTAAAAACAGGTTTTGAAGGGGCCCTAAAAGCCTGTTAAAAAGGGCGAAAGAAAGAACATCTAAGACCACAGGCAAAGCCAAAAAAACACTACAAGGAAGTAGCAAAAATAGGTTTTAAATGGACCTGAAACCACCAGAGAACCATCCGATCAAAACCCAGAAAAATAGAGATCTGGTAAAACATCAGTCAAAAGATAACAAAAAGAAAACAAAGATCAGTACCAGTTTCTAAACCAACAAGAAGGACCAGATTATTCATCCAGTTCCAGTATCAAGTTCATGGCTTCTTTTCCTTTCAAAATAGTTTCTTGAGTGGTAGCCTCTAGCAAAACTCCTTTTTGTGTATCTTTCTTTCTAGAGCTTTGCCTCATCCTTTTGCTGGGACCCTCTAGAGCTTTGGTCTCCTCATTAGCTCATTTACCTATATTGATAGTAGCAGCACAGATGTTGGAAGTTACTTCCTCCATTTTGCTTTTGTTGTCCTTTATTAGTTCCTGGAGGTTGTTTTCATATGCTTTGAGCTTGACTGGGATCTCACTTAATTGATTATCCATGTTGTTTATTTTGTTCCAAATAGCTTTCAGGAAATCTTCCAAAGTTTTCACTTTTCTCTTGAGATCCATGATCTCCCTACACATCTAGGAATCAAATTGGGAAGAAGCCTCTGCTTTACAATTGACCTAGGTCATAGGTGAGTGTGTTTCATCATTTTGATTCTTCCCTCTCCAATCCTCAAACTTTTTATTGGGGCTATTCCTAGCTTCCTCAAAGATATCTTCGCAACTCTTTTGTTCCCACTTTTTGATTCCAGTTTGAATTTCCATATCCATATTTTGAATATCTTCCTAATCAGAATTTTCCTTTTCATTCTTAGAAGTTGGGTCCTCAACAGGATCTTCCTGAACAAATTCATCCTCTGACACTTTTTGGTTTTCCTCTAAATCTACAGTTCTGTTAGCAGAATCCTCCTCTGTATTGACGTTATCTTTTTCAATTTCCTCAGAACATTCTTCATCATCACTAGAGTTAGTATCCCAACTTTCAGTTCCTTCTTCTTCCTCCGGTTTTTACTCCTCGGGTTCTTCAATTCTCTCCCATCCCCTTTCTTCTTCTACATTCTGCTTTTTAGGACTAGGGGGTTTGATTTTGCCTCTCCTGATTACACTTTCATTCTTTTTATTTCCTGACACCTTGTTTTTCCCCTATTTGGGGTATTTGACCAGTGCCCTATTCTTGCAGTAGACTTCAATAAGTAGAATAAGGCCTTCATGGAGGATAGGGCGCATTTCCTTTTTCCTATGAGCATGTAAACTTTGGACCAGGGAATAGCGAAGATAAAAGGGAAAAGACAAACTAACCTTATGCCTGAAATGGTTGAGGAAGACAAAATGGAACTTGTGCACACGTTTTCTTCTTCCGTCCAAGATGAAGTACTCCCTTATACAGCTTAAGACATCCCTCCATATCCCTTTAATCTGGTCCAGCTCATAGAAACCCCCATTTTTGACCAGCTTCTGCTCTTCCTCATCCATTTTGGGGAACTTACAAAAGGCCTCATTTGAGATACTAGTTTGCTTGGAAAATTTGAGTCCATCCATTGGTAACCCTGTAACCTCAGCTATAAAATCCTCTGTTAAGTTTATTGTGATACCATGCAGGGTGACCCTATCATCAGACCAGTTTTTGAAAAAGGCCGTCGTGATATGCAGTTTTGAACCATGGAGTCTTTCCATGTAGCTCGCAACATTTCCTTTCTACAGAATTCTCTAGACTCCAAGTTTCTTTCTCCATTCTTCACAGCTCTTGGGTTCCTGTTTACGAGGTTCTCCCTTCCTTTCACATGCCATACTCATTTTCTTTGAATCCTAATTGCTGTGGCCTTTGCCCTGAGACCTCCTGATATCAAGTTGATTGGGAAGTCAATTTTGTTTATGCTTTTTTAGGATCCGCTTCTCCCTCTCGAGGGCCTTACTCTTTAATAATTGAAATCATTTCCCCGTGCTACCACTCCTTCTACTCATTATTTTATTATTACACTCCAGTCTTACCTTCTTTCACATGGGTGGCATCATGAATAATGAACGCCCTTAAATCCACGTTCCTTACTAAATTTTCATGCCACCTCACTATTTGACCTTCCCAGACAGCATAATTAGCAAGCCAATCTGTAACACCATTGGCTTCTCGAAAGGTGTGGGTGATTTTAATTTCTTCAAATTTTTTCAAAAGTGTTTTCATCTCCTTTACCTTATCCTCTATAGTCCAAGACATAGTATTCTTATTATTAAGAATATTTATAACATTCAAAGAGTCCCCTTCAAGCCATAATTTAGAAAATCTTGAATCCATAGCTAATTTAAGGGTCTGGAGGGCAGCTGTAGCTTCAGCAATGTGGCAGTTAGATATACCAATGGGGATTGCGATAGCATCAATAACCATACCCATATGGTTCCTCAAGACACCACCACAACCAGCATTCCCCGGGTTCCCTTTGGCAGCACCATCAAAGTTACCTTTAATCCAACCTAGAGGGGGAACATTCCAAGTAACACCTGATCTGGGGTTGTCAGGTTTACCAAGAGGAGTATCCGTCCCCAAGGGATTATCCATATTGAGAGTAGAGCTTGGATTCTTTTGAGAGGAAAAATTTTCCTTTAAAGCTCTAATGATGTTCTATCCTACCACCCATCCAGGAAGTTCTTTATTTCTAAATATTTTGTTATTTCTTTCTTTCCATATTCCCCACCAAATATGGGGAAGAGTAATTTTCCATAAGAAGAGAACTTCAGTATTATTTGAAGGGCAATACCAACTTTCGAGAGAAAGTTCCACGTTTTTATGATGAATCCATGTAATGCCCCACAGATTAAGAACCTCCTTCCAAACAAGCTAAGAGAAGGAGCAATTCACAAATAGATGATCTCTATCTTCAAGGTCTTTCTTACAAAGAATACACCTGTTAACAATATTAATTTCGTGTTTCTGTAAATTATCCAGAGTCAAAATTTTGTTTTGGAGTAGGGTCCAAAAAAAGAACTTGATTTTAGGGATGAGCCCCTTAATCCAGGCTCTTGTCCATAACGGTTTTCTACCATTTCCCTTAGAGATGAAAATGGAAGAGACTTTAAATTGTCCACTTGGCTCATGGTGCCAAACAATTTTATCTTCTTGGTTAGGATATAGAGATATAGCATTTAGGGATAATTGACTATCCTTGAGATCTTGATCATAGTCAGTGAGGTTTATCCAAGTGTTGTTCTGCCAGTATTGGTTAACCGTTATTCCCACTCTTTGCTTACATCTCTCTATAACATCTTTATCTTGGATATCTTCCTATAAGGGTTTTCCTCTTAACCAAATATCTTCCCAGAATTTCACCTTTTTACCATTGCCTACTTTCGAAGAAATTCCTTCTTCGAGAACATGTTTTGTTCCCTGGACTGCCCCCCAAATGGCAGAAGGATGAGAAATATCTGAAGTAGTAAAGAAGTCAGGAAGTGACTTTGCCTTAAATAAGTACTTATGCTTCCATATTTTACTCCATTCTTTATTTTCCTGATAGACCCTCCATCCCTATTTAGCTAAAAGGGCATTGTTCATATTTCTAATTTTCCTTATACCAAGTCCACCATCCTTGACAGGTTTACAAATTTTATCCCATGCAATAAGAGGCATTCTCCTTTTCTCCTCAGTACCTGACCAAAGAAAGTTTCTTTGAATTTTTTCAATTGCTTCCACAAATTTAGTGTGGATTTTGAAGAGACTCAAAGCATACGTAGGTATACTTTGAAGACTAGCTTTGAGGAGTGTAAGCTTTCCTCCTTGGCTAAGAAGACTACCTTTTCATCCTGCCAACTTCTTACTAAATTTGTTGATAAGTCCTTCCCAAAAAGCTTCAGGGGCTTTTGACCCAAAAGGGAGGCCAAGGTATATGGAAGGAAAAGAATCTATGGAGCAATCAAGGATTCTTGCAATTTTGTTTTGTCTATAACCTGGGGTATTGGTAAAGAAAATTGCACTTTTGTTCCAGTTTATCAGCTGTCTTGAGGCTGAGGAATACAGAATAATTGCTTCCTTTAGAATTCTACCTTCAGTGACTTCAGACTGTCCCATGAAAATAGTATCGTCCACAAATTGACCATGGGAGCAAGTTAAAGGATGCGAAGAGGGTCTCAGACCTTTAAATAAACCTCTACGAACTAAGTCCCCAAGGTATCGCCCCATACTATCAGCCATGATTATAAACAGAATAGGGGATATGGGATCCCCTTGTCTTAATCACCTAGACGGATTGAAAAAATGAGACGAACTCCCATTTACCAACATAGCTATAGAAGTAGTAGATATCAACTGTTTGATAATATCAACCACTCTTTATTCAAATCCAAAGGCAATAAGGCTATTAGAAAGGAATAGCCAATCCACCCTGTCGTATGCTTTTGCTATGTCTACTTTCATTAAGAACCGCTCAGTGTTGGATTTGAGCAGTGAATGAATATTCTCATGCACCGTTATAACTGAGTTGAGGATTTATCTGCCAAGAATGAAACCATTTTGCTGATCAGCTATTATCGAAGGGATCACTTGGATTAGTCTGGTCGTAAGAACTTTGGAAATTATCTTATAGAGAGAGTTGCACAAGCTAATCGGCCTGAATTGATCAGGGCAATCTGCTCCTACTTTCTTCGGAATGAGGCACAAAAAAGTGGCATTAATTTCCTTTAGCATCTATTTAGCTCCAAAAAACTCCTTTACCGCATTACTAACATCCTTTCCTATAAGTTTCTAGAGCTTTTGAAAAAAGAACATGGGGAAACCATCTGGTCTAGGTGCTTTTTCTCCTCCAAGTAACAGCTTTGAAGATTTCCTCCTCCTTCGGAATAGAACATAACATATTATTCTGCTCCTTCAAGATCAAAGGAGGAATCACTCGTAGAATATCAGCCTGGCTATTCATGTTGATGTTTCTATCAGCCTTCATCAGGGAGGAGAAAAATGAAATCATTTCCTCCTTAATTACCTTTTCCTCTGTTATCTTCTGATCTCCTTCTTTCAAATGATGAATATGTGTTTTCACTCTGTGTTTCAAAGTAGAGAGATGGAAAAACTTATTATTTTTATCTCCTTCTTTCAACCATTTCACCCTTGATCTTTGTCTCCAAAAAGTTTCCTCCTTTGTTATTATGTCCTGGTACTGTACCAGTTGTTCACTTTCTTCTCTATGGGATTCTGAAGTATATTCATAATGCTGAATTTTTTCCTAGATTTTTCTGATATTCTCCTTGATAGTCTTCTTTTTCTCAAAGATATTTCCAAAATAGTCCTTATTCCATTTCTTAACTTCCTTTTTAACATTTTTGAGTTTGGAGACAACTCGAAAGAGAGCTGATCCCTCTATAGGAATATTCCACCACTCTTTTATTTTGCCTTCAAACTGTGGATGCTACATCCACATCTTTTCAAATTTGAATGGATGATTCTTTTTTTGGTTCAACTTGTCCACTGTGAATATAAGAGGGAAATGATCTGAGCCTATTCTATGTCGTGCTTCCAGCTTACAAGTATAGTCTTTTATCCATTTTGGAGAAATGAGAGCCCTATCAAGCTTGGCTTGTATACAATCCTTGTTCAGTCTCTTATTGCTCCAGGTATACTGAATTCCTTGCAACTCCACATCCATTAAACCTTCTTTGCTTATAAATTTCATGAGATCAATTCTGCCTTCCATATGAATAGTATTACCACCCAGTTTTTTATAATCATACAGAGGGACATTAAAGTCTCCCATTAGAATCCATCGCCCACAGTGATCTTTGCTTCTGAGTTTTGAGAGAATTTCCCAAACTTTTTTCCTTTCATTCCTGAGATTTGGAGTGTAAATATTTACAACATACCAACTTTCCTTTTGGTCAGCACTAGTTAAATTGACCGCCAAATTTTTTTTACTTTCCATCAAAATAGAGCCAGCAAATTGATTTTTTTCCATAATATCACTGTACCTCCCGAAGCACCTTCAGAGCTACTAGCTTTAATGGTGTAATTTTTAAAGAAATAGATATGTATATATCATATGTATGGATAAGAATATAAAAATATTATAGAATAGTCCCCAAATTTTATAATAAATGCCTCTATAGATACGTACACTTGGATTAGCCTGGGATAGTTGTATTGATGTTATTATCTAAATTAGATGTAGTTATCCAGTATGGAATAACTGATAAAAATAGATGAAACCACTTGGATTCTTTTGGTTTTTATGTTGAATTTTATCTAATTTATTTAGATATGGATCATGTATAATCACTCCTTTCTAAATAACAAAACTCTAGTTCTTCATCTTCATAATAGTTGTGTAAAAAATGGGTTAGTGGGCACATTGTGTCTAGCTAACCTAAAGACCTTTCTACCAATGAGTACTTATTATAGAACCAATATTATTAAGAGGGCCTAAAACTTATGCAGTTATACCCTATGTGTTGGATTATGTGTGTATAAGGATGAAATGTGTGGAAATAAAATATAAAAATGGCCTAGCTTTTAACTTGGTAAATCAGGCTCTTGGGCTACTCCTTCATACTTCACACCTATAAATGTGTTGTTCCTATGAACACTACGAAAAAAATATAAAATAGGAAAGTTTTGTTCACTTGAATTCTATTTGATCACTTTATAAGATCAATGTTAGGTATTTTGTAGGTTTTTCCTAGGTTAGGAATGAATGAAGGTTGATCTTGTATTTATACCAATCCCTTTAGAAAAAATCTTGTATTAAAGCACTTAGTCTGACCATAGGAATATGTTTAATTTCAAAATTATATGAATTTAGGAAATTTTACACTTACATTAGGTTAGGCCACTTGTGTCTACATGGGTGTCTAGTTAGGATGAAATTATCTAGAGTAAGAAAATAGGTATAGGTCCCAAACTTGAAGAGATGGATAATAATTAGGTTAAAAGAATTCTAGGAAAGATATAAGGTCTAATTCATTAGAAAGATATTTATCAAACTAAAAGATGAGCAATGAACATAGAGAGAATATATTTGATACTTGTAAAAGTGGAAAAAGTCTATAATTGGGAGGGATAATCAAGGTCTGAGTTTTGTAAGTGTACAAGATTGAAGTGATACATAATTCATAAATATCATCTACATTCCCCCCCACTCAATATAGTAATGAAATTTATAGTTTAAAATAAAGGAATGTGTATTTGGGTGTGCATAAAACACCTTTAATTTGATTGAGTCCAACTTGAGTGTTTTTATAGTGACTGACCTACAACCAAGATCATGTTATAATATATAATTAGTGCATATAATCTAAAATTTATAGCATTGAAGTGATTAAAATTGTAATATATAAATGTTTAGGAGTACACCTATGTATTGATGTAACCATATATCATTTTATCAATTTTAGTTGAAATATATATCATTATTAACCATTAAAACTAAGATTATGAAAAAATATAAAAAAATTTAAAGTGAATATATTTAGAGAGAGAGAGAGAGAGAGAGAGAGAGAGGAGGACACATGCCACCAACCTTGTAAAAAAGATGAATTTTTACTCGATAGTTGAGATTAGCTCAACTATGAAACCCAATCATACTTATCACTTGTTGAGCATGAGTGAAAAAGTCAACTCATGCTATATGTTTGGTGAGACTAGATTATGTAATCAATTCCAACCTATAAAATTAGTTATATTGAGTGATCAAGTCACCTCAACCATACCAAAGTGAACCAACCACTGTATTGGATTAACTTAATATAGTCTATAACATTCTAACCTAGTGGATGATGTTAGTCCCTAAAAGTGTTTTGAATATTAAATTGAATTGATTTTTTAATATTAGGTTAAAATTACATAGCATAATCACCTTAGATATATCTCATAATGAAACTATGTATAATAATGGAACCAATGTATATAACTCTTCCACAAATGTGTATCTAAATCATATAACTCTAAATACGGCCAATATGAGTACAATGTACATGTCAAGAACATGTTTCTAAAACATGCCTCCACTATATATGGAGCAATATTATAACTGATATAAGTGCCAATGTGGAGGACATGTTTCCAAACATGCTCCCCTATAATTTGGTTATGCTACATACTCAATAGTGTGGATAACATTTTATAAAACATGTCCCCCCTATATTTAAAGCTATGAATATGTAGAGTCCTAGAATCTATGTTTCTATGTCATGTCCCCAATGATATTCCCCCTCAAGGTGAGGTAAGATAGAAACTATTAGTTACCTCACCTTAAAAGGATAAGATAGCCATATAACTATTAATGAACCCTATAACATATAGAAGAATATGTATAGGTAAATGTATCATTAAATTTCAAATAATATGATATCATGAAGGCCTAAACTGCATGATAAGTATCATGGGAACACTTGGATAGTAACAATACAAGATTAATAGTAATATTTCAAAGCCAGGGGTTTTTTTATAGTAATATTTCAAAGCCCTGAAGATAGGAAGTCTATATTGTGTCACAATAATTTTTCTTGGCTGGGAAAATTTCCTCTTATGGCCAAACCTTGGCATAAGGATTTTAATCCTCTCTCGGAATCCTTTAACAAGATCCCTATATGGGTGCGGCTCCCTTATCTTCCGATACATTTGTGGAAAGAGGTGGTTTTTAAAACCATTAGAAACACTATAGGGGAGCTTTTATATGAAGAAGATAGTTCGAAGAGTCACCATTCAACTTGTGCACTATTTCTGGTTGATCTGAATGTTTCAAAGGGCCTTCTTGAGGTGATATGCATTGATTCCCCAAGGGGTACCTGGACACAAATCTTGGATTATGAGGGGATCCCTTTTCGGTGTAGGAAGTGTCACCAGACGGGACATATTGCTGCTCATTGTGTTCCTGGGAAAACCAATCCCAGACGTTCACCTTCTTGGTTGCCTAAGGATTTCTCTGAACATAGCATGGACAAACAACCTTTGGAAGCAACAACAAAATCTGAGACCGAGAATGAGGAAAGGTTGCAATCTGAATCAGAAGATGAAGAGGAATCATTGGAGAATCATTCTTATGAAGCCTCTGTGGAGGCTGTGGTCAGTGATACAGCTGAGCTAGAGGAGGAGGTGGTGGTCTCTTCCCCTGTTTTGGAGGATCTTTCTAAGAGCCAGACTGTGTTTGACTATCACAAGGAGTTTATGCCTACTGGTGTCTAAAGATCATTGTCTTCTGAGGCATGGGTTGCTGAGGCAGCTAAGGTAGAGGATGGTTGGACAGCAGTTAGAAGAAATAAGTCTAAGCCTTTGGTCCCTCCTCTAGATATGAATCTTCGGTCATGCAAAAAGAAAAATCTTAACTTAAAATATTCATCCAAAGTTCCCTTTTGCTGACTGGTTTTTAGGGGGCTGTTAACTGGTTACTTTTTTGGTTTGCTAGTTACTGGTCTGGACGATTGTTTAGCTTGCTATTCCATTTGGTTAACTTTCAGATCAGTGTTTTGACAACTATTTTTTCATGGTCTTATTTGTTGGTAACAGGTCCCTGTAAAACCTGGTTTTGGTTCTTTTCTGTAATCAAGTTCTTTTGTTAACCTGGTTGTGCTGTAAGGTTTATCTTTCTCCTTGTGTAGGGTTTTGGGGTCCCTTCAAAACCTATTTTTACCTCTATCTAAAACAATACAAGATTAATATGCAACCAAATACACACACAAACAGAACTCAAAAATAATTCAAAAGGCAATTGTCTAATAAGACCACAAACAAGGGGCATGTTCAAATGTTTCATAATCAAATAGACATCGATTATTAAAATGTCACAAAATCAAGGATGATATATCAAATTGTGCATATAATAATTAATGACATTCAAATGTCAGGAAAAGGCAAATAGATGCATATGGGCCACAAATAATGGATCATATTAAAATACTAAAATAATAAAGATAATAATAATGAAAGACACTCAAGTAAGTGCATAAATTAAATCATAATCAACCAGAATAAACATATCATACTAATCCCTAGATATATGTATTAAAAAAATGTAAGTAAATAACATATCAAGTATATTTCAAAAGATATAAGCATGGATGAAGGCATGTGTAAGTACATAGACTCAATAATAATAATGAAAAGTGATAATATAACATATAACATGTGTATATCATGATAAAATAAGGTGTGTGCACCCAAAATCCTAGTGATGTTAATATAGGGATATCCCAACATCGATTAGTGCACATATCATGTGTCTATGTATGCCTATATCACACTTAAAATATGTGTCAAACACATGCATATACAAGAAATAGTAATACACCATTTAACAACATAGATCAAATATATATGCCAAGGATATAGTATAATAAGTACATGATTTTTTTCTATAATATTGGAAGAATGAAAGATCATCCTATGATCTCATACAATGGATGGTCATATGTATCTCCCCACTAGGAACCTAGTGTAATAGACTAGTTGTAATACCAAAGATTATGTCTAGGTGAAATATATGGAAATTTAAGCTAAAAAATTCCATGTTCATATACAATATGTCTTTGTGTTCAAGTATAAATAGTATAATCAATAGATATTCCCAGAACCCATCTTTATATGTGTTGATAATTTTGCCACCATCTATCAAAGTTGTTTATGTGTAGGTTTTAAATAAGACTTAATTCATGAAATGAAGATTTAGAAAGGTCTAAAAAATATCATACAACCTTCACTAGTCCAAAACCATGCTCAGGAACAACTCATAAGTCTAAATTTTAACAAAGGTTTCTTTTATTCTTCTGACTAGCTAGTTACAATATAGTGAAGGCAATTTTCAAATGCTCGGTACATGAAGGTGAAGAAAATTTGGTTCAAATGGTCTTAGGATGATTATTTGTATACTCTAACTAAATAATCTATTCATTTTTTAGGTTATATTGGCTTAAATTTATTAACAATCATTAAGAAGAATAAGTGCTCTAAAACCCTTCTTAAACCCCAATGACTCAGTTTTAAGAGATATTATTGAATTTTTAGTTCCTTGTTACAAAATAAAAGTTAGGTTTAATATTATGTGGTATAAATTACCTTAATACATGTTCCTAAATAATAATTTTGAGTCAAAAAATTAATAAATTCAAATATATAGGTATCATGGTTTTAAACAAGTAAGAGAGACAGTTAGAAAAGGTATTTTTGAGAGATTCAAAAGATTGGTTTAGCACATAAAATGGTTGAAATTATGATATTTATTATTAAAGATAATTATTAAACAATATTTATGTATTTATGCCTCATAAAACTCAATAAAATGGAAAAAATCAAACCTATAGGCATTCAAAAAAGAAATTATGCAAGCTAGGAAACACCAAAAGTGCATATTTTGACTTTTATTGAATGAAATATCATTATATTTTACATGGAAGTTTTTTTTATTTAATTTATGGTTTAAAAATTGTTTAATTTCTTTAATTTATGTTATTAGAGACAAAATTCCAAAATATAGGTCTATTCATGAAGGAAATCAGGGTCTCTTGAGTCCAAGAGAGTATAAAATGGCATTTTTTGGAGTTTTATATGGAGTTTTGAGATTAAAATTTATATGAAGCTATATGAATTTTTTTATTTTATTTTATAATAATATTAAAACTCATTCCATGATAAAATAATTTAAACTCATTAAGTTATACGTTCTCACAATGTATTCAAGAAACTTGCCAAAACCACATAAGATGGGCATAACTAGAAGTAGTATGAAGCATTGTGATTATCATCATCAAATCAATAATTATAAAATATATTTAATTAATAGTATAACATCATAAATCAATATTAACTTATCTTTATACTGCACCCCATTTGGGTTAAATTTAGAGAAGTCAAGTCAACTACAATAAGCCTTCAAGGAGCCTTAGAAAAGTGGAGTTCAAAACATGCAAAAGTGGAGTATTTAAATTGATGTATTGGTTAATATTTTATAATTTATTTTTATGAAATATAATCCTTATAATTTTACTATTAAATATGTCTCTTATTATTCCCCTCTTGGGCTAAATTTTGAAAATTCAAGAAGTCAAAAATGTATGCAAGATGCGAGTGAGATAATTGAAGTGTGGTTTTAGAAAATTTAGATAAAAAAGACAATAAATAATAATATAAGGTATATAAATGGGTAAATATAAAAAAAAATGATAAGAAACCAATTAATACACATCCTTTCTATCATTCCTTAATTATTTACGATACACTAGTTCATAATTACATGGTTGATAGTGGATTAAGTATCACCGTAATACCAAAATAAATTACAGATAAGATGGGTTTGGTGTATGAGGAAAGCACTAAGTTATATTTTCAAATTTATTTATCTCCAACCAATATATTGTGTATAATAAATAACATTAAATTAACACTTCATGCATGCCCAAATGTGACTATTCATCAAGATGTGGTAGTGGTGGATCTTCCTCCATATTTTGCAATGTGTTTATCATGTGAATCTACTTAAAATATAGATGGGTATCTTTCATATTATTACATATACTTAATTTTAATAAAAATATATGGAAAAAAATTTACAATTCATTTAGATCATTTTTATCTAGAACCATATATACCTAGTCTTGTTGATACTAATTTTGTCATATTGGATGAAGTTGAACACACTATTGAAGATTAAGCAAACTCATCTCTTGATGATGTAAAATATTTTTTTATTAATTAATTAGATAATAATATTCATTATCATGATACCTAAAATATTATAGAGGAATAAGGACTTGGATTTTACTATTTGTATGGGGATGGTGCACAAATTTTAGCTCTATACAAATAAGGTGAGCTAAATGATGATTTGTGGAAAATATATTTTGATGGATCATGAAATAAAAATGGTATAGTGGATGGTATGATTATCATTTATCCCTCCAAACAAAGTTACTTTTTAAAAAAAAAATTAGTTTGCATTCTCAAACAATGTGGCAGAATATGAAGCTTTAGTTCATGGTTTACAATGGGCTATAAATATGGGTACTAACCTCTTACAAGAACTGTAGATAGTAAGATTATGTTACATCAATAAAAATGGATGAATTTGTGTAAAAATACATTTCTAAAATCATACAAACATATCAAATTGGACCTTTTGGAATATTTTGATGCATTTGACATATAGATAATACTTAGCAAGAGTAATAAGCATCCAGATAGGTTGGCTATAATTGTGGCATAATTTGACATTATGAATGATGTAAAGAAGAATAAAATGTAGCCATACATCAAGATTATAGTAAGGCCATATATTCCTTATAATAATTTAAAATTTTAAGCCTTTGAAGATGATGATTAAGTTATTCATTTCCCACAAGAAGAGGCTAAATTTTCTTATAAAATTAAATGAAACCTTTTACAACAATATGGTGATCAAATAGTTCATATCGAGTCCAAAAACTTACCCAAGGGTCTTGACAGACTTGAGAATATTTTTACTAGAGATGATGAGGTAAAAATGGGAAAATATTCTTTGTATGCTAAATAATAACATTATGTAATCATTGACATAGTTAATGGTAAATCTCTCAAACATGATAAAGTATGCTCTCAAGCTCAAACAGATTCCTTTGTTGATTTATGTACAAAGTTAGATGATGTGTTTTAATGGGAGTATAGTGATAAAAAATTATTTTATCCTATCTTGGATCAACACACCATTTAGTTAGAAGAAGTTACAAAACTAGTGAGGTAAAGACAAAGGCCAATTAACCCAATGTTGGAACCTTTTATGATTATAGAGATTTACAAGTTGATTGAATCAACTATCATCTTTACCATCAATAATTCCACTTGGGTGGATAATATTATTATTATAAGTAATAATAATGAATAAATCATATTGTGTGTGTATTTCCATGACTTGAATAAGGCCTCACTCAAGGACCATTATCCATTTCCATCAATGGAATAAATACTAAAATTTATGTTTGGTTCATAAAGGTTTTCAATGCTAGATGTTTATAGTGGATATATCCAAATACTTTTGAAGGAATAGGATCACTTAAAAATAACCTTCAACACAAAGTGGGGCACCTTTTAATACCAAAAAAATTCCATTGGGGTTATCCAATGTAGGACAAACATTTCAAAGAGACATGGATATAGCCTTTAAATGATTGATCAATAGGTTTGTTATTGTATATATAGATGATGTTAAAGTTTTTTAAAAGCATGAAAGTGGTCACATGAATCATCTTATATAGGTATATGAGAGAAATAAGGAATATGTGATTTCACATAACCTAAATAAATGTGTGTTTTTAGTACATAAAGGTAAACTTCTTGGTCATGTTGTTTCTAAGCATGATTTGAGAATTGATATAGAAAGAATGGATTTTATTCTTGTATTATCCTTACCTCAACATAATAAATTGTTCAAAATTTTCCTTGGAAAGATAAACATTATAATAATGTATATATATGATTTTTCAATTTTATCAATGAATCTTCTATCTATGCTCAAGAGAAATAAGAATTTTACTTAAACTAAGGAAGGTTTGAAAAGTTTTGAAGATATCAAACAAGCCATTGCTAGTTATCCCATTCTTATAAATCATAATTTTTCCAAGGATTTTATGTTTTATGCATATGCTAATGTTGATATAATTTTAGTAATATTGGCATAACAAAATTCACAAGGTTTGGAGTAGTTAATATCATTCATTATCCAAGGATTATAAGAGTATAAAACAAGATACAGCTTAATTCACAATGTTCAAAGTAAATAATATCATTCATTATCCAAGGATTATAAGAGTATGAAATAAGGTAAAACGTTGTTGAGAAGCACATGATTTCCATAATCAGATCTCTTAAAAAGTTTAGGCACCTATTATCTAATAACAAAATCCATGTTATAGTTACCCATCTTAGAATTAAAGAGTTATTATTAAACAAGTATATAAGTGAAAAGAGAGTAGGATGAATAACAAGGGTCATTATATATTATGTGTAAATAAAGGTAACCAAGTTAATTAGAGGCAAAGGTTTATGTGAGCACTTGGCTCAAAACATGCAGGAAAGTAAAGAGGTAGTTTTGGTTTTGAATGATGAAGATATTGAATCTAATAATACACCTTCATAAATCTAGTATAAAAGTATGGTGAGCTACATTAAATTTTTTTGTATCTTATAAAATTTAGTGGTTGAAATGGAAGGTACTTTAGGCTACAATATCTTCCTTTTTTGCTTGTTGATGGTGTATTGTTCAAAAAAGATATTAATGGAATGTTGTTTAGATGCATAGAGCCAAGTCAAATTGAAATATTAATCAAATAATTTCATGATGGAAAAGGTGGAGGCCAATTTTAATCAAGTATAACATCCCTCAAAATCATAAGGGGTGGATACTATTAGCCAAACATATTCAGATATTCTCATACTTGGGTAAGGAAGTGCAAGAATTGTGAATTTTTTATAATAAAGGATAGGCTTATTACCCTACCTCTTTAACCCATTTCAATAGATCATCCCTTTTTCCAAATGGGTTTGAACTTAATTGGTATTATAAATACACCTTAAATCTTGTTCCATAATTATATTCTTACAGTCATAGATTACTTTAATAGATGGACATAAGTAGTACCTTTCAAAAAAACAAATGAATCTAGTGTCTTAGACTTCTATGAAGGTTTGATCCCAAGGTTTGGTATTCCTTATACTATAATTTTATATAATTCTATGTAATTTTTAGGGGATAAAATTAGTTAATGGGCTATCTAACATTGTGTGTATCTCAATAATTACTTAAATTATTATCCACAAGGCAATGGCCTTACTAATTCCACTAATAGGAAATTGTCTAATATCATTAGAAGAACCATTGAAGACAATAAAAAGACTTGATATTTGAAGTTAAAATCATATCTATGGGATGATAGGATCACCTTAAAGAGGTCCATTTCCAATTCACCCTAAAATATAGTTAATGGGAGAGAAGTTAGATTATCAATCTCACATGAGATCCCTTCTTTCGAGATAATGCATCAACTAGAATTATTGGATAGTGAGCCCATGGAGATAAGATATGATTAACTTATAAAGTTATAGGAACTTAGAGATATTTCCATGTTATATATGGAGATTCATAAAGTATAGGTAAATAAAACATTTGATATAAAATCATATTCAAGGAGCTTCAAATAAGGTGACTTAGTTCTCAAATGGGATGAGGATAGAGAAAAATCAAGAAGACACACAAAGTTTAACATAATTTGGAGTGGTCCTTACATGATCTCATAGTGAAAGCTTCACAATGCCTTCCAAATAGAGAAGATGGTTGGAGAAGGGCTCCCAATCCTAGTAAATTGGATTCATCTTAAGCATTGTTGCTAAAGATAAATTATTATTTGTACATAGTAGTGTTAGATTTAAATTTCCTCCAAGTGATGTTATTGTTAGTAAGATAAAAAGGACTATAAAAATATGAAGTGTAATTATTTTACATGTGTGTAATACACTCATGTCATTTCAAGTTGGTTTATTTTGTACTTTCTTTAAGAAGTTGTAATAGGTTGGAAGACAAGGAAACATATTTTTGCACCAAGATCAGATAGAAGCTAAAAAGTCATAGATATGTAAGAATTTATATATATGTTACTATTTGTAAGAAAAAATAGTTTCATGTTAAAAATCAATCAATATAAATTTATTGGTTATGATTACCTATATCATTTTTTAATTTTTTCCTTGCATAGGATTCATTATGTATAGTTATGGTTATTTCCTTTCTGAATTGTTTTGAAAGCTTTGAATTGAGTTTACATTATTGTTTCCTTTAATTAGAATGATATAAAAACATAAAAACATAACTTAAATATTTAATTTTTTATTTTACTTCACATTACTTTTTAATTAGACATATGACTATGAGTTTATTTCACAAGTATGTTTGTCCTTAACATGTCTTGATGTTATATGAAGAACCTCTACTAGTAATGGTGTGGTGAGAATGGAAATTATTTGGAGGAAGTTATGATAAGATGGTTATTAGGATAGAATGATATAAAAATATGGATGGATCAAATAATATATAATTTCTTAGAGGAAGATTCAAAGAGGATTAGTTTTATGATTTGAGAGATTATTCAAGAACACATTTATGGTGAAATATATGAAATATTCTATTATGAGTTGCTTGGGTTATTATATAATTGGTTAGCATGAATGGAGTATTAATATTTATGACCCAAGATGATATAAATTATAAAATGGACTGAATAAAAGGTATACTGATTGAAAATGTTGGAAACTAATTAGACATGAGGAACAGACCACTAGTTTGCTACCACTCTTGATGAATACATAACTAAGTTTGCAGTCCATGGATATATATATTTAGAAGATGTAAAATATTATTTTATCAAAGGAATTATAAGAAAGTTTTTATAGTGCCTAGGTACTCTTATGAAAATGTTTGTTGTGGAAAAGGCCATTATGCCTACTCTAGCCAATATGGAGTAGTTACTTTACGAATCATGGGGATGTGTGAAACTAGATAGTGAATGATGAGTAGATGAGTAGATGGATCTTGGATGTGAATATATAATTAAAAATTTAGAGAATAATTCTTGAAAAAAAAGTTTATATTTATAATGGGAACTATGACAGTAGAATAAATGCATTAATTAGAAAGGTACTCAGGTAGTTATGAATAGAAGTAGGATTAATATTAAAGTAATAGAAGATAAATTAGGAAATAATTTTGAGTGAATATAAAGGAATGATGAGTGAAGGATGAGATGAAATATTTGAAAAAAAAATAGAAAAGAGAAGAGAGGAAAGGAGAGAGATAAAATGACAAGATGTGCGAAGATGAGGATGAGAATAGTGTAGAAGTAGAAAAACTAGTAGTTAATTAGAGTTTGTAGATACAAGAAATGGTATTATAGGTAGAATAAAATTAATTATTAATTGGAAATATAGGATAAAGTCATAAATAAATCATAGGTTCAAGCCTTTAGAGAGAAGATATTGTAGATAAAGATCATTTTTTAGAAAGGAACACATCCCCCCAACCCAATATTACTTATCAGAAGTAGTTTCATACAAGAGGGTCAAGTAGGTAGTAGTTGGGAAGAAGCATTTTCAAACTAAGTTCATAGATGTGAAACATAAATTGAGACATAATCAATTCATAAATATTTAAAAAATATATATTTGATTATGAGTGAACAATAGGAAACACAAAACATGGGAAATAAAGGTTTGTTTAGACAAGAAGTTTGCAAGTACATCTTGTAAGCATATAAATAATAAAGCAAATATTTCAAACACCAATTACTAAAGTTTCACATCAAATTTAAAAAATATTATATCATAATTAGATATGGCTAATTTGTGATCTTTTATAAATATGACACCAATGATGGGTCTTAAACAATATTTGTTCACCTGTCAAATGAAATGGTAAACAAAGGTGTTACTAAGAAAGTAGTAATGAAGTGTCAATTAATTTGGGAATTGAATGTAAGAGATTTATAGTGTATATCTAGTAGATATATTACTCTAGATTCTCTAAAATATGTGAAATAATGGCTTATGCTAGAGTTCATAATTAAGAAATGTGCAAGTCAAACCATTTAAGATCTAAAAGAAATCCAATAGAGGACAAGAGAGACAATATGTGACTATGATTGTAGATTTTTAAATGTAATGAATAGGGTTGGGTTTGATCTATAGGACAAGGATAAGTTATCATGGTTCATATAAAGACTATAAATAAAAATCTAGTTTGTGATAGGTCAAACCTAGTTTAATACTATAACAAATTCCCAAGTTACTATTATTAAATTGGAAAGATTGAAAACCATGGATAAGATTCAACATCCAACTCTAAGATTAATACCGCCTTAAAAACATTCATGAAAATAATTTAATAATATCATGAGGAAGATAAACCCAAGTTATGACTATGGTACATGGAATGTGGCAAGGAAGGGCATTATCATAAGGATTACCCGAAAGTCAAAATAGAATTTTATGAGATATGTAGAGTAGTAGGACATGAAAAATTATAGTGTCATATATTACAAAAATATGTAAATAATATATATAACTTTTATTGTAATGTTTTCAAATCCCCAAACCATAACGAGAAAATTTACAAATCTTTATGAGAATTGAAATATGATATCACAAATAATGTTTTTATAGTCACTACATAATACGTGTCTATGGAAAATAAATCAATCCTAGGCCTAGAGGTATATATGATTAGTGTACACTAAATAGGTCTATAGTGGATTTGGAACTTGCCATAATACCATCCTCAAGGTTTTGTTGGATGGAATCCTCATTCACCGATTTGGATATCACCATCACCATCACCATCACCACAATATCAATGCACAACATCTTAGAATCCTATGATGACTCAACAACAATAGTTTGGATGGACTCAACCAATTTATTTTCAATAATATGGTGGATATGATAATACCTAATAAAAAAAAATTAAAATACATCACAACATTATGGTGGCTATAAAAGAGGTTATAAGGGTGAATATTGGGATGTTTATAAGGTAGATAAGGAAAGAATTACCAACAATCTCTATTGTAGTGTAATTTATGTGGAGAGTATAATAATGTGAAATAAAATTAACAAATGGATCCACAGAGTTAGTCCTATTTTTCTTCTTGTAGAGTGTTAGATCAACATGATATAGAAGATTGTCTAGTATTAGAAAAATAGATAAATTTAAAGGTTGTGCAAAATGTCAATATGGTCAATTCACAACCTAGGGAGGATGTATTTATGAAAGTTGTCAATAAACATCAATATGTATAGAAAGTATTAAATACTTTTAAAATTATAGATGATCACATAATATAGAATTCTATGAAGGATAAATACCTAGATCTAGATATTCAAAATGGATTCATGTATGAGGTTGCACATGTTTTGAAAAACATATAACATCAAGAAACCACTAAATGAGATGTTACAACTATAGAAACATAGATGTATGGCCAAATTATACATGTAATGAGACAAAAAGGAGTTATTATATCCTTAAAATACTTACTCAAAATATTAAACACACTGCATAATGAGGAAATCTCTTAGAATATCATAAATCTACTTCATATTCTATTGGAATGTGCATAACATGGGAAAAGTAAAACAGAGAAGCTAGTAGGGTATGTAAAAATTAAAAAACCTTGGAATGTGGATTAATATATGGATATTGAAATCATAGGTTATGACATATCAAATTCTATATTTTATTTTGGAATCATGATTAACATGATACCAAGGTCTACACAAGAAGCTATTGGCCAACCAGTACTTATCTACATTCTATTAACTCTTAACCTAAAAGATTATGGGAGAGTTGAACCTATTGGTCATTTATAAGATGTTGATATCAAATTAATAGAGTTATTAGATGAGGTGAATTTGAATTTATTGATATGAAGATAAATGAGACACATTATCTTGTGTTAATTAGGAAGAAATGGGAATATGATGGAAAGATGGCTATTAACGTTGTACAGAATCAATTAGAAGCTCATCAATGGGATACAATCATATTAATTCCATTGATCAAGGCACACAAATCATACATCATCCTAACATAACTTAATTTTCCTTATGTTTTTCAATAAATAGATAGATGAAGGTGAATACTAAGGAGAAGCCAAAGGCTATGAAAACAACTAAATGTAATTTTATTTATGTAAATGTTAAACCTTAGTTACAGTATTTACTTACTGATCAACTCAATAATTTTAACCTTTTTAATCCTAAACTAATGATCACCTAGCTATTGATTCCTCAATTTGAGATTGAATATTGTTAGTCTATGTCTATGAAATATCCTACTCGTTATAAAATCATGTTTTTGTATCAAGTATAGACCCATGCACAGGATTATATAGAGCCCAATAAATAAATTACTTTTTCATGGGAAATAGATTCATCCATAAGTGGGGATTCATACACACATTATCTAAATTGGGCTAGATGAGATCATGAGATGTGACCAATGAGAATAGTTCTTGTACATGAATGATAATTACATCAATATTTTTCAATGTAGGATATAAATAAATTTATTCCTTGATTACAATTCCATGTGCCTAAAATTGGTCAAAAGGTGAGTGATTTGAATTATTAAGTGAAATTGGTTACCTTGAAATGGTGGGAAATTCATAAGGATGATCTAATTTCCTATGATGATGCTTGTGAAATAATGTTCAACAAGTTTTAGCTATCATAAATATTTAGAATCAATTGGAATTTTTTTGAAGAGGGTGATTGCTTTCATAAATGGGTTTAGTGGATATTATTAGATATTGATTTCATATGATGATAGGGATAATAATAATTTCAATATTGAGTGTGGATTTTTTACATACAAAGTTATACTTTTTGGGATCAAGAATGGATGAGTTATTTTCTCTAGAGTGATGGTGACTTCATTTAAATATTTCATTCATGACTTTCTATAGGTTTAATTTTATAATTTGACTATTTTACCTTTATTTAAGGATCATTTCTCTAATTTGTGATTGATGTTAGAATAATGTAGATCTCTTTTCATCCCCTTAAGTCTTAATAAATGTCTCTTTTTCACATCATTTTGGGTATTATTGGGCCATTTGTGTGTAGTGAAGGAATTCTAGTGGATCATGATAAGATCATAATAATTGTTAGCATGCCACCACCAATTAGTTCTAATAAAGTGAAATATTTTCTTAGGCATAGGATATTATTGTATGTTTATAAAGGGTACATAAATATTTATTCTTCACTTCAGTATTTGTTGCACAAAGTTACACTATTTGTATGGACATCAAAATGTCAATCAACATTTATAAATCTCAAATAAATATTGGTCACTATGCTAATATTAGTTTTTTTAGATTGGAACAAGTTGTTCTATGTGCATATTGATACCTCAAGTATCATAGTTGGGGTTGTGATTACATAACTGGGAGATGGTGGATTGGATCACCCTATCCACTTTGTAAGAAAAAAGTTGTCTACTATAAAAAATAATTATATGACAACTAAAAGAGAAGCATTGGTGATAGTGTTCACACTTCAAAAGTTTAGGCATTATCTTATCTCAGCCCCATTTGAATTATTTATAGATCACTAGGCTCTATGATACCTAGTTAATAAGCCAATGCTAGGAGGATGAATTTATCAATGGTTGATGTCATTTCAAGAGTTCCATTTCATAATTGATGTCAAGATGTCAAGATAGAATGTAGGCCCAGATTATCTCAACTAAATTACAATTAGGGAAGAGTAAAAACAAATGTAATAAGATTTCCTAGATGTTCATTTTTTTGTGTATATGAGATACCTAAATTTTTTAAATAAATTGCTAATTTCTTAGAGCAAGTTGTTTTCTCTACACACTATCAAGAACAATAAAAGAAGCAACTATGACTAGAGCCTTACCATATAATATCATAAATGGGTTTTTGTATCAATTGGGGAAGGATGAAGTTCTATGTAGGGTGGTTTTAAAACATGAATGCCCTTGGATATTGTATGAAACACATCAAGGGATTATAGGAGGTCATTTCATAGGGGAAGCCACTATGATAAAAAATTTACAGAGTGGGATTTGGTGTCCAAATTTATTTCAATATGCATACATAGTATCTCAACATTGTGATGTATGTCAATGAATGATAATGCCCAATTAGAGGGATGAAATTCCATTGTATCCGTTACTTGATGAAAAATATTTTTAATAATGGTACATTGATTTTTTGGGTCCTATTAATCCACCAAGTAATTGTAGCTAGGCTAGATATATTATTACTAAGACTAATTATTCTACTAAATGGGAGGAAACTATTGTGACACATAGTTACAGTGATAAGGATGATATGAAATTCCTATATGAAAATATCATTACAAAATTTGGTTATCCCATTAAGATTCTAAGTGATAGAGGAACACATTTTTTGAATAACACTATCAAACACTCATTGAATGGTTTATGATTTTGCATCATAAGAGGACTGCATACCATCCTTGAGTTAGTGGATAGGCGTAAGCTTCTAATAAAATATTAGGTAAAATGCTAACTAAAATATACAATGTGAAAGGGGATGGTTGGAAGGATCATATTCATGTAATATTATGGGCTTATAAAACACACTACAAGTGTCTTATAGGTTTTACTATGTTTCAGTTTATGTATGTGTTGGATGTAGTCATACCTATGGAATACTTGGTACCGAGCTTATGAATTTCACTTTTTATATGACTCAGTGATCATGAATATCTCATAAATAGAATTTTTTATTTAAATTGAATGGATGAATATAGGAATAAAGTGTATTAGACATAGGAAGTTCACAAGAAAATTCAAAAAGATTGGCATGATAAAAAAAACTATAATGCAAGGAATTTTAGGAGGAACAACTAGTATTATTATATGACATTTGGTTTAAAGCATTCCTAAGTAAACCAAATATTATATTTAAAGTACCTTATATTATACATGAGATATCATAACAAGGTAAAATAATTTTTCGGGATGTTTAGGGAAGAATCTTACCATGTGAAGTAAATAGTTGTAGGCTTAAGCCCTACTACAAATAATCTTACTTGATCTCTTTTTGTAGATGAGTAGGTGATTATTAGAACCAATTAGATTATATTTTAATATCTATTATTTTTTTGTGGTGTCTTTATTTTATGTGTGTGTGTGTGTGTGTGTGTGTGTGTGTGTGTAAATTAGATGAAGATATATTCATATCACAAGACTCAATAGGACCATGAGAAGACTCACATTGTGTGATAATGACCAACAAAGAAATTCATGTGTGATGTGTCATATGTCATCAAATCAGTAATATAATGGTAAAATTCTAATAAATATATGGTAAATAAAAATTTGGCAAGATATCATCAAATTAGTGGTCGTAAAGGGTAGTTAATACCAAATCCAGGGTTTGAAGGATAAAGTATCCTACAAATTGGTAAGTGGTCACCATCAAAAGCAAGTTACTCAAGTGTAGCTTGAGATAGATATAATGGAATCATTTATCATACATGTCAACAAACATTTAAATTTATTTATAGATCAAAAAATCCACCACATTATCTACATCATGACCAAATTAAATGTAACTAAGATCTAAGGAAGATAACCCAGTAAGACATCTAAGAGAAAACAAATTGGTGAAAAAACTATAAATTTAACTTTTTGAGCCAGAAATTCACATTTCACACTTATAATAATTCAAATATTTGATCTTAAAGAAGATTCCTACACTTTCCTAAGTATAGATATTTGATGATCCAAATTTTATATACTTCTCATCACTAAAAGAATAATTTAGGAAATATGATCAAATGGATTGATCTCAACTTATAATGTCTCTATGTAAATTACATAAAGAATAAATGGGCATCATTATTATTCTTAAATTAAAAAATTTCATGATCCTAAACCAATTGAGTTTTTTCAAGCTATTGAATAGATGTTTTTCCTTCTGGACCCTGCATTAACTGTGTAACCTTTTGCTCTCATATTTCCATACTTGTTTCAAAATACATATGTCAAGTGACTGATATACCTACAAAACTTTAGCGATATTCATGAGGTTATACATCTATTCATCAACCAATAAAATTATGACAACATCTATCTTTCCTTGGATGTAATTATTGTGATCAATACACCAACAATGGCTAGAGGAATTAGGATGCCCATACGAGGAGTCTCTCTCACACATTACAAAAAAAAGTAACCTCCAATTATTTAGGAATTAAAAGACACATAAAACAATATATCCTATGGTATACACATCAAATACATTCTAGATTAACCTTTACATATTCTAGTTGAATGCATAACCCATCAATTCTGGAAGATCACTTAGTCTATATAGCAAGCAACTAAGGGTGTCATTAACATCACTCATAGGATGATTCATCATAATGAGTATTTCAATTTACCTAAGTTATATATATATATATATAGTATATCATCATCAACATTGAGAAATTTTTCCTGAATGTACACCAAACTTTGTAATATTAGTTCTTCAGCTTTCTACTTTGTTTCACATAATAGAAGTCCCTGAAAGGATAAGTACATCCACACACTAACTATTTGCCTCCACAATAGTTATAACATAAGATATGGACATATAGAATGGGAACCCTTACTCATCAAGATAAGTTTTGTCAATGGTGGGAGGAAAGATTGGAGGTCATTACAACACATCCCCAAGTCCCACCCAACATCATGCAATACTTGGGACAATATGAAGTTGTTACCAAGCAACCAAAAGGGATAATAATTTGGATTCAAGAGTTTCCAAAGACATAATTTGGATGTATATTGTATTTTATTGACATGACCATGATAAAGGGTGAAGTAGAGAAATAAAAATCTTATGCAGCTAGGAAATCCACACCACTATAGACAATACCCCTAGTTCAATAGTTCTAGTAGAGAAATAAGCTAACAACAATAAATTATAGCCAAAAAAAGGAAATTGGAAGTCCCCATATGAATGACAACCCTTTACTCCATAAAGGTAGAAGATATTATGTACTATGGCTTGGATTGATGATCTAAAGGTACCTAAAATTATGAGTAACTATGATTTGATAGAAAAGGGAACTTATTGGAAAGAAGTTTACCATGTCATGATGGAAGACATGGATAGTGACTTATATGAAAATAAAGATTAAAAATAATTATTTTTATTGAAAACTATGCACAAAATTTAAGTGATAAATAAGGTTCCACCAAATATATGGGTTGAAATCCCAATCATTGATTTTTATTGATAGATCATAAAATACACCACATCAATGTGAATCATGACCAAATTAAATGTAAGTGATTTCCAATGATAAAAAACTAGAAATACATTTAGGATAAAATCAATCAGCATGAAAACTATAAAGGCAACTTGTTAAGAACTGAATTCACATTTCACAGTTACAAAAATTTAAATAGTTGAGCTTAAAAAAGAGTGATACATTTTCTTAAGTATAGAGATTCAAGGATATGCATTTCATAAATTATTTCTTGCCAAAATATTCATTTAGGGAACATGATCAAATGGAGTCTTTGAAAGGAGAAGTACATCCACACACCAATTATTGGCTTACACAGTAATTCCAAAATTGGACACAAGAAAGGGAAACCCTTGATCTTCAAGCTAAATTCATTAAATGGTGGGAGGAATTCTTGGAGCTTATCATAACACATATTCAAGTCACACCCAACATCATGTAATACTTAGGATAACATGTAGTTATTACCAAGCTACTAAATGGGATCATGATTTAGATTCATGAGTTTACAAATTCATCATTTGGATCTCTATTTTATTTCATCAACATGACCATGGAAAAGTTCAAGGTAGAGAAATAAAAAGATTACACAGCTAGGATAGACACACTAGTATAGATAATACCCCCAAACATAATAGTTCTAGTAGAGAAAACAACTGATTCCACTACATCATATCCAAAAAAATGAAAGTGGAAGGCCTTGGATGAATGATAACCCTCTCTTATTCAATTGTGAAAGACATGAAATAATGTAACTTAGCTTGATAATTTGAAGGTGCCTCAAATTATGAGTAGTTATAATTTGCCAAAAATAGGAATTGATGATCAAGAATTTTAAAAGGTCATGATGGAAGACATGGTTAGTGACTTATATGAAAATGAAGATGAAAAGTAATTAGTTTTTTAGAAAGTTATGCACATAATTCAAGCGTAAAAATAGGTGATACCAAATATTTGGGTTGAAATTCTAACCATTGATATTTATTGGTAGATCACTAAATGTGCCATATCAACATGCATCTGACTAAATTAAATTCAAGTTACATCCAAAGAGGATAACTCAAAAATCATTTAAGAGAAAAAAATTAGTATAAAATCGATTAAGTCAACTCATTTAACATCAAATTCACATTTTAAACTTACATCAATTTAAATGACTGAGCTTAAATAAGAGTGCTACACTTTCCTAGGTATAGAGAGTTGATAATATATATTTCATATACCACTCATCAATAAAATAATCCTTTAGGTCACCTGATTAAATGGAGTAATTTCATCTTATAATTCCTCTATTTAAAGCATAGAAAGAAGAAATGGGCATCAATTTTTCACTCTAGAAAAAACAAATTCATGATCCTAAACCATTTATGTTTGTCCATGCTAATGAATAGAAGTTTTTCCTTTTAGACCCTATACCAGGTTCACAACCTTTGGATCTCACTTTTTTGCGCCAATTTAACAATATAAATGTTGAGTGAGTAATAAACCTATCAAACTTTAGAGATATAGGTGAGGTTGTTTAACCATTCCTCAATCAGTACAATGATGGCAAAATCTATTTTTTCCCATATGTGGTTATTATAATCAATATACCAATAATGGCTAGAGTAATTAGGATGCCTAAATGAGGAGGATATTTTATACCTTATAAATCAAAGGAACCTCCATTTGTTTAAGAAGTTAGAGACACATATGCCCATGGATCCCATGGTATATCCATCAAAGACATTCTAGATGAACCTATACATATCTTATTAAATGCATAACCCATCAGTTTTGGTAGACCACTCAATCTACTTAGAAATTAACTAAGGGTGTCATTGACATCACTCATAGGATGATTAATAACAATGAGAAGTTTAACTTGTCTAAGTTACTTATGTAGGATCTCATTGTCAATAATGATAAATTTTTCATGACTATACAACAAACTTTCCAGTATCAGTTCCTCATCTTTCTAATTTGTTTCACATAAGCAAAGTCCCTAAAATGGTAAGTAAATTTAGACACCGACTATTGGCTTACATGGAATTTATAGAATATGATCTAGATATAGGAAACGAGAACCCTTGTTCATACATATAAGTTTAATAAATGGCGGGAGGAAAGCCTAGAGCTCATCATAACACATTCCTAAGTCCCACCTAATGCCATGTAATACTTTAAACAACATGCAATTATTATCAAGCTACCAAAAGGGATCATAATTTGGATTCATGAGTTTCTAAAGTTGTCATTTTTATATCTATCATATTTCATTTACATGGACATTAAAAAGTCCCAAGTAGATAAATAAGAATCTTACATAGTTAGTAGAGCCACACCACTATAGACAATACCCCCCAAAGTAATAATTTTAATAGAGAAATAATTTGAGGCCACTATATTATAACCACAAAAAATAAATCAGAAGGCCCTAGACAAAAAATATCCCTCTCCTCCATAAAGTTAAAATACACATAGTACTACAACTTTCCTTGATGATTTGAAGGTGCATCAAATTGTGAGTATCTATAATTTTATATAAATGGGAACTGATGAGCAATAAGTTTACCATGTTATGATGTAACATATGGATATTGACTTAGATGAATATGAAGATGAAAAATATTTTTTTTCTAGAAACTTATGTGCACAATTAAAGTGTGAAAAAAGGTTCCATAAAATCTTTGGGTTGAAATCCCATCTTCAATTTCCTTAATCATAGTTGATATTGTCAGAAAAGAGGCTGAATACATGAAGATCATTATCAAGTTGTTTGAAGTGTCATCATTTATAGCTTCCACTACTCCAAATGCTTTTACACTAATAGTCAAGAGCCCTCTAGAAGTGATTGTCTGATGAAGGAATACTTGATTGGAGACTAAGGTTTCCCCTAATTTAGAGGAAAAAGTCACAAGTTTCACATTTGAGGTTAATATATCTTCATAATAAGCATAGAAATATCGTAATACAACCTTACCACTAGCGAAGAAAATATTGGTCACATTGGGTAAGAAAATGTCATGTGTTTCTAGTGACACTATGTGACAAAGTGACACACTATTAGGTGAGGAGTACCTATTCATAGATAAATAGGATTTGGTTCCATATCAACTAATAGCAAAGAAAAAACATATTACATAGGAATAAGTAGTGAGGGTTGTATAAGGACACATACCTAAGGATAAAAATAAACATTAAAAAAAGGAGGCATATTAGTAGGAAGAAACTCATCGACAACATTAAATTAAACTAAAAATATAGGCAAAAGAAGCTAAGGCCAAGAAAAATGTCAAAGATGTAGAAGATATTTTTAGGAAAGATGATGAGGATGCATAAAAGGCACAAGAATATATGAATGTATCCAAACAAGATGAGGCATAAGAGGTGTAAAAATAAGAAGAAGATACAAATGCTAAAGCCCAGCTCAAGCATGCCCAAGTTGATGTGACTACTATTCAACAACTAGCTGATGAAGCTATGCAAATATAAAAAAAGAAGATAAAGTCCTCAAGTATAAGTATTCATAGGCCCAAAAGGATAAATATGAACATGAATTCATAGCCAAGTTATATTCATAATAGAAAGCATAGGAAAAATACAAAATGAAATAGGAAAAGGATATTGTTCTCGATGTGCAAATAATGAAGGAATTAGAGAAAAAGAAACAAGTATAGGAGGAATATAAATAAAATGAGGATAAGTCACAACTACACAAATAGGAGGAAACACAAGAGAACATATAATATAATGTGCTATAACAATCATGAAAAGAAAAAAATGCACCAAAGGATGACCTCACCACCCAATGAGTGCATGTTTAACAGTCTATATTTCCTTATGAAGTGTGGATATGGGATGTTCCTATGGTAGTTGTGAGGTGTACTACATTTTATATTACTATTATAACCCTATCATACATTGACATAGAAAAAAAATATTACTTTGGCCATGATCTTATTGAGGCTAGAAGCATCCTTGGATGTTTCTCGCTTTTTACTATCAAAGAAATTGGAAGGTGTTTTTGCTTTACAAGAATTGATTATGCAAAAGGTTGTATCATTGGAGAAAGAGGCTGACTAGTTCAAAATGGATAACATTGATCTTTGATTACACTTTTAAAGAGTTAAAAATATCATTCAATACATGTGTCCAACATTGGTCACATGATTCATTGGTGATCAAGTAATGTTTAGCCAACATAGGTTCAAAACACTCATTTTTAAACTAACAATAGACTGGTGTAATGTGTAAGAGTTATGAGAACTCAATTCCTTGGGGAAATAAATCAAAGAATAAGATAAGACACTCATCAATATTTTTTAATAATATTACAACACTCTTTAGGTTAATGCAATACAAACACAATAGGTTTCACAAAACATGTTAGACTAGAAGCAACAACTAGATATAACGTTATCTTGGTTGAGCTTAAATTTTCTAAGGATGTTACTACTAAGGAAAAAATAGAGAGACACAAAAAATGGATGGAGGATATGGACATTGTGTTATAATAATCATTAAACACTAGAGACAATGTGAGGGATAATATCCTAGATTCGTAGAGCTAGATTATGCAAAATCCTTTAATAGGACTTTAAGCATGGAGGAACATAGAAGAATTGAAGTAGCTTAATTGTGAAACTCAAATGCTAGTTTAAAACACTAAGTTATCCATAATAATAATTAATAATGGTGATCTTTAACAAACCATAGGCTATCAAACCCATCTGCACACATTTATAAGGCTAATCCACGGATCCATGTTGGATTAGAATGCTTAGAAGAGATATTTTTCACCATTCGCCAATTCCATTACATAAATTATTGAAAATATTGATTAAATACCACTATCTAAAATTCAATAGTTTATATTCCAATGTAAGGCTATGTAAATATGGTCTAAGGATACATTTTTTATGTCTCTATCTTCATCCATGCCACATCCATCTAATTATGTACTATGTAGTGTAGATTTTTGAAATTTTGGGATCATATTTTATTGGGGATAACTTGATTTATTATATTGGGATGGGATAGTTTAAAACCTATAAAAGGAGGCTACATCACTATGCCAGCCTATTGAAAATATATTAAAGGGTGATAGGTTCTTATACTTTTTATTTGAAAATATGAAAGGGTGGCTAAGTAGTGTACAAGAGGTGAAAACTATAAATGACACCTTGAGTGATTACTAAAAATATTATTGGGTCCAACCACATTATTACAGTTCTTATGACCAGATCAAGTTAGATCACATTGCAATGTTATCTCATGATGAGACAACAATTTAAGTCCAAGAAAGTGTTAGTTGAAGAACAAGGATTATAAAATTGTGAAGTGTAATTGTTTTCCATATGTGCATAATTCACTCATGTTGTCACAAGTTAGATTATTTTGTTATTGCCTTAAGAAGTTGTAATAGGTTAGAATACAAAGAGACTCATTTTGGTGCCAAGATAGGATAGAATCTGGAAAGTTATAGATATTTAAGCATCTATATATGTTATTGTTTGTAAGAATAAAGGATTCCATATGCAGAAGAGATTAATATAGATTTATTGGTCATGGTTACCTTTATGGTTTCTTTATTTGTTATTTAGATATGATTAATTGTTTATATTTATGGTTATTTCCTTTATGAATTGTTTTGAGTTTTTTTTTTGCAATATAAATTAGTGTTTCCTTTAATTAGCATTATATCATAGGATAAAAATGTACCTTAAATATTCCATTTGTTCTTGTACTTCACATTACTTGGTGATTGGGCCTAAAAATATAATTTTATTGCATAGTTATCCTCATCCTTAAGATGTTATAATTTTATATCAGGAACCTTTTCTAAAAAATTTACACATGTTCTATTAGTAGTTTTAACTTTCACATTCCTCTAAATTTTTTCTTGCATATATCTTTGGTTGGTAGTTGTTCTATTTTTCAATTTAGTGAGTGATTATGCACAAGTTTTGTAATTGATTGAGATAATTTTAAATTTAATATTTGGTTATATTTTCATTATTCCATAACCAAATGGATATATCTACTGGTCTTGAGTGTTTATCAAGTAAAAATCCTAGCAAAGTTGCCCAGAATGTTGATAATTTTACCACCATTGGTTAAAATTGCTTATTTACATGTTTCAATAAGTATACATTCATGGATTAAAGATTAAAAAAAGTAAAAAAAAATAATAAAATTTTTATTAGGACAAAATAATTATTATCAACAATTCAAAAGTCCATATTTTGATAGAGGTTTCTTTTATTCCTCTAACTAGCTAGTTGCAAGATACTGAAGGCAATTTTCAAATGCTCAGTACATGAAGGTGAAGAAGAGTTGGTTAAAAAATTATTAAATTTATTATTGGGACCATATTAAATAAATATTAAATTAATTGGTTTTAGGTTATATATTATTAAATTTATGAATAAGTTTTAATAAGAATAGGTGCTCTAAAAGCCTTCATAAACCCCAATGACTTAGTTGAGAGATATAATTATTTTTTTGAGTTCCTTTTTAAAAAATAAAAGTTTTGTGAGATATTATGTGTCATAAATTAAATTAATACATTTTTTTAAATAAAAATTTTTATGCAAAAAAATAATAAAGGCAAAGGTACAAGTATAAGGGTTTTAAGCAAGCAAGAGAGACAACAAAAAAATGAATTTTTTGAGAGGTTTAAGAGCTTGGTTGAGAACATACAATGGTTGTAATAGTTATATGGGTTATTAAATTCAATAATTAAAAAATATAAATTTATTTATTCATAATAAGACTCAGCAAAATTGCATAACACAGACCTAAAGGCATTCAGAAATGAAATTGTGCAAGCTAGGAAACACCAAAAGTGCATATTTTGAGTTTTATTGTATGAAATCTAGTGAAAATTGACATGAAATTATTTTTAATGTAATTTTAGGATTATAAGTGTTTTTCTATTTGTAATATACCTAATTATAGATAAAATTCCAAAATACAATTTTGTTCATGAAGGAAATCAGTGTTTATTGAGTTTGAGAGAGCAAAAAGTGGCATTTTTTAGAGTTGTATATGGAATTTGAAGCTAAAAATTTATTTAAAAATTATGTACAATATTTTATTATGTTAAAATAATATTTATACTCCTTAAATTATCAAATAATGAAAATTCATCAAGTTCTAGGTTTTCACAGTGCATTCAAAAAGCTTACCAAAAACATAGAAGATGGGCATATCCAAAAGAACTAGTATGAAGAGTTGTGATTGTCATCATAAAATGAATAATTATAAAATATATATAATTAATAATATAACATCATAAATAAATAGTATCTTCTATCTCTACTACAGCCCATATGGGCTAAATTTTAATAACTCAAGTCAATCACAAGAAGCCTTTAAGGAGCCCTACAAAAAGTAAAGTTCAAAACATACAAAAGTTGAGAAGTTGAGTGTAAGTATTATTTAATATTTGAGACAATACTATAATTAAATATAATATTTATAAGTTCAACATTCAATCTCTCTCTTATTGTGCCCCCTTGGACTAAATTTAGAAAAGTCATGAAGTCAAACGTGTATGCAAGATTCAAGTGAGACAACTAATGTCAAACTCCAAGTTGAAAATAAAGATATATTAGTTAATATTACAAGTTAAAAGTAAATTTAACTAAAATAGAAATTAAATATTCATGTAAGATCAAAAGGAGTTAACTAGATATCAAAAGGATTTCAATACAAGTTACAAGTTTGAAAGGAGTTAACTGAAGATAGAAAAATATCTCTTCAAGTTAAACACTATTCAAACATATTCAAGAAACTTTGAGATTTTTAAAAATAATCTTTCTCTCCTAATATTAAATTTCTCATTATAATAATGTTTAAAATAAAAAATACTATATTAGAATTTGGTGGAGTTGAAGTTTGAAGTTAAAACTAAAATTTGAGTTAAAGTTTTAGTTAGAGGGGTGAACTAGGACTAGATATCTACTCTCTCTCTCTCTCTCTCTCTCTCTCTCTCTCTCTCTCTCTCTCTCTCGCTCTCCTATATGTCCATTCTTTTTTGAATCATTGTGGTCAGATTATGCTTTTGGATTATATAAACTTTTCCAAAAAAATTAATACATCACCTTTGAAGAAATAAAGAGTTGAAATTTACTCCATTCTCAAGATTTCATGAAGTGTGTTCTTAATATTCATTGATGTAACATAGTGAGTGACAAATTTTTATATGTTTATGTCTAAATATATCATATTTATGTAGAAAATAATAACTCTTGTAGGTTATATAAAGTTTCTAAATCTATTTTTTACATAATTTGGAAGTGAATTTAATCATTATTTATTCATTTCAAGCTAGTGTGAGTGTTTGTCTAGACCTCTATGTGAAATACTAATGTAAGATTCATTACATGAATATTAATTGAATGTGTGTAGGTTATTTATCTTCCAAAGTGTGTCAATTATATGCATAATCTACCTTAACATTGTTGCATCACCCTAATATTTAATTTTCATTTCTATTTTAAACTTTAACATTGTTCCTTTTACCCTTTTCCTAGTCAAGAAATCAATATCTAAGAGAGTTTAGAGAGTTATGGGTGAGTGCACTAAAGGGAAAAAACATTTCATCTAGATTAAGGTCACTTAAACCTTGGAGAGTTTCCATTGTATCCACAAGAGTGAGAACAAAACATGGGGTCTTATATGCTGCACTTATGAGTGATAATAATATGCTTTATGGTTTATTTGGTTTAACAATAATAAGAACATGTTTAGGTGCTATAAATATCATAATATAGTGATTACAAGATGATTATTATATGGAACCACTATGTGTCTCTAACTCAATAGTCTATCATGTACTATGTTGGATTAATTTTTAATGATCCAAATATTAGATTTTTGTTCGAGTTGGTTTTATTACTTATGTTAGTTTTGTCTTTCTATTATTTAGTTTTCCTAAAAAACTCTATTATAATATTTTTAAATCTTAATTTTCATGTACATAAAAAATTCTTATTATTTAATATATATATATATATATATATATATATATATAATTCCTCAATGATTTAGGCATGTACAGTGTTATCACAACCATTGAAAGAGTTTTTTTGGTTAAGAATTGTTTATAAGATTCCACAAATTCTATATTTTTTACTTATACAAGAACCATGTACTATATGGTGATGAAAAAATGAATGGCATAGTTTTACAAACTCCAACATTAGTGTGTTAGGATTTATTAAGCATCGTAATGTTGGAATCAAAGGCATTAAAGCATTAGTGATTAGTACAATTTTTTATTGAGTAATTAACTTCATTCAAAATCTAACATAGTTCCATATGTTGTATGATGATTACATCCACCATTAAGTATGGTGGCAAAAGAAAAGGTGTCCAACATTATGTATGGTGGATAAGAAGAAGGTATTTTAATTTGTGTTAATTTCTATGATAAGATAGTAGAATATTGAATACCGTATTTTTTTGTTAAAAAAAGATATAAATATTTAAAGGTACCATAGAGTTTGATCTGACCATAGATGCATAATGAACTATAAAGAATCCCATTGAGTTCAGGTTGATCAAATAGAGGTTAAAGATGTATCTATTTTATTCACATTCTATGTTATTTATGAGATTGAGTGAATACAATTTGAATAATAAGATCATGTAAGGGTGTTTGAGTCATGTTTGGAATCTTGAAGACTTGATTATGAGAGAAATATAGAGCCTATGTCTCTTGATAAATATTTTTATGAAAGTAATTTTTTTTCATTAAAAATTCATGCTGATCTAGACTGTTCTACCCTTTTTATACATAAATTTATTAAATGAAATTTGGATAGATAGCCTTTTATAATCCACTTATGATAGGGAGGTCAAGGGTTCAAAACCCATTCAAATTATTTTTGTTAAAATTTCATTTTGTCTTTATTGAGTATTATAAAAATTACATTATTGGAGAAATAAGGGTGTAATAGGAGTTACAAGGTGTAATATTTTTCCAAGACCTAGAATCTCTTGTAATCAGAAGCTATTGTGAATGTTAAGGTAAAACCTTGAAAACATTCCTTATTTTTTGACATCATATCATGGCAAAAATTATGAGCTTGATTTCCAAATATAGTAAATTGTCACATAAAAATTAGAAAGAATGGAGTAAGAATATGAATAATAAACTCTTTTTAATTACTTATGGGAAATCACTAAGAAATAAACCACACCACTAACTGAAGCTACAAAGTTGATTGAATATAAAAAATGTGATAAACTTGCACTCGTACTTTTGAAATCATATTGCATTGAATAGGTAATAATTCATATTGAGGTAGTTAAAATTAGTGCATGGAAATATTGGAAATAAATAAAATATCTATATGAGAAAAAAACCCACCTATAATAATATTTAATTTCTTATGCAACTATTGAATAATAAACTAGTAAATAATGAAGATGTCTCAATATCTTTCTCGCATGAAAACTTTGAAATAAAAATACTACATAATTGGTGGTAAAATTTATTATGATATGTTTATTTCCATCACATTGAATGGTATAAATTATATATAAACCAATTTTTTTAAAATGCTATAGCTTAGTTATTAGCTTAATGATGCCAATTTTGACTCTATTTATGAGTTATTAACTCAGCATGAGAGATAGTTTTCAAGGAAGAAGATTACACCTATTAAAGAGTCTAAATATAAAAATAATAGGTCCCATCATAGATATAATCATCATGTATAATTAAAATTTCAAAAATACACTCTAAAACACTCTTTGATTCATTCTCTGAGGCACTTTCCACACCATTCTAGACTGTCGTCACAACATTCACATAGACACTCTCCAAGGTCCTCCAAATGCAAGCATTACCACAAGCACTACTCTCATAGTTATTATAGTATTTCAAGTTCTTATAGATCTCAAAAACATAATAAATAACCTAGATGTTTCAAATGTGGTGGTATTGGACATCTTGTAGATGTATGTCCTTCTTGATGACCCCATTCTCCACATAACATGAAAGTCAAAAAAATTATGTGGATCATTCTAGTGGTAGATCTTCTATTTACTCTAGTTATTTAGGATATTATGACACTTATTCTAATCAAGAGATGTCCATCATGGTTTATTTATATGGACTTGATGGGCTTGACAACATATTTTAAATGATCACTAACTGGAGGTTAGATGATCCATGAAGGTTGGAGGATAGTTTCCCTTCTCCAATTCACTATTCACTTAGAGTATGGGCTCACTACTGGGATATAAATTTTGGATTGTGTTTTAGATTTTAGTTTCATTTTTAGCTTTCTATATCTCATTTTTTTTTCATTACATGAAGTAGGTAATGTTTATTTAATTTTATTTCTCTTAATGCACAACTTCTCACCTCTCATCTGATAGGGTGAGTAGATATTGCATTCTTTAGTTTTCAATCAATCTTCAATGATAGTATGAGTTTATAGGGGTTCATATCACCTTATATTTTTATCTAAAGTCATAAACATTTGTTGGACATCAAGGAGATGTGCCATACACATTATTGGGTTTGTCACTTGGATGGGTTACTATGTGGGATGCTATGTGGATCAATGTAGTTGGATAGGCTTTGATCAGGTTCTACTATAGTATAGTATAATGATCATAGGGGATGAGAAAGCAATTATTGTGTTAATCAACCTTTTATGACATAAATCATTGGGTGGGCTTCTCTATGGAGTGGCATCAATTTTGATCAATACTAGGAGGTACAATACACCACTTGCAATTACAATAGAGTCTTTTTGATAACTTTAGAGTCATTTCTCCAGATCATTCTTCTATACCCCTTTGGATCAAGGGGTTTTTCTTGGATCATTTTTTAATTTTATAAATATTATTTTATTTGGTTTTGTTTCTTGAGTTAGTTTTTATTTTATTTATTTATTTCATTTTATTTTATGTTAGTTGGTTTTCCTAACTAACTCTCCTATAATATTTTTAAAGCTTAATTTTCATGTACATAAAAATAATGCTTATTATTGAATATATTTTTGTTTTATTATTCCTCCATGATCGAGGCCTATACATACTAGCCACCTAGTAAAAGGATTGCATGTTACTTACCTATTTTTGGTGGATGAACATTACTAGTTTTAATAATAAACTATTTGGGTATAAATTTATCTTACCCTAGAGGATTACCATATGGAATATCAAAAAATATAATTACTTGATTTTCATTGATGTATTTAACACACCCATATACTATAGAAGGTACTACTCAAAGTGTATGTATCCAAAGCTATCCTAAACATATCAAAGATACCTATAGAATGTATAGCCAATAAGTTAGTAACCACATGTGCAATAATCACCTCTAAACTTAAGTCAATATCACTAAGAGCCTTTTGTGAGGTCCCATCCAATTATTTAATTGATCTAGTATAAGGGTTTAAATAATTATGAATATAAACTAGATGTGTAAGTAATGTCATGGTGAAAATTTTCTCACTTACACCATTATTAATCATAACACTACATATAGGTTGATGATCAAGTTATGTTTTAACGAATAAATATTGAATATCTAAGTCACCATTATTAATCTCATTATCATTAAAGTAATATAAGGTCTTTAAACCATAAAATGTGTATATTAGGTGCAAGTACCAATAATCCCATCTAGTGGGTGCACATAGTGTGATGGAGTAGGATGTGAATTATATACCATTTTCATCTTTGTGTCCCTATAATGGTGTTGCAAAACATTGTTAAATATTTTGTTATTTTTTATCACTAGGTTATGAACCTAATTCCTTTATAATATCAATAAATATAATTGTGTTCGTCGATGAGGTCTTGTATCTTATGCTTCAAGATGAAAATTTTATTCATAAAATGCCCTGGTCCCTGGTGATAATCATTGTAAGAATTTTCATCTTATTTTTTAGGTAGAATATAAATAATATCAACCTCTATACAAGGTATGAGAGATATAATATGACACTCTACTAATCATCAGAGTAATGAAGTAGGTGACTCATGTAAACATGAAAATTATCTTCTTGGTGCATTAGATAAAATAAGCCAATTGGGTTTCTATGAAAATACATTAACCATGGTGGTTGTTTCCTTTTTAGGCTCAAGTGGTTTCAAATTATGGCTTGTTTTCATTGTAAACATGGTATTGAATGTAGATGTAAGTAGTGTGTTTTCTACATTCTAAAGTTTATTCAATGAAATAAACTTCATTTCATAGTCCTGAATAACATGACATAAGTCATCAAAGGATTTTAAATATTTGAAAATAATGAACTCACCTAAAGTATCAAGAAAAATTTGATTGAAGATGTATTTAAGTTACTTATCTACTATAGGATTAGTCATTTTATCAAACATTACCTTGCACCTCAATACATATTCATTGATAGGTGCATTGGTTCATTGTTTTATTTTTGTAATTTGGGTAAGTGACCTTTTCATTATATTAATATAAAAATGTGTAAAAATTTGATTTTGAAGATGTTTTAATTATTTCATGGATTGAAGAGTTAAATCATAGAACCACCTTAAATCATAGTCCTTGAGGCTCCTTAGAAATATTTTGATCAAAAGTTTAACATTAGAGGCATAATCAAGGCTTGTCACAAAGAAGGATCAAAGATGATACTCAAGATCACACTTACCATCATAAAATGTGAATTTAGGTGCAAAAAAACTCGTTACCAAATGGTGTAAAGATATCTTAGGTGTAAGAGGGTTCTACAACACATCTTGGGAAAAAATAACATGAGGAGATTTTAAATAACTTTGTTCAAAGCTTGTAATCTTATCCTCTAAGTTATTTATAAATTGAAGGAGTATATGTATTGTAGGCCCATTGGTATTCAGATGACCAAGTTAAGAAGTGACCAAAGGGGATTTAAATATGGTTTGAGTAGTAATAATTAGTTAAATTGGTATTTGAGTTGAAATAATTGATAATTACATTGTATATGTAGTAATGGTAGTTTTAGGAAACAAAGGTTTTAAAACATAACCCATGCCCCCACTAAATGTTGGAAGGAATGAAGTATATAATTGGAGGATTTTTCCACATATGCCTTTTGAATTTTTTGTTTATACTATGGTCATCATGATATCCTTAAGGTCCTTAGGATTTTTATGAATACGCTCATGAAATAAGGCAATAGACTAAACTTTATTTTGGTAGACTTTTCCATGTTCATCATTTTCATTAGATTCATGGTGTTCATTTTAATCATCTTCTTATATAATAACCTCATCAATATGTTGCTCATTATCAACATGGGTGTCATCATGGACCATGGTATTATTTCCCTCATTGGTTTGAGACATCTTAGGTGATAGGAGAGGAAGCTCAATGTGTGTAATAGGAACACCACATAATCTAGGGATATGTTTTGGTTGCACAAAAAATAATTTAAGTAATAACTAAAAAAGTAAAACAATTTGAAACCTTAACTAACTAAAAACCCTACAAGTAAAAACAAATTCATTTACATACATCAGGTTCACAAAATGTTTGACCCTTATTTATGGATATAGATACTATGATGATATATAGGGTTAATTTTGTGTGTGTGTGTGTGTGTGTGTGTGTGTGTGTGTGTGTGTGTGTGTGTGTGTGTGTGTGTGTGTGTGTGTGTGTGTGTGTGTGTGTGTGTGTGTGTGTGTGTGTGTGTGTGTGTTTGTTTTAATAAACACAAGGGTGATAAATAGATCTATAGTAGGCCAACTAATTTGTAAACTTAGATAAATAATATTCTAAATTAAATATTGAGATATGCTAAAAATAGAAAGTCAAATTATGCTAAATATGGTAACGATAATTAAAATAAGGTAATTAGTTAGTTTTAATGCTAATACAAATCTAGATCTAGCATAAGTAGGGAGTAGACTAGAAGAAGATTATAGAATATTCACCAAATTCTAGATTAAGTGTTTTTTGTATTTGCAAACACTTGTGTCAGCCTAGAATAGTTATGTCAATGCTACTGTCTGGATCAGACTAAAGTATATAGTATAAATACCTACTAAAAATATATGTGACCACCTAGATTCTCTATAGTTCAATAAAATTTGGATCATATATTATTTCTTCTTATCAAATAGAAAAACCCTAATTTGTCATCTTTATAATGGTTATGGAAAAAATGGGTTAGTGGGCACATAGTGTTGAGCTTCCCCAAATACCCCTCTATTAATAAGCATTGCCTACATATCTAATACTCTAAAGAGGGCCTCAAACTTAGGTAGTTATCCCATACATTTTTTTTTGTGTGTGTATAAGGATGCAATGTTTGTAAATCAAGTAAAACAATGACCTAACATGTACCTTGGAAATTTAAAATCTTAAACTATTCATTTAGTACATCAAATTTATAAATGTGTTATTACTATGAATAATATGATATTAGGACAAAATAAGAAATCTTTTTTATCTTGAATTATATTTGATATCAATGTTAGGTTTTTTAGGTATGTGTTAGGTTATGAATTAATGAGGATTGATATTGTATTTATACCTAACCCTTTGGAAAAAATCTTGAACTAAAACACTTAGGACAACTATAGGAATACATTTCTTTTGAAAATTAGATGACTTTATGTCATTAAACATTTGTGTTAGGGTAGGACACTTTTGTTAACATAGGCATTTGGATGGGATGCAAGTGTTTAGAGAGAAGGAAAATAGGTATAAGTCCCAAATTTGTAGAGATGGATAATAAGTAGGTTAAAGGAATTCTAGGAAAGATAGAATGTTTGAGTCATCATAATGATATTGGTCAAACTAATATATTAGCAATGAGCATAGAGAGATACTAGATGTGAGATGTACATAAATAAAAAAGGTTTAGAATTGAGAGGAATAGTCAAATTCTAAGTTTACCAAGTGTACAAGTCTTAGGTGTTATATAATTCATAAATACCATCTACATTTATATGGCATATATTATACAAATTTATGATAATTCTATGTATTTTTTGGGCATTCTATATGAATATGGTGAACACCTAAGGTGTTTCATGGCATTATGAGATAAATTCTATGATTAGATTAGTAGATTTACTACTTTACATGGATTACTAGGCCAAAAATTTTCATTACTAAAACCACAAAACTATAGGGAATTTTATTAGAATGTATAATGCACATTCTACAAAATTTTATTTATAATTGGCTAGACAAAAATGTGTCACAAGATGTAAAATTCATCTAAAAAAACTTATATGTATAAATTACATAGATGGTAATGTTTAAGGGGTTTCATGATGACTATGCAACCATGTCATCCCCACTTGCTCTAATTGACCTACATGCTCTCAAATAAGCCTTCAATCCTCTAAGAAATTATAGTATGTCCCATTTCCCCTAAGACCCCAAAATTATGACTGACTAAGATAAGGTAGGTTTGATCAATCACCAACTAAAATTATTTTATCTAACTCCTTACAGTGATATAAAACATCTTTAGGGGATTCTATCTAATCATAGATATCAGTTCATAGTAATGTCATAATTAAAATTTAATTTTAACTTAATTCAATGTCATGGAAATTGATCAAAAAACATTTATAGTCCCCATATGATTTTTAAAGGGGTTTAAAATATATCAATTAATCCCCTTGAGAATGGAATACTCCATCTTAGTTTCTAGATTGATTAAACCTCGACCATCAAATTTGTCAAAGGTGAAGAAACCCTAGAAATACTTATGGAGGTCAATAAGCCTTAAATCTAGTCATTAATATACACACTCAAATTTTGGAAATGAGGGAAGAGGTGTTAGAGGTTGACTTATCCATAGTCATCCCTCCTCTCATTCTTTAGCCTTGGATGACTGACATTAATGGAGTCTAATATTTTCATATTTATGAAATTTTATTTAGTTTGAAATTTTTATTTGATATATGTGTGTTTAATATAATCATACAAGTACTCATCTTCATATAATGTTTCTAATTTATTTTTGGATCTTACTAATTTAGAAAACAGCTTTAGGAGTTTCAAGCTCCATAACAACTATTAATAACTACTAGCTAGGTTGAAGAAGAATTATCTAATATTTTTAATTTTTATCTCTATAATTTAGTTCATGTGTACATGGGGAATAAGGTGGGTTTCATTTTGGTTTCACCTCATCAATGTTTCTAGGATCCCACAAATGTCAAAATAATCTAAGAATACCTCCCAAGGACAAAATCAACATATCTCAAAAATGTTGAATTTTTTATACATACAATCATTTTCATGTGAAAGGGGAAAAATAATAGATGGATGGTACCTTATGCATTCCCTTTCTTCTAGGCCTCCATGACTCTACAATCAAATCACAAAAAAATAAGTATATTTTTTGTCAATGTCTTGATTTTACTAAAGTATATTTGTAGGTACAAAACCTTACAAAACATAGAATTTAATAAAATAATATTTAAATTAAAAAGGATTCATTTGTTTTTTTAACCACATTATCATTTTGGTGGTGGCCAATTAATCTTTAATACCCCCTAAACAAATGTATATAGTTAGGTCACCTCATGTCTAAAGCCACATGGATTTCCCCCAAATTCTAGACATCATATAATTAGCCATAACTTCCATGTCAATGAAATCATGGTTTAAATGCTTTCACAAGATCACTAGCCCCTTTTTATCTCAAACCCTTATCATGTGCACAGATGGGTGATTTCAATAAAAACACTGGATACCCTATAAAATATGGCTTTGTGCCCTTTCAATAAACTTGTGTGTTAATAAAAGTGGAATATAAAGAAGAAAACTTTAAACAAATCATAGTGGATATAACAGAGACCCAAAATCTAAAGAAAGAGTGTTTTTGGGTCTAAAAAAATTCCAATTTATTATAAAATTATTCAGGACATCATTTTTACTCTATTTGTGTTCTTAATAATTATGTAAAGTAGGTCAATTTTCTTAAGGAGTTATGGGTATAATTTAGATTTTTAACTTCAAAATTATTTATTTTACTTTTCATGACTCAAATAATAATTTTTAAATTTCTATGGATTATCGAAAGAGTCTAGTTTATTAGGAAATTATTTTTTATAATTTTAGTTAAATTTTAACATTCATAAAAATTATGAAACAAGAATAGCCTATTTAGGGCCTTAAGATAAATAAGGGTTTTAAAAACATTTCAATCAAATAATGAACTATTATTCCACTATACATAAAGAAACATGTATTTTTTGATATCACACAGATAATTACACTTTTATTTCACAATGAAATTAATTTTCTCCATTCATAATCCAATATAATTTATTTTGGAGTAAAAGAGAAAATATTTGTACATGATTCCAATGCCAAGATAAACTATTAATATACTTTACATATAAATTAATAATTACAATAAATCTATTTAATATTTACAAGTGTTAAAAGGCTTAAATATAGAGCAATCTAAAATGTTACAATTATGTTTTATTTTATTCCAAGTTCTAAGAATCTACAAGATCTAAAATATACCCACAAGGCCAATTGAAGTAGGCACTCACCTCCCATAAATTTTCCATCATTAGGAAACTTTCATAGGCACCCTATAACCTAGGAATAAAATCTATAATCATGGTTAACCTATGAATATGAGGTTTGGTTGGTGGCTATAAATCTTGACTAGGATACTAAATAAAGAGGCTAACAATCACTTATTAAATGCAAGCCTTCCATAACCCAACATAAAAATTAAATAACATAAAACAAAATGTCATACATAAACATAAAATATCAATACAACCACAAGATTATTACAATATAATAAGGCTCATTGAGGGAGAAGTATAACATGGGGATGTCACTCTCTTATCCTTCCCTTTCTCTTGGCCATTGGAAGACTTTATCCTAGTAAACTATGTCTAATATCCATATATGATGGAATGGGAACTTGGTTATACTATCACTACTACTATTACAATAATAACCATGTAGGAGAGCACAGGAACCTAGTTTCACTAACCCTCCCAACACAAAAACTAGGGTAAAAACAAGACAATAATCTAAGCTAAAATGGAAAACCTAACAAAGTTAAAATGAAATAATAAATTTATTTTAAAAACATCTTATAAAATTAAGAGGGATGGTACATCTAAAAATATTAAATGGTCAATAAAATCCACATAGTGGCCATAGTCATAATCATGGTGAGCAAACATGAAAAGTGCGTAGGACAAGTGGCCCTTCAACTCTTTAGAATAATAAAAAAGAGGGAAAATATTCAATTTGAAAGTAATGATGTATATAAAAAAGTATTAACTACATCAAATCCTACCTTGAGTTATTCACTTGATTATAAACAAAATAACTCTTCTTCACAATGGTCAGGTTGGTTCACTTCTTCACAACATAAGGTATCTTTCTTATTCTCTTAGCTTATCCTTCTATACTCCATCTTTCCTACCAACTTATACATATGAAGAATTATAAAAAATGATCCAAATAAGGCATTCCTTATTCATATATATAAATCACTCATATCCATTGACCAATGAGAAGGTGACATGTGGTACTTCCCCTACCTTGGATCTTAGTTATTAATTCAACACAAGAATTAACTCCTCTTACAAGCCCATGTGATAAATCAAGGTACTTTTATGAATATTTAGTTCTCCCACTATCCCATTCCATAAATAGGCACATGAGCTACCCCAAAAGTATTATTTGGATCCTAGAAAGACTCTCAAACCTCCCTATTGGTCAAAATATTCTTAAATCAACATAAAATATTACAAAATCACTTTGTGTCACCCTCCAAAGTTTATTTATTAATTGCATTAAAGTTTTTAAATTGATGATAAAATTTTGGTTCTCTTTTCAAACTTAATACCTTATATATGTTTCAAAATATATCTAAGGTATATGGCTAATAGGGAAAGAATAGTGTCAAAGTGGTGAATAGTGTTATGATGGGAAATAAGGTTCAAAACTTAAAACTAGGTCCACAAATGACACTATAATTGGATTTTGATTTTTGGAAGTCAAATAGTTATTATAACAATATAAAAATGTTGCACTCATATTAATTTTAGTACAAGTTACTTCATTGGCTTCCCTTGTCATCTACACATTAGTTTTCACATAAAATGCACTACCCTAAATAGCTAAAGCTTTAGAATGTAAACAAAAAAAGTAATATAAATCAATATAAAATTAATATGAACATATATAATTAATATATATATATAAATATAAATATTCTTGTATCAATCATCTAAGCATCTATATAATCATTCATATTCTAAAGGATCACTAGCTCTACTAATAAGGCAATATTACATGCATTTCAATAAACAACTGAAATCATATATCACCAATATCTAAGTCACACTCAAGTAAGAAAAATTAAACAACATAAAGTGCCTCATGTATCAATAATATAAGGATCATATCATATGAAGGCATGTATACAATAACAAAATGTCCAAAATCAAACACTACAAAAATAAGAGTCTCACATCCCCCTCCCCTTATGTATACTTCCTCATGGAAGTAATTGAGAGCCAAAAGTATCTCTATATCCTTATTAACATATAAAAAATATTTAATACACTAAAATATCCAAGCTCCAAGATAAGTCAACACTACCATATGGTGAGCCATGATTCAAGGCATAATTTTAAGTGTTGATTAATAAATGGTTCCCAAGTTATGAGAATGCATAATTAGACATGACTTAGTCCCAATACATTGTTAATTAATATTTAAAGTGTGTCAAATTTTATTCCTAAGTATAGGTATTTATTTTATTTTACTTTTCTAAATTCATTTTATCTTAGGGTGCTAATATCATTTTAATTTCCTTCTTGTCTTATTATTTAAATGCCAAAAAAATGAACAAAAACCACTTCAAGTACATGGAACGCATAAGGTTAGCCACATGAGATCATATAAATATAAGTTTTCCTTAACACATCAGATAAATAATAATAATGTTTTCCATTAAATATAATCATAGAATGAGGAATTTTTGAAATTAATTTATCATCATTTCCCAACCCTTAACTTAGTTATAATATAGGAGGACTTTGGATGCTCATCCTAATTCTCAAATCCCAATCACACAAACCATAAATGTGTATTCAATATCAAAACATAACCAATATTCATCACTCTCAGACTTAGGAGGAAATATATTTTAATATCAACATAACAAATAATGTTAAGGCTCACACCATCCTTACAAACTCTCTATAAGGAAAAAGTGAGATAAAATCTCCCAACTTGCTCAACAAGTTATGCAACTAGTCATCATCTTAACTCAAATGCAAAATTTAACAAGATAATTCTCACCTACCATTCCCACACATTCATAAGATGAAACGTACACAAAATAGATCATTAAAACAAAAAATTTAAATAGGTTGAGAATTAACCAATACAATCAAAGAGTAAAATTATTTGGAAAATTAGCCCAACTTAATCCATAAAATTAGAACAAATGAAAAGGTTAACAACCCAATATAATCCAAATAATAATTAAGGTCAAAATGGATAGACTAACTAATTTAACCAAAATTTTAATATAAGAAAAAAGGTAAGAGATCAAATGTTTAAAAATCATTTTAAATAACAAATGGTTAAACAACCTTGGAATCCATAACAAATAAAATAGTGAAAATATTACTCAAATTAACTTATAAATCCAAATCAAAAACAAAAATTGATTTTAAGGCTCACCACATAGATTGATAAAATTACACAATTTTAAATATAATAATATTTAAAAGTGTGGATTTGTAAGGCTACAAGTGGTGAGTGGGGAGTCAATGTATCCAAAAACTATAAACACAACTCTTTAATACCCATGTGTAGTATGGAGAATGCATCACAACTCTAGGTTTCCAAAACCACCATACTCTTACTAATGTGGAAGTGGTAAAGATCAAAACATGTTTCCCAAAATAGTATAAAATGTTAAACCACATGGAAGCATCCATCCACTCCATATATATGACTTATCTAGCCAATATGAATTAAAAGACACCATTCTGTGACAACTAAGGAATGTAGTGGAAAAAAACTAATGATACATGTCTACAATAAGAAAGAAGACTTAGTTAGAATTATGAAAGATATAAATCCACTAAATGGACTTATGATGATATCACTTGGTGGTGAGAGAGTGTTAACTCATATCAATTATAGTTAAGTGATAACTAAAACAAAACCTATTGCCAAATGAAGGAATGTATGGAATAAAAATCCTAACACATAATAAGCCACTAAAAAAAACATATTACACTCCCTTATTATGAGGATGATTCCCACCACTCAATGGTGGTACTAATCGCTAAGGGATATTTTGATATTTCCTCCCATAGAATTGATGTTTATCAAGGCACAAAACCATACCTATTAAGTGGACACTTGCTTGGGTGAGAATCATCACATGATTTTATATCACCCACTACACAAAGTGAAAGTGAACCATAGTGAATTTTAAAATCAATAAAAAGGTCTAACTATCACCAATGATGCTCAATCTATAGTTATTGAAAGGGTTATAAGAACCTTTATTCATGAATAGAGGAATTATTCTAGGTACTCACCTATCCAACATGGTATACGACAAGGACCATCAAATCAATTGGTTGAAATATCCATTAAAAATTATAATAAGGTTTAATTTCCCCTTAATGAAACATAATCATAACCAAATCCCTCTCACAAAAAGGGTCTTAAGAACAACATCCTAGATTTTAAGACTCATGTCATATCACTATGATGCCTAAGAACTTGCCCCCTTTATTTCTAATATGAAATAATATGCTCCCAGTATTATAGTAAACTTGTATAATAATCGATGAAAACCTTATGAAGAATGGGAACATAATTCATACAAAGAGTCAAGGTAAAAATGACACTCCTAGATGACTAATAAATTACAATAACTAAAGATTGCATCTTATTTGAAAAAGAAATCCAAGAATGATGGATGCCCATTGCATTCACTCCTAATCAGTTCATAGATAAGTATTTCCCCAATTATGAAAATTCATACTAGGGTGTGACATGGTTCTAAAAAATGAGATATAATAAGCCCCAAGAACCAACATGAGCATCCAATACAATATCACATTCCATTAAATTCTCCATGTATTTGTACAACATGTATTATTGAAAGGATGAAATGGCCAATAATATAATAGAATGATCACCTTAGAATGCTAACACCAAATAAATTTACAATGTTAAAATTGATGTTAAACTACATGTTCTAAGAAAATAACATAAAATTTACAAAATTAAATATATACTGTTATCATGAGAATGTTTAACAAAATTAGGTCCACTTAGGTTTAGTATTAAATCTAGCTCTGAAATAAAATTATCTTTCATTAATGCTATCAAAACTCATAATAAACCCACTCAATTGGATTCCACTACCATGGAAACAAAAAAAATCTAAGAAATCATTTCACTAATATCAAGGAACTGAAACTATCATGGATACATAAATCAATTCAAGATAAGTAGGAAGGTATACTCTAAGCTTATTATAAATGAGGAAAAACCAATCATGTTCCTCTCTATGGTCCTTATCAATAATATCTCCTCAAACCAATATTGGTTCAACATAAGGGTATCCTCTATACATATACTCAAAAGAATTGGGACACAACCTCAAAGGGGTTGTTGATCACCACCTTTAGATATCATCATCTAAACTACATCCATATACCTTTGATATCAATCAAAAATTAAACAAAAGGAAATAATACCACTCTATCATGTTCATCACTTTAATTAACTCAATGATCACATCTACTTGGTGTCGAGATGCTACAAAGACCTACATGTTCCTCTCCAACCATCATATGTATTCAATACCAATGGAAAAAATCACTCCATCATGTGGCTACAAAAAATGAATAATTCAATACATAAAGGAGACAAAGGTCATTCACCATAAGGATAGGTTAAAAAATATACCCATATGGGGCTACTTAATAAGACCATGCACTTTTTATCGCTAGTCTATCACACAAGGTGAAAAAATGTAACAACACTCATATGTATGCAGATAGGTTTCAAGTGGAAATCCATGTGAAAAAAATTTAGGATATTAGTACCTCACATATATTATGTATTTCCCTAATTCTTTTTAACCCTCTTATTTCACTAAGATAAGTCTTTTAGCCTAGGGAGGGACTATTCCCAAACCCTTCCTAGAAATACTTACAAGGAAAGAATCAAAAACTAAGGAAAATTGGATGGCTTTAATAAATTAATATTGATTCATCCTAATCACATCACTCAAGGTGATAAAAAAATTATAACACACTCTAACATTTTTCACTTGAGTGAAAAGGCAATTCTTTATTTAAAGGGGATAATTGAACTTAGAAAGGCCCATCTCGAACATAGGCCTATAAGAAACTCTACTATCCAGTTAGGATCAAACTTTTAGGTCTTTATAACCAAGATCAATATACCCAACAAATTATCTAAGAATTATTCCAATGAATATTCATATTACTAAGATCATACAAAATCCCCATCATCTTAGCACATAATAACTCACTTATGACCTGGTGGTCCCTTTCCCCTTACAACCATATCACTTCCTACACCTAGTTAGAACCTTTGCTAAAATAATTAATCATACCCCATACATTTAAATAAATGATTGTATGAATAAAAATTCCTCTCATATGTATCATTATAACAAATACCAAATAAAAACTTTAGGAATTCGATACTCAGATGAAGAGTCTATGGTCCAATGAACTCTTTATGTGTATTGTGCCTACCTCATTAATGATGTGTATCATCAAAAAATTAAATGCATTATTTATCTACATAATAATTGGTACTTAATAATGATACCAACATTTTTAAATGTTTTAATCATGCTATGATACCAAAATGTCATGCCCAAAATTCACATGATTGAAAACACACAATTATAGGATATTTTTTAAAGAATGTATAATGAAAATTCTACACAATTGTATTTCCCATTGTCCAACCAAAAATATGTAAGGGGAATTAAAATTAACCCAAACAAACTTTCATGCATAAATTTCATGGATGCAAATATGTATGTTATCGCATGATCTCTTTATAACCATGTTTATCATAGTTGCACTAATAGACATATGGACTCTAAAATAATCCTACAATATTCTAAATGACTATAGTAATCCACAAACACCCTAAGGAACCAATAGGATATTTGACTAAAATGAGGTGAGTTAAATCAACCATATCTTCAATGATTCTATCTAAATCATAGTGATGTTCCAAAATGTCTTTAGATGATTCTAGCCAATCATCAAGCTCAATTTATACAATTAAAATATAATTTTTTATTGAGTCAAAGTAAAGGAAATTTGTCAACGAAAAAATAATATAGTACCCAAAAAACCTCAAAAGGGATCTAAAATATATCAATTAAGTCCCCTAAGAATCAATTAGTCATCTTAATAATCAATTCAACCTTGACCACCAAATTTAGTCAAATTTAAGGAAACCTTAGAAATCCTTATGGAGGTTAATAAGGATTATAAATAGTCATTAAGAAATAAACATAGATTTTCTAAAGGAGAGAGGAGGTGTTAGAGGATTACTTGTCTATATTCATCCTTCTTATCCTTCCTTATCCTTAGATGACTACCATCAATGGAGTCTCCAAGATTTTGTTATGTTTTCCATTTTACTTGACTTGAAATTTTAATTTGATACATGTACGATTTAATTGATGTTTCATGTGCCCATATTCATATAAATTTTTTATCTAGTTATGGGATCTTACAATTACTAAAAATGTCTTTGAGAGATTCAAGCTCCATAACATCCATTAATGGTTGCCAATAAGGTCAAAGAAGAAGTACCTATTTTTTCAAGCTCTAAAACTCATTTAATGTGTAAAATTATAGAAAAATAATGTGGGTTACCTTTTGTATTCACCTGCCTTGGGCATCCATAATCCCACAAATGTAAAAATAGTCTAAAAAGACCTCCCATGGAAAAAACTAACATATCTTGAAAGTAATGAAGTTATAGGTCCTTGGAAAACATTAATATATAATGGGAAAAAATATTTAAGGTGGTTCATTTTGGATTCCCCTACCTCTATGGCTTCATAATCAACATCACAAAAAAACAATAATATTTGTTGTCAGGGTCTTGGTTTTAATAAAGTATAATTGCATGTTTAAAACATTATAAAATGTAGGTTAATAAAATAATATTTAAAACAAAAAATTATTCATTTATTTCGTGCTAAGTGTATTTTTAGTTTGGTGGTGGTCAACAAATTTTGACCACCCCCTAAACAAAGGTATATGGTGGGCTCATCGTGTGGTTTAACCCACACATTTTTTCCTCAAACCACTAGCCATCATATACTCAATGGTAACCACCAAGTAAATATAATTTTTTTGACCACTTTAAAAAGATAACTATACCCTTTGGGATCTCAAACCCTTACTACATGGTCACATGGTGACCACCAACTAAAAAATTGGATACCCTACAAAATATGGCTATGTGCCAATCTAAAGAGCCCATGTTAATAAAAATGCCCTAAAGAGAATACAAATTCAAAAATTCATACCTAATAAATAAAATACACAAAATTTATAAAATGAGTGTATTTTCATCCCAAATATTTCCAATTTTTTTATAAAACTATTTAGGACACATTATACCTCATTTTGTGTGATTAAAAATTATGTGAAGTTGGATAATTTTATTAAGGAGTTGTTGGTAGAATTAATAGTTTTAAATTTAAAAAACTGTATTTTACTTCCAATGAATGCAAAAAATAATCTATAAATTGATATGTATTATTATCAAAGTATAGTTTAATAATAAATTATTATTTATAAGTTTAGGTAACTTTTAACATGCATAAAAAATATGAAACTGGAATAACCTATTTAAGGTTTTAAGATAAATATGGGTTTTACAAATGTTTAAAGTGAAAAAAAATAATATTATATTATGCATTAATAAACATATATTTTTAGACATCAAAAACATAATTACGCTTTGATTTTACAATTAAATTCATTCTTTGCATTCACTATCCAATTTTTTTTTTTGAAGAGAGTGTAAGAGATGGAAAATATTCACACTTGATTCTAATGTTTATAATAGCTATTTTTCTTCTTTACACATAAAATAATAATTTAAATCATGTTAATTAATATTAAAAATAGATACAAGGTTTAAAAACATTTTAATCTAAAATATTACAATCATGTTTCAATTTCTTCTAAGTTCTAAGAATCCACAAGCTCTAAAATATATCCACAAGGCTAATAAAAGGAGTGATTTGCCTCCCCTCCATTTACCATAATTATTAAAATGTCCTAGGAAATCCCAACCTAACTACTCACATTTATGATCATGGTGAACATTAAAGGTAATAGGTAGGCTAAGGTTAGTAAGACTAGGTGTGGTTAGAGCTTTCAACTGGGCTTCTCAACTAAGAGGCTAATGATCACTTATTATAATAGAGGTTTTCATAACTAAATAAACACATTCAAGAACATAAAATAAAACACCATATATGAATAATAAATATCAAGACAACCACAAGATTATTCCAACATTACAAGGCTCATCAAAGGAGAAGGATGTCATGGGGATGCCTCCTTTGTGTCCTACCACTTCTCTTGGCCATGGGAGGAACTTAACCCAATAAACCATGCTAAATATATACATAGGATGGCATGGGAACCTAGTTCCACTAGAACTACCACTACAACAAGGATAAATATATAGGATGGCATAGGGACGTAGCTACACTAACACTACCACTAGACAAAGGATAACTATATAAGATGGCATACAAACTTAGATACACTAGCACTACCACTATGTAAAATTAGGAAAAAAAGACAAAATAGATATCATAATGGCATAAAAATGAAAAAAAAATGGATTTTGAAAATAATCAATAAAATTGGGAGTTATTTTGCATCTCCAAATCAAAGTGGTCAATAAAATCCACATTATGTCCATAGGAACAACTATAACATGAAAAGGTGAAAACAAAGTAGGTCAAGTGGCCCTATACCTCTTGAAAAGAAGAAAACAAATAGGGAGAAAATGTTCTTTCAGATTAATGGCATAAAAATTGATATCAAGGACATGGAATCCTACCTAGGTTTGTTTATTAGATTCTACATAAAATAACTCATGTTCACAATGGTTGGGTTGGTTCAATTCTTCAAATGGTAAGTCTTCTTCTTTCTCCCCTTAAATTCTCCTTATACCTTCTATCTATCATCCCCAAATATCAATTTTAAAAATTACAAAAATCACTCCAATTAAGGCATTTCTTCCACATTTGCACAAATAACTAAAATCCATTGGCTAATGGAAAGGTGACATGTGTCCCTTCCCAAACCTTGGCTCTTGGTTGAAAAGTAAACACAAGTATTAGATCCTCTTACAATCCAATATTGGAAACCAAGGTAATTCAATCTCTCTTAAATTATCCCACTATCCCATGTCATTTATGGGCACATGGGCTACCCCAAAAGACTAATTTAGATCCTAAAACAACTCTTAAACATCCATATTGGTAAAAATACTTTAAAATAAACATAAAATATCATAAAATAACTTTATGTCACCTTCCAATATTGGTTTATTAATTTAATCTAATTTTTACATGTGGTGATAACAAGTTCACTCTCTTTTCAACCTTAAGAGATTCTATATGTTTAACCAAATATATAAGGTAAGTATGAATAGTGTTAATAGGGGTAAGGATGTCTATAAATGACAATAGAATTGGGTATGGATTTTTGGGAGTCAATTAGTCATTACACCACTATAATACTGATGCAGTAATGCTCAACATATTCCCAATTCCCTCATTTACCTCCCCTATCATCTACACATCAACTCACACATAAAATGCACCACCCTAGATAGTTGATGCTCTAGAATCTAAAAAAAAAAATTATTCTCAATACATGAAAAATGCATATGCATATATCTAATGTATATCATATCAATGGTAATATAATTTTTCCAATCATCTAATCATCAATATAATCAATAATGTGATAAATAAGTACTAGTTATATTCATAAGGCAATATAATGTGTATTTCAATAAACAAATGAAATCTTATATCACTAGTATCTAAATCACACTCAAGTAAGATAAATTAAATAGTATCAAATGTCTCATGTCTTAATAATATAAGGATCACATCATTTTAATAGTGTATAATAAAATAAATGTCAAAAATCATGCACTATGAAAATAGGGGTCTCACATCCCCCTCCCCTTATGTAAACTTCTTCTTACAAGTCATCAAGGGTTAAAATTCTAGTTTAAAGAATATTATAAAAATCTTGAGGGATCATACTGACTATGGTCAGAAGTATCTATAATTTAGTGATCTCATATCTCTACTAACATATAAAAAACATTATGGAATACACTAGAATATCCAAGGCCAACTATAAGTCAACTCCACCATTAGGTGAGTATCCTTCACTTCACTATTTGAAATGTTGTCAATTACTAAATGGTTCCCAAGTTATGAGAATGTATGATTAGATATGATTTAGTTCAAATATATTATTAATTAATATTTATATTGTGTCTAGTATCATGTCTAAGTATAAGGTAAGGGTTTATTTTATTTTAATTCATTTTATCTTAGGGAACTAAGAGTATTTTAATTTCCTTCTTGTCCCATTCATAAAATTCCAAAAAAGTATGAGAAAAACCCATTTAAGTACATGGAACCCACAAAGTTAGAAACATGAATATATTGTAGCATCAATTTTCACTCTTGGAGAGGGTTATTCAGTCTCTCTAATTGAGCTACACTATGGGAATAACCCTAGATTTTGCATCACCTATGGTAGGGTTAAGTATCCAGAGAAGGTCATCTTCCTCTTGATATATTACCTATACTAATGTTTATACTAGGAAAATTGTTAGAATGAGGGAAATAGGGATCCTAATAAATATAGTAGGGTGATGATCCAAATTTAAATGAGAACTCACATAATCATGAAGTAAACACTAAATAATTGAGAGAGATTTTTCTTATCAAAAGAGAGAGAGAATCTTTTATTCTAAATATTGAGAGAGAAAGATTAAAAATGGAAAATAATAATAGATATAGGAGAAAGGGGAAAGTGATAAGGGGTGCACCATCTAAGATAATGAAATGAGCTATTAACACCTTTTCATCAAATCAACACCTATTCTCTATTTGATGAGCGATCTTTACTTTTTCCCAATAGCCTTTGAATCAATTCATTAAGTGAGCAACATACTAGAGGACAAGAGTTTGCCAAAGGAGATGATTAATGAGATTGTTAATGAAGAGAAACCCTTAGGCACCCTAAAAATATATTAAATGTTCCAACTACTTTCTCTAGCTTTTATATCTCCATCTTAGGGCTTTATATTATCTTCCACTTGGCCTACTTGTGAAGAAAAAATATGCATATCTTGAATCTAATAGAGCCATGTTATGTCTACTTTTGGTGGTTTTTTATCATATCTATGACTATGTCAAAGGATGAGACAATCCACCATGCTTTATTTATGTTTGCATCTACTCTAACCTGATATGGATGTTTATTATAGATTGAAGACCAATCCAAATTATTGGTTTTTGTATAGTCATTATACTAATGAAGACCCACAAATTTCATAGATTCATTATGGTCCATATTAGGTATAAATAGACTTATTCTACTTCTAAATCTTGTGAAAGATAAAGAAATACTACACATGATGTTGAAAACATAATAAAACTAAGTCTTGGATACTCTAATAGATGTCTCAACAGAACTTCAATGGCATCTTTTGAAATAGTTACCTTGGTTTGACCTTAGACAAATTTGACCTCTATTTGAAGTCCCTTAGCTTTTAACTTTAATTTTTTATCATCAATATCAATTTTGGATTCTCATAATGTGTTAATTCTTAGCTTTTCATTCATTCTCAAGATCTCACTATCATCCCTTTGACTTCTTGACCTCACATGCATCATCAATGTGCCTATATACAAATGAGTGCAAACTATAGGTCTTTTGTCAGTCTAACAAGATTGAGACACTTGTCACCCTCTCATTAATATTTAGGATCCTCTAAATTTTTGACCTTAATCTCACCATTAGATCTATTTTTTATGATTTCATTCACTTTATTTAACTATTTGGAACCATTGGCCTTGTTAGTAGATGCTCACTATTAGATTCAATCTTTGCTCCTAAGATTTGGACACTTTTCATCAATGTATTTAGTATAAATTTCTGACTTGGTACTCACCATTGATCTTTGATGAATGATCAAATGTGTGTCATTAGATCCTCAAGACCCACTAGCTTTTTTAGTTGATAATTATCATTGGATTTTAACTTGAGCTCCCAAGATTTAGATAATTGTCATTTTCACATTCATCATAGAGACATTATAATTAAAACAACTATTTCATGAAGTTTAAACTTGACGTCCACACACACATTTCACTCTACACATCTAACTTTGAAGCTTTATATATTGAGATAGAAAAGACATCAATATATCAAATTTATAGAGAATGATCTTGGCACTAAAAGCATCATGTCTATGTGGTTTTTTATCCTTGACTAATGCCTTATATACTATTGTCACCAAATATTTCACCCTAAAAGAGGTTGTTCAAGATTCTTTTAGATTTGGGCAACATGGGAACATTTCCAAGCATATGGGTGTACCTATACTGGGAATGAACCTCTTGATTTAAGGGCTAACACCTTAAATGTATCTTGAAATTATCTTATCTATGCTAACTAATTTTTTATGGGGAAAAGTGTTAGATAATTCATGAACTAAACCTAATAAAAAGGAGGCAATCCACTAAATGTTTAAGGATCTACTCTCAAGATTGAACTCATTAGCAAACTAATATACTATGAAAAGAACTAATACAACGTCTACAATTGTTTCAAAGCAACAATGTTTCACCTAGAGGTCAGTTTCAAGGACTAAGGCTAGAGGGAAATGAGGGTAAGTCTTGATTGAAATTAGTTATAGTCAATAATCCACTCTATCCTTGAAACATCAACATTAAGACACACTAGATTACCTTCAATAAATTTTATTAGCACTTAGAGCTGGACCTACAAAGGGAAGATGACAAACACTTTTCTATATCAAAAAAAATACAAAAACACTAAGCACATATTAATAAACAACTAAAAAATGATCTATTCATTACTCCAAAAGGTGTATAATATAATTTCTAGCATAGTCTAGTCATACCATCTTGAGAGATGAAAATCAATAGCTCAAAGGATATATTTGTAGATTAAATAGCCTTTATAGAGAGGGAATTTGGTGCTCAAATAGGAATCAAAGATATAAACTCCATTTGAACTATAGTTACAACTTTTTTTTCAAATTATGCTCATTTAAACCTTTTGATTGATCTAGGTCACTTCAAGGGGTTGCATAATTATGTTATTCTCTTATTTATTCTCCCTAACAGTTATGATGGTGGGATTGAGTTGTTCTAAGATGGGTCCTAAAATCAATGCAATTAAAACCCTTAGATCAATCTATTATAGCTTTGTCTTAGTGATAACTACTCTTCACTAGTTTGGTTTGGCATGCAAAAGTGGAGAGAAGGGTCCTTTTCATGCAATTGGTCCTAGAGAGGAAACTATTGGGGTCTTTATGTATGCCTTCTATTAGGAATAGTTTTCACATTGAGTAAATTTTAGGTATTTATAGAGTGGTAAATAGTAAATTTTTAGTGGCTATAACCATATGGTTAATATGGTAATATAATATTGTGGTTTAGATATATTGTTATTTTTTATAATAATATATCATAATAGGTTTTATTATTTAGTGGGATTCAAGTGTGAAAGAAAAAGATGGAGAGAATATAGGAATATAATTCTTATATATATGTAATCTTAAAAAAAAATTATATTTAGAGAGTTCAAAGAAGTAATAATATAATGTGTGGAAAATTTGTATGAGTATTGTGTTTAGCTCTTTGCACGAATTTATTCAAGGTATTGGCTCCTCTAATTCTCAATAGTGGTATCAAAGAAGGCATTATTAGTGAAATAATGGAGACTTGAGAGCGTGTATGGGATAGATCAATTATAGTTGTTGACTACCTCTAATGATGAGAAAGAATACTTATGGAGAGTTTTTATAACATAGAGTAATTTCATTATTTTTAAGAGGTAGCTTTGTGTGTCTTAAGGTATTTGAGAAAATAATGTATTGACAGATCTTGAATTTATTACTAAGATTATTAAATGATATGTGGTTTTCCTACCATGATGATCATGAAGATAAAAACATTACAAAGAGCAATGCTAAGGGAGATATACCTACACAATACAAAAGAGAAAAACTAAGGGCAAAAATATAAATAGAGAAACCAATGAAGAAAGCACTCTAGATATTAAAATTTTGATTTCAAAGATAAATTCATATAATTTAGTCCAAGACACATTCCATGATCACTACAATGACTTGGTCTAAGGTAGTCTTATTCAAAATCCAATATAATAGTTGTATCTCTACCATTGGCAGTTCAACATTTGTATTGATTCAACATCGAGATGGAAGCTTTTAATAAAGACAAATCCTTGAGACATTACATCCATTTCAGATCAAATTCCAATCCATGCTTCTTCCATAGCTTCCATTACATCACCAAGATTACTATTGGAATCCATGAGCTATCACAAATTTGACAATGAATTGTTGACTTGAACTTTGAGTCAAGGAGTATTATGATATTTTGGTTTAGTTTATTAATAGTGATCATGAACTCAACATGTCAAAATTGTAATTCATTCGATCCTTGGTACTTTAATTTTTATGTGAGCTGAGTCTTTAAGTTTTTTAGTGAGTCCTAGTTTATAGATTTATTTATTTAGATTTATGTTTAATAAGTTTTATGTGTCAACTATTTTTTTATGTCTTATTATTAAGTTGTGTCTATATAAAGTTATATTGAGTATCAATATAAATATAGTTAGAAATTCATTTTGCATCAAAAGATAACTTTTAGGTTTATAAGTTAAAAATTAAAAGTTGTCAATATTAATGTTTTAGTCATTATTATGTGTCAGTGTCAAAAGTCCTCAGAATGTTTTTTAGTATTAAAATTTCATTTTACGTCAAAATTATTATTACTTTTTTGGTCTTTTATGACAAAAATTCAAAAATGTCATTTTAAATAAAGTGAGTTTTGTATATCGAAAGAGTCAAAAGTCATTTTAAAAAGAGTTGATTTTAATGTGTCAAGAGTATTAGTCCTTTATGTCAGTCATTTTGTCAAGAGTCTTAGAGAATCAAAAATTATAAAAATAAAAAAATTGCCTTATGGATGCATTTTCACTTATACATGACATCCAAATTGTGAGGGGGGATTTCCCTCAAAACAATCATGAGCTTCATCAAGTCATTTCCTAAGTAATCAATTAATATAATGTATGTTAGAGGATACATGGAGAATGGAGGGATTTTAACAACTTCTCATCAGTCACAATTAAGGAGGCCACATCATGTTTTGGTGAATTATGTGATCTATTTTTTATTTTCATTGTGAGTATTTTAAATAAGAATAGAAGATTGTACATGTTCATGTAATGAATTTTCTATGAATTCCAAACATGATTCCCAAAGGTGAAGACATTGTAAAAGGATAGAAAGCACCAAAGTAAGTCAGTTCATGGATCTTGAAAAGGTTTGTGGTAGTGATCCAAAAAACTGCAAGAAGGTGAATAGTATTTTTTCAACAGTTTGGAGAGAAGATACTATAGATAGTCCACTGCTACCTTACTTATTTATGAAGATTACCCATAGTGACACATCAATTATGGTCACATAATATAAATGTAGGATGCATTCCTTCACATATAGTGGCCATGTATAGTAAGATTTTGGTAGTAGTATCTAAACATGTGAGTATGCAGTGGCATACAATTATGTTCCAATTCTTAGAGGTAGATGGTGTTCTTATTAATTTCAAGGTTTGTGGTAAACCTATAAAACCATGGGAGGATTGAGCCTCTCTATATCAAGTTCATGAGCCACATAATTTTTGGCATGCTATAAGAGGTGAGCGTACTACAGATAAGATTGTGAATGTTTTTACACAATATAAAAACTATGGGGGCAATGTTAGGAATAATTTTTACATTGAGTGAATTTTAGGTATTTACATAGTGGTAAATACAAAATAGGTTGATATTTACCAGATTGTAAATATTAAATTGTTAGTGGTTATAACCTATGGTTAATACGGTAATATAATAGTATGGTTTAGATATATTGTTATTTTTTTATAATAATATATCATAAAAGGTTTGCTTATTTAGTGGGATTCAGGTGTGAGAGAAAACAAGGGAGAGAATATATGAATATAAAATCCTATATATATGTAATCTCATGAAATGTTTTATATTCTAAGAGTTTAGAGAAGAAATAATATATTATGTGGAAATTTTTTTGAGTATTGTGTTTGGCTCTTTACATGAATCAATTTTGGGTATTGAATCCAATTCTCAACACCTTCATGGCATCCTTTGATATGCTATCTCTTATTCAATTTGGATCATGCTCAAACTCATCCCCATGCTCATTGGTCCACTATAGATGGAAAGTCAATCTCAGACTATTTATTTTCCTATAGTTGTCAAATTGATGTAGATCTATATACTATATATCTCTTCTCTTGATTATAATAAGTTCAAATAGACCCATTTTATCATTACAAGAACCGAGGATTCACCATATACATAGAAACTCTTTAAAAATGGTGAACATAGTTGTAGAAATAACCCTCCATGATACAAATTGTTAAACCAGAGGTTAATATTTATCTTTAATGGTATCCCTTCATGTTCTTAATCACCTCGGTTTCATAACTATGACTTTTCATGACATTCAATTGAGATTTAATAGCATAATGACCCTACAAGACCTTGTTTACTTTCATCAAAAACTAGACCTTATCTCAACTTTGTCTATCAAAAATTGACTCAAACCAATTAAAAGCCTCATAGATCCCCCACTATTAAATTTACCTTTTGACCTCCTATGCACCACTGATCTCCTTGGTATGAAAAAATGTAGTCCATTGATTTCCTACCTTTAATAACATGCTCATGCCACTTATCAATCATGACTTCATCTCAATATCCTATTATTAGTCTATCATATTCCATGCTTGTGAAATTTGGAGGCCTCTTGAGCTCCTTAACCTTTTGACTCATCTTGCACCATTAGATCAAGATGTACTATGCAACATAGACCATTGGATTTGTTTGGGACCCACTATTTTAACGTAAATGGATATCTCATGAGATTAAAACTAAATTCTATGAAAATGTCTCCCATTTTTAACCAACATTTTAAGTATTGGATCTCAAAGCACAAAGGTCACAGATGCACCAAATTTATAGGATATGTTCTTGATACTAACAGAGTTGTGCCCATTTCATTAGCTAGTTTTGGGAGCTTTCTAAGTGTGTTTATAAATTTCACAAACAAGTTATCTAGTATGGTTTTTCATGATGTCTATGCACCCATGATTAGTAATTTGATCCTAAATGGCTATTTTTAGAGGTTTGAGTTTGACACTTGCATGAACATCTTCATTTGCATGACCAACATTGAGGACCTATATCTTAAGCTAGAGAGCTTATATGAGCATGTAATTTTTAGATCAAGATCTTGGCATGAATAAATCCATAGTGATATTATAATTTGGTTCAAACATCTTCCTATGTGATGATAATAAATGCTCAAACAAGTTGGTCTACTTATTTCCATGTGATGTATAGGATGGTCTAGATCTTTAGACTTGACAAGTTGAACTTTAAAGGCTTAGATCTTAAGATAGAGGACTCATCAAGATATGAAAATTGTAGAGAATGATATTGGTAATAAGGACATTGATTTCACATGGTTTGATGGTTAGTGAGGATTTTTAAGCATATTTATAAAATTAACAAGTGAACTAGTCCATTATAGTTCTTCATCATGTCTTGATGATGGTTTGGTTTCAAAAATATTGTTCTTAAACCTTTTTAGCTTTGAATGAACTCTTTGAGGCTTGTGCAAACCCTTTCCATGATCATAATTGTTTGGACACCATGAAAACCTACCATTTGCATATATGACCCTAAAATCACCCTTAAGACACCAAATGACATAGTGACTAAGCTAGACCATGACCAAAGCTAGGATGGCATATGTAATGACATCAAATGAAATACAACATAACCCATGAAATTATACAAAACCCATATAAAATATTATTACTATAGGGGGTTGACCAATTTTTTCTTGAGTTAAAAATGGTCAACATCTTTGGCAATTTCCCAATGGTGGTAAGATTGATATGTTATAACCAGTTACCTAATCTTATCCATTAGGATATAGAGTCACATGTATGTTTGTTTGACATGGAAACCACCTTTGATATATAAACTACCCTAACAACACACAGAACAATAGGAAAAAAACACAAAGAAAGAAACACAAATGTGTTTCAAGATCACTTATTGGAACACAAGATAATAAGAAAGGAAACACACACCTAATCTAATATTTATGAAACTCACCTTAAGTTTTCAATAGTAGGGTTTCAAATGTATCCCATTTATAGGGATATGCAAATCTTCTCCATTCATCCTTACTAACTGAAAAGAGTTGTTTTGCTTGCACTTGATAATGAAATATGGTCTACTCCATATGGTATTAAATTTGGTCAAAATTGTTATTAGTTTTTTGGTCTTTAATGACAAAAATTCAAAAATGTGAGTTTAAATAAAGTGAGTTTTATATATTGATAGAGTCAAAAGTCATTTTAAAAAGAGTTGATTTTAATGTGTGAAGAGTATTAGTCCTTTATGTCAGTCATTTTGTCAAAAGTCTTAGAGAATCAAAAATTATAAAAATAAAAATAAATTGCCTTATGGATGCATTTTCACTTATACATGACATCCAAATTGTGAGGGGGGATTTCCCTCAAAACAATCATGAGCTTCATCATGTCATTTCCTAAGTAATCAATGAATATACTGTAGGGTAAAGGATACATGGAGGATGGAGGTATTTTAACAACCTCTTATTAGTCACAATTAAGGAGGCCACATCATGTTTTGGTGAGTTGTGTGGTGTGTTTTTTATTTTCATTGTGTGTATTTTCAATAAGAATAGAATAATGTACATGTTCATGTAATGATTTTTGTATGAAATTCCAAACATGATTCCCTAAGGTGAAGACATTGTAAAAGGATAGAAAGCACCAAAGTAAGTCAGTTCATGGATCTTGAAAAGGTTTAGGGTAGAGATCCAAAAAACCACAAGGAGGTGAATAGTATTTTTTCAACAGTTAGGAGAGAAGCTACTATAGACATTCCACTACTACCTTATTTATGAAGATTACCCATAGTGACACATCAATTATGGTCACATAATATAAACATAGGATGCATTCCTTCACATATAGTGGCCATGTATAGTAAGATTTTGGCAGTAGTATCTAAACATGTGAGTATGCAGTGGCATATAATTATGTTCCAATTATTAGAGTTAGATTGTGTTCTTATTAATATCAAGGTTTGTGGTAAACCTATAAAACCATGGGAGCAGTGACCCTCTCTATATCAAGTTCATGAGCCACATAAGTTTTGGCATGCTATAAGAGGTGAGCATACTGTAGATAAGAGTGTGAATGTTTTTGCACCATATAAAAACTATGGGGGTAATGTTAGGAATAGTTTTCACATTGAGTGAATTTTAGGTATTTACAGAGTGGTAAATACAAAATAGGTTGATATTTACCAGATTGTAAATATTAAATTGTTAGTGGTTATAACCTATGGTTAAGACGGTAATATAATAGTATGGTTTAGATATATTGTTATTTTCTATAATAATATATCATAATAGGTTTGCTTATTTAGTGGGATTCAGGTGTGAGAGAAAACAAGGGAGAGAATATACGAATACAAAATCCTATATATATGTAATCTCATGAGATGTTTCATATTGTAAGAGTTTAGAGAAGAAATAATATATTATGTGGAATTTTTTTTGAGTATTGTGTTTGGCTCTTTACATGAATTAATTTTGGGTATTGAATCCAATTCTCAACACCTTCATGGTATCCTTTGATATGCTATCTCTTATTCAATTTGGATCATGCTCAAACTCATCCCCATGCTCATTGGTCCACTATAGATGGAAACTCAATCTTAGACTATTTATTTTCCTATAGTTGTCAGATTGATGTAGATATATATATTATATATCTCCTCTCTTGATTATAATAGGTTCAAATAGACCCATTTTATCATTACAAGAACCAAGGATTCACCATATACAAAGAAACTCTTTAAAAATGGTGAACATAGTTGTAGAAATAATCCTCCATGATACAAAATGTTAAACCAGAGGTTAATATTTATCTTTAATGGTATCCATTTATGTTCTTAATCACCTTGGTTGCATAACTATGAATTTTCATGACATTTGATTGAGATTTAATAGCATATTGATGACCCTACACGACCTTGTTTACTTTCATCAAAAACTAGACCTTATCTCAACTTTGTCTATCAAAAATTGACTCAAACCAATTAAAATTCTCCTATGTATATTTATTCCCATTGGCCTCATAGATCCCCCACTATTAAATTTACCTTTTGACCTCCTATGCACCACTGATCTCCTTGGTATGAAAAAATGTAGTCCATTGATTTCCTACCTTTAATAACATGCTCATGCCACTTATCAATCATGAATTCATCTCAATATCCTATTATCAGTCTATCATCTTCCTTGCTTGTGAAATTTGGAGGCCTCTTGGGCTCCTTAACCTTTTGACTCATCTTGTGCCATTAGATCAAGATGTAGTATGCAACATAGACCATTGGATTTGCTTGGGACCCACTATTTTAATGTAAATGGATATCTCATGAGATTAAAACTAAATTCTATGAAAATGTCTCCCATTTTTAACCAACATTTTAAGTCTTGAATGTAGAAGCGCAAAGGTCACAGATGCACCAAATTTATAGGATATGTTCTTGATACTAAAAGAGTTATGCCCATTTCATCAGCTAGTTTTGGGAGCTTTCTAAGTGTGTTTACAAATTTCACAAACAAGTTATCTAGTATGAGTTTTCATGATGTCTATGCACCCATGATTAGTAATTTGATCCTAAATGGATATTTTTAGAGGTTTGAGTTTGACACTTGCATGAACATCTTGCTTTGCATGACCAACTTTGAGGACCTATATCTTAAGCTAGAGAGCTTGTACAAGCATTTAATTTTTAGATCAAGATCTTGGCATGAATAAATCCATAGTGATATAAGAATTTGGCTCAAACATCTTCCTATGTGAAGATAATAAATGCTCAAACAAGTTGGTCTACTTATTTCCATGTGATGTATAGGATGGTCTAGATCTTTAGACTTGCCAAGTTGAACTTTAAAGGCTTAGATCTTAAGATAGAGGACTCATCGAGATATGAAAATTGTAGAGAATGATATTGGTAATAAGGACATTGATTTCACATGGTTTGATGGCTAGTGAGGATTTTTAAGCATATTTATAAAATTATCAAGTGAACTAGTCCATTATAGTTCTTCATGATGTCTTGATGATGGTTTGGTTTCAAAAAAATTGTTCCTAAACCTTTTTAGCTTTGAATGAACTCTTTGAGGCTTTTTCAAACCCTTTCCATGATCATAATTGTTTGGACACCATGACAACCTACCATTTGCATATATGACCCTAAAATCACCCTTAAGACACCAAATGACATAGTGACTAAGCTAGACCATGACCAAAGCTAGGATGGCATATGTAATGACATCAAATGAAATACAACATAACCCATGAAATTATACAAATCCCATATAAAATATTATTACTATAGGGGGTTGACCCATTTTGTCTTGAGTTAAAAATGATCAACATCTTTGGCAATTTCCCAACTGTGGTAAGATTGATATGTTATAACCAGTTACCTAATCTTATCCATTAGGATATGGAGTCACATGTATGTATGTTTGACATGGAAACTACCTTTGACATATAAAGTACCCTAACAACACACAAAACAATAGGAAAAAACACAAAGAAAGAAACACAAATGTGTTTCAAGATCACTTATTGGAACACAAAACAATAAGAAAGGAAACACACACCTAATCTAATATTTATGAAACTCACCTTAAGTTTTCAATAGTAGGGTTTCAAATGTATCCTATTTATAGGGATATGCAAATATTCTCCATTCATCCTTACTAACTGAAAAGAGTTGCTTTGCTTGCACTTGATAATGAAATATGGTCTACTCCATAGTGTATTAAATCTGTTATGTCTCCATATTTTTCCTCTATCTTCATCCCATTTCAATATTATGTCACCTTCTTGAAATGATCTTGGAGTTTCCTTGTTTTTTAAATACCTCTTCATTAGTACTTGGTGATGCTTCATAGATTGATTATATTTATCTCTAGTCTCTTGTAACTCCATTAATTATGTCAATCTCACATCCATTAGACATTCTCAAGCAACTTTATTTGATGTGCTAAATCTAAGGTAAAAAACTCTTGAATTATATAAAAACTAGCTTTCCTTCCATAGACAAGAACAAAAGGAGAATTCCCTATTGATCTCTCAAGAGTTATCCTATCATCTGATAAGGTCGTATTGAATTTTGTGTGCTAGGTCCTTTGGTTATGATCCAAGGTTCTCTTAATGATTATGATTAGATTATTATTAGTAGATTCAACCAACCCATTACCTTAAGGGTAATCGTTGGATTAAGTGCTCAATAATATGCCATTACTATTTTCCCAATTAGTTATTTTAGAAACCATAAAAGTAAGATCATTATCTGAAATAATAATAAGAGTGCCAATCGTTGTTATGATTCTCTCATATAACTCCAAGATATCATTCTCATTAGCTTCCTTCAATGCTACTACCTCAACCCATCTTGTAAAATAGTCATTTGTTATGAGTATCCATTTTTTACTAACACTTGATGGTAGATTCATCATACCAATAAAATCAATATCCCATTGCATGAAATGTTGGTCTACTTGGAGAGAATTCAAAGGAAGAGATGAAAGATTCTATTTTCATACAAATAAAGCACATTGTCCACAATTTTTCACCCAAGCATGGAAATCCTTAAAGAGGCTTGGCCAAAAACAACCTACCCTCATGATCTTTGTAGCTTTGGTTCTTGGAGATAAATGACCTTCTACTATCCCATCATGAAACTTCTTAAGAAAAACTCCAAATTGATCATTATCAATGCATCTCAATATCACACCATTGATTTCCCTTCTAAAAATCACACCATACATAAGACAAAATGGAATATATTGTAATCTAAAAAATATCCTTTATGATCTACTCATTTTATTAGGATAATCATCATTTTGAAGAAATATGATCACATCTTGTATCTAACTTTATGGAGGTAATGAACCAACTAATTGGGAACAATCATGCCTAACTAGAGCCTCTTCCTTTGACTCATGAAGATTTGAATCTAGATGTTTACAAAGGTCTTTACCCCTTATCATTTTTTTCACCTTCATATCAACATCATATTCCATTAATTTAGTGAATCACCCTACCCTCTTTTTACTAAGATCTTTACTCAAAAGAAACTCTTTGGTGTTAGGATGAGAGACCATAACATGAATCTTATTATTTGAAACCATATGTCTAAACTTATTTAAGCCCCTTAAAATATAAATGACCTATTTATATATAAAGGTGTACTTGAATTCATAATATTATAAACCTTGAATAAATAATGTGATTGGCTACTCCACACCCTCATCGTTATTTTGCATTAGCATGGCTTCTTGGGTCCAGATTAAAACTTGGTTCTTCCTAAGCATAGTTGTGATATGTTTCACCAAAGATACAAAACATAGTATGAACCTCATTAAAATTTTTATCTTTCCTAGGAAACTTTAAAGACATTTATTATGCAAGGGTAATGATAAGCCTAAAATATCTTCTATCTTCTTGAGATTAAAGTCAGACCATCTTTGGAGACAATATGTCTTAATATCTTACCTTCATGAAAAAAAAAGATGCAATTATTTGGATAAAGAGATACTACATATTGACTAAATATTTCAAACACGTTACTCAAGTATTGCATGCATTCATTAGAATATTTAGAAAACACTGTTATATCATCTAGATAAGCTAATAACATCTCATTTATCAAACCTTTGAAGGCCATATCCATTGTTCTTTGAAATGTGGCACCAACATTAGACATACCAAATGGCATCTTCCTCTAATCAAAAATCATTCAATTAGTAGTGAAGGTTGTCTTAAACTGATCATCCTCACTGACTAAAATTTGATCATAGATTGAAGATCCATCTAGAATAGAAAAGTGTTCAGAACCTAAAACCATTTGCAAAATTTGCTCCATTAAGGGTAGAGGATAATGATTTTTGAGTGGTATTATATTAATATCTATAAAGTCTACAAAATTTATTGTATCCCCATTATTATCTATAACAAGCACAAGGTTAGCTACCCATGTTAAATGCTTGATGGGAAATATTATCATAGATTTAAGGAGTTTGGTAAGCTCTAACCTCATGAATTTATCAACCTTGGGGTTGATGGGTCTTTGCTACTATCTAACTAGTTTAACTCCAATTTTGAAATCAATGATATGATGTATTAGGCTAGGATCAAATCCTTTGAGGTCCTTATATTCCAAAGATAATATATCATGAAACTCTCTACATAGCTCAATGAGTGATTGCTTCTCTAATGTAGAACATACCTTGCCTAGCTTGAGGATTTTATCCTTAAAGATAAAGACTCTTTCATAATTATCCTATTTTGTATACATACTCACTTTCTTAGGTCACTAAACCCTTAGGTATCTTATTGGTTATTATTTGTAAACTCTGATCACCCAATTATTATTAGACCCTCATTTGATTCCTTGAAGAAAAATTAGCCTCATTTTTTAAGAAGCATGAAATGTGTTTATCACTATAAAACACTTGCCAAAACACTTCATTATTAGCTACAGAAGGTCTGATAGTGATCTTAATATGAGACTATTCTCTCTCCTCTTTTATGGTAGTTGGAGTACCAAATTGAGCTCCTATGGTAGCTAGTCTATTATCATGATTATTTTATCCCTTAGGGCTGATTGAATATTCAATACACTAAAGTCTTTATGAAAATCCCATACCCTATGCCTATTTGTCTTAATAAAAGGGTTCTTAGTAGAAAACACATTCCTCACCTGATGCACAACTAATTCACTATCTCCATATACTTGCAAGTTCTTGATTCCTTTTCTCCTTGCTTATTGAAGATCATGAATTAAACCTTCATACTCAGCCACATTACAAGTAAAACTAAAATGAAATATGTATGAAGAATAATAATATTGTTTAGATGGGGATCTAAACATAACACCAGACCCTACACCAACTTTAATTCCATAACCATCAAAAAACATCTTCCATAGTTCATCATCTTCACCCTCTTCCTTGGCAAGTACAGGTGTTGGCACTTCTTCATGTATACAATGCACTCCTAAATCACTCTCCTCCATAGAATCATAGGGATAATTATAAAAATTTTTAGTTCCATAATCATCAATAGACAAGTCTTAATTACCATCAAGATTAAAAGAAGTTACATAATCTATAATAGAGTCCTTTCTTCATGGGCCAGACAATTTAGATTGGAACTTGTCTCAATATATGGCTCAATATGAAACCTTGTAAGGGGTTATGTCATAATTATCAGCTTGGCCTCATACCTTGTTCTAAATTCCAATAAAGACAAGTCCACTGAGAGATAACCACCTATCTTGGTTGTGAAGTCCCTCGATAGGCAGATTGCAAAGTGGGCTAGGAGATCAAACATAACTATATCTTGTAAGATAGAAAAACTAGGACAATCATGAAATAAAATACTCAATCCTTTTATCAATATTACTATCTTATTAGGTATACCATACAATTTAATTACCCCTTTATCATGTGTCTCATACTTTAGTCCCAACTTATTAGCTACAACTTTGGGCATGACAAAAGTAGAAGCTCCACTATTGATTATGCAATTATGTACCAACTTATCATGTATAATGAAGGTGAGATAAAATGGTGGAGGTTTCTCAATCCTATTATATGGTTCAATAATTGTACTAGGATCATTTTCTAGAGAAAAATGGTCATGACTCTAAATGGAAGGGGATACACTAGTAAGGATATTAGATAACTACTTTTGTAGGAGTCAATTTTGACAAAGCATATGAAGAACATCCCAAAGAGAAATAGATATTTAGTGTTATTAAAAGAATATTAAATGTTTAAATAAGGCATACATACTTTATCTTTGGATCTTTTACATAGATAATTACATAGAACATAAGGAATAGGAGCATTACTTACCATATTTTGACTTGATGGAGGTGTAAAAGTTTTTGGAACTATTAGACTTGTAAGAATGTCTTGTTGCCTTATAGGATGATTAGATGATCCTATGGGAATGCTACTACCACCAACTAGATCCTTCTTTTTTAACCTTGCATTTTATATGATAGAGGGTCTTTTATTTATCACAAAAGTGTCTTTAACTAGAAAATTGGTGGATATCTCTTGTTGAGGTTGATAATCCTCATTAACTTGCATCATCACCTCATCTTCATTTGATATGAAGTGAGTAAATAATCCTTGAGCCACCAAAGCTTGATCATTATTCTCATTGGAATCCATGAATTTCTCTTGCTACCAATTTTATCCCTTTACTTAATTGATATGAATTGGTACCATATCTCTTACATCAGTGGTAGAGTTAGGATTGCATGTATTATTAGACTTATTGGGATTAGGCTACCATTGGTATATTCCACTTCCATACTATTGTTGATAGGGGTAAGGATCCTAATAGTCACCTTTATTTATGTTTCCTCTCTGAATCTTAGATTCCAACCATTGAATATATGCATATTTATCCATGGAATTATCTACCTTCTTAAGAGTAGCCTCGGGCTTTGTATTAGTATTAGGAATTTGAGCCACTTCTAGAGTACTATCATAAGCATGAGAAAAATGAGATATAGACACTTTAGGTGGTAATATTATAGAATAGATGAGGTTATTTTCATCTTTGATAGAAAGCTCATATGCTTCAAGGAGGGTGAAACCACCCATATATTGAAGCATGATAGCAATTTCAATCCCAATGATTTTCAAATAAGTAGGGAACATAAAGATAGTAGGTGGTCTTATGGGAGGAGGAAATATATGTCAAGTCTTCTAAAACCTTTCATTGAAGTCATGCATTATTTATTTAGATCCCCTTTTTATCATGTTGATTTCATATATGAGAGAGGCATGGTCACTTTCATTTCCAAATCTGGAAGTCAATAACACTCCAAACTCATCCCATGTTATGATGCATACACCTTCTAGAATCATATACCAATCAAGAGTCTTCCATTTAAGGTAAATGGATATGATTATAATGTAAATGTTATCTTAAACAATATTGTGGAAACTACAAAAGTTACAAACATGTCTAATGTGTTCACTAGGTGTGACATGACTCTCACCATTGAATGTGGCACACCTTTCATGGCATCAAGAGGAATGCCATCATATACATGAGGTTTAATTGGATTATCAATATTGAAGGTAGGGAAAGCATGAGGTCTATCCATGTCTTCTTCTTCAAGAACTTTAATTTCTTCAGCCTCTTTAACATCTTCTTCTCTATAAAAATCTACTTGTTCTTCAAAGGGTAGATTAAGCTTTAGATACTAAACTTTAAGAGGAATTTTAGGTTCAATGGTAGGGTTAATGTGATTGAATTTTATATCATATGATGACCTATTGATAACCATAAATTATTAGGGCACATATATAACAAAATAATGTCCTTAAACCAAATTTACCTATGAGTCACCAAATACTGAGTAACGCACCAATTTGTAGCTAGTGTTTATCAAGACCATCATTCACCTTGACAAGTTGTCTTAAAGACAATGAGTCATACTAGGCATGCCAAAACTATTGTCACCAAATCTTGCACCTTATAAGAGGTTATTCAAGTTTCTTCTTGATTTGGGTAACATGGGAACATTTTTAAGTATGTGGATGTACCTATATTAGAAATGAGCCTTTAGATTTAAGGGTTAGCTCCCTAAATGTACCTTGAAATGATATTATTTATGACAAATGGTTGAGTATGGGGAAAAGACTTATATAATGAATTAACTAAACCTAATCTAAAGGAGGTGATGCACTAAATGTTTAAGGATCCACTATCAAGATTGCACACATTATCACACTAATAGACTATGAAAATAACTAATGCATTATCTACAATGGTTTCCAAGCTACAATGTTTCACCTAGATTTCAATTTTATGGACTAATGCTTAAGGGAAATGATGGTTAGTCTTTATTGAAAGAACTTACAGTTAACAATCCACTCTATACTTAAAGCATCAACATTAAGACACATTAGATGACCTATAAGAATGTTTATTATCACTTAGGTTAGAATTGGACCTATAAATGGAAGATGAAAACCAATTTTTCATATAAAACAAAATATAAAAAAAACTAAGCACAAATTAGTAAACAACTATGAAATGATCCACTCATTACTGTAATAGGTGTAGAATACAATTTTTGGTAGAGTCTACTCATACTAGCCTAAAAGATGACAATCAATAGCTTAAAGGCTATATTTATAGAAGAAAGGGACTTTAGAGAGAGAAAATTTGGAACTCAAAGAGGAATCAAAGAGCTCAAATCCATTTGAACCATTGTTACAATTGCTTCTTTAAATTATGCTCATTCAAACCTTTTGATTGATCCAGGTCACTTAAAGTGGTTTCATAATTACACTATTCCCTTATTTATGATCCCTCATAATTATGATAGTGGGATAAAGTTATTTCAAGATGGGTCCTAGAATCAATATAGTTATAACCCTCATATTAATCTATTAGAGCTTTGTCCCAGTGCTAACTACTCTTCACTAGTTCATTATGGTGTGCAAAAGTGGAGAGAGAGGTCCTTTTCATGCAGTTGGTCCCAGAGAGGAAATCATTAGGGTCTATGCATATGCCTTCATGGCATCCTTTTAAATGATAGATCTTCCTCAAGATAGATCATTTTTGAACTTATCCCCATGATGATATTTCCACTATAGATATAAAGCCAATCTTTGATTATTAGTTTTATGATAGTTATTGCATTGATGCAAACCTATAAACTATATATATCCTCTCTTGATTATAATATATCCAAATAGACACACTTTATCATTGTAAGAACCAAGGATTCACCATATGCATGGATCCTCTTTAAAAATTGAAAACACAGTAATAAAAATAACCCTGCATGATACAAAATGTTGAACCAGAGGTCCATATTTAGCTTTAATGGCATCCCTTTATATTATTGATCACCTTGGCTACATTATAGTGCCATTTTAATGGTGTTTTATTTATATCTAATGGTGAATCTATGACCCTACAAGACCTTATTTTCTTTTATTGAAAATAGTCCTTGGCTCAACTTTATATATTGAAAACTAGTTTGAACCAATCAAAATGATCCTAGTTGTCTTTATTCCCATTGGCCTTATAGATCCCTACTATCAAATTTTGACCTTTTAACCTCCTTTGCATCGTTGATATCCTTAGTATGAATAAACATGGTCCATTGGTTTTCTACCACAATGAACATGCTCATGCCACTTTGTAATCATGGATTGATCTTAGGATCATGTAATCAGTCAATCAACATCCATGTTTGTGATACATGGAGGCCTCTCTATCTCATTAAACTTTTGAATCATCTAGCACCATAAAATAAAGATGTATGATGCAATGTGGAGCATTAGATTTACCTGGGACCCACTATTTAAACTCAAATGGTTAGCTCGTGATCTAAAAATTGACATTTGCATGAATGTCTCCTATTTTTTACCAACATTTAAATGCCTGGATATAGAAGCACAAAGGTCATAGAGACACCAAATTTATAGGAGATGTTCTTGATACTAAAAGGGTTGTTCCCACTTGATTCAATGGTTTTAATAGATTTCTAAATGTGTTTATAAATTACACAATAAGATATCTAATTTGGTTCTTCATGATGTTTTCACACCTATCACTAGTCATTTTAACCTAAATGGTTATTTATCAAGGATTGAATTAGACACTTACATGAATGTATTACTCTATGTCACCAACTTTGAGGATGTAGATCTTGATCTAGAGAGCTTTCACGTGCATGAAATCTGTAGAGAAAGATCTTAGCATGAAGAAATCCATGGAAATCTAAGATTTTATCTCATGCAAATTCTTGAGTGAGGATAAAAAATGCTCAAATAAGCTGGTCTACTCATTTCCATATGACATAAAGGGTGGCCTAGCTCCTCAAACTCAATAATCTAAAATTTGAAGGATTAGATCTTGAGATAGAAGACTCATTGAGATATGAAACTTGCCAAAAATGATCTTATCACTAAGAACATTGATTACACATGGTTTGATGGTCACATGAGGCATTTTGAGCATATTTATAAAATTCCCAAATGAACTGGTCCATTCTAGTTTTGCATGACATCTTGATGATGGTTTGGTTTAATAAAGCTTATTCCTAAAATTTTGCATCTCTAAATGAACTCCTTAAGGCTTTTATGGACCATTTCCATGATCTTGACTATTTGGACACCATGAAAATTGACCATTTGCATATATGATCCCAAAATGACCCTTAAGATACCAAATGATAGAAGGATTAAGCTAGACCATGACCGATGCTTGGATGGCATATGGAATGACATAAAATGAATTGCAACATATCCCATGACATTGCAAAAATCCCATGTAAAATATTCTAACTATATAGGGTTGACTTAATTTGGCCTAAGATAAAAATGGTCAACAAGTACATCTATTTAAAGCACGATCAAGATGACTCATTCATTTTTACATGATGTGCTTGTGACACTTTAGTTCTTTTGGACTTGTGCAAGAAACTATTGCCTCTTTATAAGTCTTTAATGATATTATAAGGCTTTTTTTAATCCATTTCATTCCCCTAAATTCTTAAAACACCATGATAACATGTTGGTCTTGTTCCCTATCAACTCTTAGACTTGTTTCAAGACTTGCTTCTCAAAGACCAATAAAATAGGCTTTAAGCCTAATTAAAGTATTTCAAAAGCTTTATAAGAAATATGAGATATTATTATTTTAATTTTGGACCACTCATTCCATCCAAAACTCTACTCTCATGTTCAAACCATTTCTAGGCAAAATATTCTTATGTGGACCAAATTTGGCCAACATTTATGGTGACATCCTTGGGTTGCATGCCTACTATGCAAGAGGCTAGTGGCCTTAAACTGATCCATTAGGCATGTATTATTTTGATCTTTTAATAAATAAAACCATCATGATATTGATATAAGTTTGACCCTTTTAAAAACCTCCTCTTGAAGCAAAAGGGGATAAAAGAGGTAAACAAACAACTGTGTCACTTGCACTTATTAAAAGGGAAGCAGGCAAGTGAAGGAAAATGTAACAAGTCACTTAGAGGAAAGCTTAAAAACTACTATAATATGTTAAAATATCATATAATATCTATAAAATAATCTAATAATAAATATTTAAATGAATTCCATTGATTAGGATGGGTAATACCTCTCCATCTAGTCAGGTAAGTTGAATTATTTGCATCCATGGATCAAATAAGGACCATTCCTATCAAACTTGGTATGGCTACCTACATTGTCCTTATTTTAGTCCCATATAAGGATTAGGTCCCCTTACTTGAATTACCTTACTATGGCTCTCTTGTCAAAGGCATTTTTTACTTGATCTTAGGATGACTCTAATGTCTTCATTACAAGGTACCTAGTTTCTTCAAGCTCCATGAGATATACTATCTTTGTGATAATAGGATAACTCTTTATCAACTCAAGATGATGTGATAACTCCAATTCTTGTATTCCAATAAAAATGGGAAATTTGGCTTCCCTTCCATATATAATGACATATGGAGAATTATCAATTCCAACTTTTTGAGTCACTTTGTTAGCCCATAAGGTTGTCCTTAGCTTTGTATGCCACACTCTTTGATTATATTTCATGTTTCTCTTGATAATCCTTATCAATTTCTTATTTCTAGACCCTACTAGTCCATTATCTTAGGGGTATTAATTAGAATATGTACTCATGTAGATGCCTAGCTTAAGTTCCCATTCACTTGTCTATATACCCACAAATGTTAAGGCATTATCTAAAATTATAGTCGATGGGACACTAAACCTAGTCACTATGCTATCATAGAAGTCCAATAATTTTGTTTCATTATATTCTTTTAAGGAAATTACTTCCACAGCTAGTGAATTAGTCAGTTGTAGTGATCACCTATTTATGTCCTAAACTTGAAGGTGGATTTATCATCCCTATGAATTTTAACCCCCATTACATGCATGGTTACTCTACCTAAATTAGGTTGAGTGAAAAATATATTAATATTTGATTACCTACAAATAGAGCACATTTATGACATTTCCTAATTCATGCATAAGCATTCTTGAAAATTTTTGGCTAGTAATAACCAATGCTTATTACCTTCATTTTTATTTTTATTGGAGTAAAATTTCCTCTTGTAGGTCCATCCTAAAATTGATCTAAGAGATTTGTCACTTGATTGTCATCAATGCACCTAAATAGTACTCCATTGAGATCTTTTCTAAATAAATCACATTAAATAATGCATAAGGTATGGAATGGAGTCTTAACTACCTTCTTTCTTCTTTGTCCAAACCTTGAGGACATCACATATTACCAAAAAATGTGTCATATCCTAGAGCCAGCTATTATGAGGTGGAGGTGCATTTATTTATGATTTGTCTTGTGTCATCAAAATAACTTATTTATCTTCTTCAAGGTCATCCACCATATTATCACACAAGCCTTTGCCTCTTACCATATTTGTGACTTTGATCTCCACATCATACTCCATGTCCTTCTTAATACAACCTATTATTTTCTCATTCAAATATTTGTTAAGGAGGAAGTCCCTAACACTAGGATGGCATACCATAAGATGAATTTTACTATTGAAAAACATTGGTCTATATTTTTTGAGGCTTATAAAATTTTCAAGAACCTACGTTTATATGAACTTATACCTCACCTCATATCCCTCTATCAGTTTATTAAACAAGGTAATTGGTTACTCAATTCCTTCACCATTATTTTGCATCAACATAGCTAATATGTTGTCAACATTGATAAAGGTGTGAAATATGAAATCCATTGAGAAATCTAGATTCATGAGTGAGGGTGCTTGGGAAATTGATTTATTGATGGCTTTAAATACTACTCTACCTTGATTTGACCAATCAAACACTTGGCTCTTCCTCAATATGGTGGTGATGGGTTTGACCAAGTTTTAAAAACTAGGTATAAACCTTATCACAAATTTTATTTTCCCAAGGAAACTCAAGAATCTTTTCATGTACTTAGGTAAAGATAAGGCTAGGATGACACCTATTCTATTAGGATCAATTTATAGTCCTTCCTTTGAAACAATGTGACTCAAAATTTTACTTTCATAAAAAATAAACACAAATTTCTTCATATTTAAAGAGATCCCACACTCTCTACATCTTTCAAAAATCAACCTTAGATGATATATGTGCTCACTAGCCTTCTTGGAGAAAACTATGATGTCATCTAAGTAAAACATCACCATATGATTTATTAACCATTGGAAATCCATGTCCATGTTTATTTGGAAAGTGGCCCCAACATTTAAAAATCCAAAAGGCATTTTTTGGTAAGAATATGTGCCCCACTTTGTGGTGAAGGCAGTCTTATACTGATCTTCTTCTCTTACCAGCACTTGATTGTAACTTGAATACCCATCCAAAATGGAAAAACATTCTAAACCAAAAGCTATCTAAAGGAGTTACTCCATCAATGGTAAGGGGTAGTGATCTTTTAAAGAAACCATATTCAGATCCTTGAAGTTAGTACACAATTTGATTTCCCCACTTTTCTTCCTCATAGGTACCAAATTGGCTACCAATGAAAAGTGTTTAATGGAAAAGATAATCTTCGATTGAATTAATTTGGTCAATTAATTCCTCATAATCTCTCTAATTTTTGGGTTTATAGGCCTCTACCTTTACCTGATTGGCTTGACATTAACTTATAGTTCTATAGTGTGTTGGGCTAGCTTGGAATCAAAGCCTCTTAAATCACTATATTCCAAAGAAAATATTTTTACATATTATTTAAAAATTTCTATGAAAACATGTATTTAAGCTTTAGTGCTTACCTTTCCAAGCTTGAATAGCTTGTCTTTAAGGATAAGAACTCTTTCATAGTTATCTTCACTTGTTGACATCACTACCTTGTATTTTATCATATGATATCCCTAATGTAAAATAGCTTCAAAGGTTACAAGCCCTTTAGGGAGATTTTTATATCCCAACTGAACAATTTACTCCTCATACTGATGTTAAAACTTTTCTTGGTTTAAGGAAAAATATGCTTTTTAATACAAGAAATAGGCAATCTACTTATCATTCTCAAAGACTTACCAATGTGTTTCAATGTCTATCGTTGATGGTATTATCACCACTTTAACATGTGGTTTCACTTTGTTCTTTAGTAACTCATAAGGATATCAAATTGAGCTCCCATAACTACCAAATTTGGCCAAATTTAGCCCACACAAGAATCTTTCACCTAGAAATAGTTTGAACAAATTATTAAAGGTTTGGATGGAATGAGTGGACAAAAATTAAAAAAATAAGACCTCAATTTATTACAAATCTTTTGAAACACTTTAAGGAATATTAAAGTGTGTTTTATTGATCTTTGAGAAGAAAGTCTTGAAACAGGTCTAAGAGTTGCAAGGTAAGAATACCAACAAGATCTTATGGTGTTTCAATCATCCAATGGAATGAAATGGATTTAAAAAAAAAATCTTAGAAGCTCATTATAGCCTCCTAAAGAGACAACTGTGTCTATTCAAGTCTAGAAGAACAAGACTATTATGATCACATCACATCAAAATGAACATGTCATCTTGATTGTGCATTTAATAAATGTACTTAGGGAATTAATCAAGGAAAAAATACCACATAAACATGATCCTTTCAATTATATTATCATCCTCTTCAAATTTTATATCTTGATGTCTTTTCTATCTCAAGATATAAAGATTTAAATTTATACTTGTAGATTGAAACATGTGTAGGGATGTCAAGTTTAAGATTACTGAAATAGCCATTCACATTAAAATGTCTCCAAGGTGAATAATAAAATGACAAGTGTCCAATTCTTAGGATCTAAATTCAATATCTAATGGTGAGCAATGACTAACAAAGATTTTGGGTCTCAAAGATCCAATAGAACATATTTGATTGTGCATTAAATATCAATAGTGAGCATCAAGTTAAAATGTTAGATTAAATGAATTAATGGAAAGTGTCCAAAGATTGGGATATTAAATCAAATATTATGATTGGCATCTACTAAAAATTATAGTGGGTCTAGGAATATCAATGATGAACATTTAATCATACAAATCAAATCTAATGGCAAGCTTAAGGTAAAAAAAATTAGAGGATATTAAAAAATAATGCAAGGGTGTTAAGTGTCTCAACCACATCAGAATGGTATAATATATATGGCTCACATTCATTCATACAAAGGAAAATTTATGGTGTGCATGAGGTCAAGAAGTCAAATGTTAATAGCAAGATCATAGCAAAATTTGGAGAGCTAAAAATTGGCCCATTCTGAGAAACCTAGATCAAGATCGATGGTCAAAATTTAAATTTAAAAGGGACTTCAAACAGAGGTCAAATTTGACTAAGGTCAAAATAGGGAAAATATTTCAAATTTAATTATCACCATTAAGTAAATTTTTTTCAAAACTAAAATAAAAACTCAAATTATATAATAATTTTAACTAAACCTCCTAATTTTCCTCATTATCACATTCTCTATACTTTTGTATAAAATCTAGATGTCAAGAATGTGCATGTTGCCACTATAACAAAAAGCTATGGGTTACCTCCTCCCAAAGCTTTGGATCTAGTTAACTATACTCCAAAATGCCTATTGTCAAGGATGAGAGTGATGTCAAATATAATACTCAAATGATATTTTTATCAACGAAAAATCTCAACATCAATGAAATGATCCCATGATCATCTAAAATCTCATGATGGGACCTTACCTTGATTTTTAACCTTCACCTATGCATAACTTATCTATAATCCTTAGGTAAAGTCACCCTATGACTTCTTACATGACTTTTTATTCTTCCATACCAAATTTTTCTTCCTTAGCTTCAACTTTCTCTACTACTTTTACATTAATTATTATCTAACTATTATGACCAGTCTTTCCTCTAGTGGGCCTACTCCAAGTGATCATTTTCATACCCAAGTCAATGCTACCTCTAGTGCATCTTAATCTAGTTCTACTATTCAAACCACTATCAATATTAATTAAATTCTATTATAATTGATGAAAAAAATGGATACATTCCAAACTAATAGTAAAAACCAAATGATACAAATTCAAAACATGTTTTTTCAATTACAAAATCATCCTCAACCTACTCAATAAGGAGTGAAAAAACACAATTCCCCCCAAATATTCACAAGGTAACGTTATACCTAAACCTCCACTTCTTAAAAAAACTATTAAACACTTACAAAATGAACCCTTAGTACCTTGAATTAAAAACACTAACATAGGTGGTATTAATCCTACTATCAACTATGATGGATCCATTGATCTTATTTTACATTTGATCATGAATCTATAATGGTTACAATATTAATAAATGATGAATCCATTGAAAGGAAGTAGAAAAAATAAAATTCTTATTCAACTAAAAATCCATCCAAGATAACTCCTATAATAATATTATATTCACATGATACTAAACGTTTGGTAAATCAAAAGATATCTTAAAATTTAACCACACTATAATCTCAATATCAAGAGGATTATTATGATGATCTAAAATATTGGTATAACACTCATAATGATACATAACCTACACAATGACATATAATATCAATTAATGGTTTAATACAAAATTAAGATGGTGATTATATATGTTATGAAAGAACTCAATAAGAACATCCTACTGACCAAGTCATTGGTTAATGTGCAATACTTTCCACTATTGATAGCTTCCTCATACTCATCCCCTTTATTATTATATTATTATATACCTTGGATTTATTTCATTTAGTCCTTAAATTTTGATTTTATATCTAAATCCAAACATGCATGACATATCCCATGGTGATTATAGTGCATATATGTGGCCTGCTATTTGAGCATTATTTAATATCAACTATGTAAACATACGCAGGATTCCATTTGAGTTTACATGATTGCATACTCTTATTCCTACATAATAAATGAATACACATTAATTATTTCCCATTGAGGGAAATAATATTTTTTATATACACATATGACATTGAGATATATTTTTTTAATACACATCTATAGTGCAGACATATTGTTGTTTTCATTCTCTTCACATAACCATGATATCACATTTAGTACACATTACATAGGGGCAAATGATATGGATTTTTTTAATCCCTCCCTTTATTTAGTTTTTCAAACCCTTACTACTTATATTTTCACATATGTTAAAATTTTTAGAAAACATTCAAATAATTCAAAAATTAAAAAAAATAAAAAACTGCAAAAATTCAAATACAATTAAAATAATTTTAAAAATAATAAAATCAAGATCTAAGTGTGACAAGTGATACTCGTTTACTTATATAGATATTTTATTTATCATATATTTTGGTAGATATAATATTGTTTATCAAAATCACATGTACCTCATGAGGTATATGAGTGTGATGTAGGACATACATATTTTACATGAATTCTTATACATTGAATTTCTTTCTACCCATTTGTTATACCTATGATGGGGGCATCTAATTATACATGTTAAATTATAATATTTTATGTATTTTTATGACATCTCTATTATGTCAAAATACATATCTTAAAAATTTATTTCTACTTACTCATATCTTACATTGTGATATATCAATATGCTACTTTACTATGATATAACAATGATACATATGGATAGTGTAGACTATTTTCACGATGTTGTTAATTTGTCACATAATATACTATATATTATTTGTTTATTTTTATTACCCTTGGCCCTTATGAACCAAAATTTTCTTGATCATATCTTTGAGGTTTTTTATTGGTATGTAACATGTAGATTTATTATGCCCCTTATCCCCATGTGTATAATATTTTATTGTGCATCATTTGAACATGTCCATTACTAATGGACCTTGACCTTATGTGTGTGATTTTTTTCTTATTTTATGTGAAACATTTGAACATGTTATTTATTTTTTTCATTATTAATTTCATTTGAATATGGCCCTTGGCCTCATTTATTAGGACATATCCATGTCCATGGTATGTGGCACTTGGCATTATTATATGACAATGTGTGACATTGGGTGTTATACTTATTAATCTTTTTGATATTATTTAGATTTATTAGTAGTGCCTTTATCTATATAATTCAATATTAGTGTGTATCCTACTTTGGTTACTTTATATCATGCCACATTGTTATATCTATCTATACATAAAACATGTATGCCTCACCTTCAATATGTTAAATACATGATTCAATCATTATTATATTTATTTGATGATATAATATCCACATGATTATGAATTATTATATATTTATTAAATAATACATTTAAATATGAGTGACTTTCAGTTTACATCCCTCATCTCAAAAGGGGGACATCATAGTGGGCTTATCTTAGATATCGAAGCCTCCATGAACCAAAAAAATTGGTTTGGGAGAGAATATAGGTTTCCAAGAATCAAAATATAGGTTTATAATGATTCAAAGTAATTAAAATATTTTATTTAATAATATACTATAGGTTTTCAAGGATTCAAATTAATTCAAAGATCAAATTATATTAAAAAATTAGATTTTCAAATATCAAAAATAATTCAGAAATCAAATACATGACATATATTGGCATAGTGATAAAAATTAAGGAGGTTTATAAAATGAATATGTACTAAATTTTTAAATAATTTAAGTAAATAATCATATGCAATTGAATTAATATTAATGGGCATAGGCAAAACATTTATAAGTTTCACATATAGTTACACTTTAGCATATAGATGCATGACATTCTATATCATTTGGCACAAATTTAGGGTGAATGATAATTGTCATGCTCATATAAAATTTCAAAAGTTGAATAACGCATGATAGTTGTTCATTCAAAATTTCAAAATTAAAAGAGGGATGATACCTATTCATGAACATTTAATAATTCAAAAAAGGCATGACAATTTCTCATGTACATTCTCAAAGTTTAGAAGTTATAGTTTATAAATTCAAAGGAAAAAATTCATTTCTATTAAATATTATTAGCATAGAGGTCATGATGGGGTAATGCATTCTCTTTTTATCATGCAAATAAAATCTATATCCATATGTACAAGTATGATTCAATCTGTTACAAGTAATTTATGTTCCAATCTAGTGCTACTCAATGGCATTAGCATTAATTTTAGTGAACCCATTGCATAGTTCCTTATTCAATTATGGGTGATGTATATTTTATTATAATTACACTATTTGACCTTGGTATCACTTTTTTAAAACCCATCATATACCACCTTATTTGGATTAGTACATTATGTACTTTCCCCCATTCATGAGAGTTGGAATCGGTATCTTTCTAACTCAAGAGATTGATTATTTATTCAAATATTTGGCATGATCATTATAAATTCACCAATGATTTAAATTATACAATTTATTTAACAAGGGGGTATGGTTCTCCATCATATTTTATAGGTTATAAGTCAATATTGTTTCATCTTCATACATGGGTGCTCCTTCCTTACTCTTCTCTCAAATATTCAATTTTAGAAATCAACTTTTAAAATTTCAAATATGTATCAATGACTAATTCATGTGTTTTTAAAAGGTTTTCTAAATTTATTTCCTATCATAATTTGACTATCCTATCAAAGACAAACTATTATGTAATAACTCAAGTTTTATTTTTATTAGATAGGTTAAAAGATGGGATTAGGGTCCCATTCCCTTATAAAAGAAACCAAAATATATTCAAGAAAAAAAAATTGTACAAAAATAAATATAACCTAAAAAAAAACCAAAAATATTGACTTCATCCAAAAATATGCCAAAACACAAGCAAAAAGATGATAAAAAACCAAGACGCTAGACAAAAATAGTCCAAATCCTTAGAATCAAAATAAAAGACTTGTTTTTAAATACCTATGTTCTCTAATTTCCTTTATGTACCTCTAGTAATATTATCTATTCCTTTTTTAGATTCTATGACAAGCATCTTTCTCTTATACCTAGTCAACTTGAACTCCTTCTTACCATGTTCACCATCCATCTTGTATTTTTTGTCTCCTCTATTATATCTAGTTCTAACTTCCTACGGGGTTTACTCCGTAACTACTTATTCCTACTTATCTTACTGAAGGTCACCCTTATCCATGGAGAAGTTTCTAGAGACCAACAAAATTTTTATCTTATGAAACTCATCATATATCTCAATTCTCAAAATTTTCTAACTTGTTACCTTAGTTTGTAAGTTATCAATAGACTATTATATTTATTCTTTCAGTTTGAAGTTAAAAGAGGCCTGACCCATTCTAGCAATGGGTGTACCAAATTTAGTGACCCCCTTTTTACTTCTACTTGGGTGAAAGTCTCCCTAAATATTCTCTATCCTAATGAAAACATTTTATCCCCTTACATGCTTGGCTTATGGTTTCGAGAAGAAATCATCTTCCCTTTTATACAACTCTTGCTTGCTTGTAATGTGGATGGCTTCTATTACTACCTTGGTATAAATGGGTTCCCCCATTTTGCTATGAGAAAGATGAGCCCCTTGTGAATTATATCGACTGAGGTATTACATTTGAAGCTATTAATAGACACTTCTAATGATTTGAGCAAAAAAAAGGAATACTTATTCGGTAGCCCCTGAAGTGGTTTAGGAGCAAAAAATGGTGATATAATATTATTGTGTGCTTCCCCTAAAGGTTTATGTACCTCATTATTTAAATTCACACATTTTGCCATTTCCTTGTATAAGATTTATGTATTAATTATTTCTCCTTTACCTAGATATTTAGTTAATATAATAAATGGGGGGAGCAAATGTATATAACTAAAACTAGTCATACTTGAAAATAATAATTATTGACACACCCTAAACCATGACTTGTGTCTAAATATTTGAATATTATTATTAATTATTTTAATCCATTTATCTATATGTAGACTTTACCATTTTTTTATGTCATTACTACACATAAATTTCTAAGATAAATGCTCAAATTGATTTACACTACACTCATACTCTCTCCAACTAAGGAAAAACGTCCCTAATGTTTTAGGGTAGGCCCATTTATTTAAACCTATCCACCTATATTATATTCATCCTACACTAAATAATATTTACTTTATAACTTTGAAATATTACTTTGGGTCTTCATAAAAGTTTCATAAGGTCAGTTAAAGGAAATTATCAAAAGATTTTACTATAAATACAAATTAAATGTCATTCATTATTTTTATCTTCACACTATCTATTTTAACACTTAAAAACCATTGAACATTGAAAAAAAATTACCTATTCCTCTCAAATTCAATATCATTTATAAGGAGTAGCCATAATGCAAGTCCAAATCATCTCAAAGAATATAAAAAGCTATCATTATCATGTATAAAATCCATATTTATATCTAGATACATATAATCAAGGATCACAATTGTATAATCACTCTATGTGGGAGATTTATTGGTCTTTATTTACCTCTTCATATTATTTTTATACATACATAATGCTCAATCATCAATGGGGTGATTGGGGTCAATTCATCCCATTAAACTTCCCATACTTTTTTTCCATTTTTTTTAGTTCTCACAAGACCCATAGGATTTTAAAATTAAATAAGAGGAATATATTGACATTCATGCATCATAATATAAATATAATTATCTCATTTCTATCAACAAATATGCATAAAAGTTGGAGTAGTCTAATTTTCATCAAAATCAATGCAGATAAGTCCACATTTAGAGGATGCAAGTGGCCTATGTTTTTATTTATGGAGCATGGTGTTATCTAAGAATATTTTTAGATTATACATCTATACATGCAAAATCATATTTATAATTCTCTCAATTTTCATTATCAATCACAATCAACTGGGACAAGTCCACAATCAATAAACATGACCAAATTACATTGTTATCTTAGGAGTTTGGTCTTTTCTAGAAGCAATTTTAGATTCTATTAATAACTAATCATAGTCACAATATTAACTTCTCTTGGTTCACACTATTATATATCCAAAGTAGTCAATATAAATTCATATTTAAGGTATTTACATCTCTTCTTAGTGTTTTCCAAAAATAACATCTTTTTACATATAACAAGCTGAAATATCAAAAAAATTAATAATTGAATATTTTTAGCACTTTATTATCTTTCAAGTTTTATACCTATTAAACAAAAAAAAAATTAATTATTAAATAAAAATAGGTTAAATAGTTTTATCCCAATTTTCACTTCCAAAATTTATTCATAATCAAACATTCATGTACAAAACTATGTATTCATCCCTTTGTTCTACTTACTATATTTAACATATACCACTTTTCAAATCATTTGAATCAATATTAGAATTTAAATTTATATGTATTATTAAAATTCATATCTTAATATCTGAATTTACAGTTCAATTTTATATATTAATTAATCCATTTAAATCAAAATTATGGTAAAATAACATGATATCATTTAAAATTTAAAATTATAATCAAACACCATCTACCATGATGGGTCTACATTATCGTTAAACCTATGAGCCTTAGAATAAGATGATAAAATTTTAATCATGTTTAGATCATTACTGAGACCCAATACATCTCTCATGGTCCTTTCATACCATTAGTCTAGATTTAATGTCAACTATGTTCTTCGTATGATCACTCTCTAGTTGCACATACTCAATAAAAATACTCTTTCTAAGTTGTGTACTATAAAATAATTGGGTCATCTACCAAATAAGTATTTATACCCCTAAATCTATGATATGTGATCTCAAATAATCTCTCACCTATGGTAATAATGTACGTGTCTATTAAAATTTCAATAATAACATAAAGGGGTACATGAATTCCTATTATATCATCTACATCAACCACCTAACACCACACCATTAGGGATGTGCTTCATTAATACTTAAATTGAAGGCTCAATTATATTCATCCAATAATCATATCCTAAAAAACAAATGACATTTGAAAATTATTATTGAATCATAAGAAAAACATGATAAGATATTATAAATTACAAAAATAAGTATATACATTCTTTTATCCATACTAGGGGCACCAAGTTATCTATATACCTATCTAAGTCCTCCATATCTACCCACTACTACATTGGGTTGTATTTTGGTGCCAATTTTGGTTTCCTTTACAATAATAGGAAATAATAGGTCCCATTTTGATCACATCCAACATTATGTGTCCTCAACCATACATCTTTCATCTTTAACACCTGAAATCACTAATAGAGCATCTACCTCTACTATTAGAATATTTTAAAGATCTATGACACATAATAGACCTATCTCTATGGGAAAATGGATACCTCTATGGGTTTTTATCCATAGCATTTATGTTTTGGGGAACCCTATTCATAATACCAGACCACCAAGTGGCATACTCATTCTAGAATCACTACTCACTTTAATTATACATAAGTGTATGGCATCCTCTATCCAACTAAAAAATATTTTATATGCTCTCCATATAATGGAATCAAGATTCAACCAATTTATAAATATATTTTTATCCGTTATGATCCACTAAGCAATACATAGGCTATCGATCCATCTTTACACATAAATATGTGGATGTACCCACCCTGCATGGGGATTGCTTACTAGATGAGACATTGATATGCTTTTATATTCTCAAACATGTAAGAGGGTATCTAACCTAAGCCTACTATTGTAGTCCTCCCATATATAATGATAAATATCTATATACATTATTTCAACATGGTCTAACAATAATACTAAATCAAACCATGAATCTTAATATCTTTAGTGATATTATGCATGTGATATGAAATATAAACACCTCCTACATCCATAGATATGAAAAAATAAAATAATACACATATGTATTTCCTCAGACATGGTATTTTATATAATATAATTGTTAACCAATTTTAACTCCCAAGTTAAAAATGTCAATCCCATATAGATTAAAATGTTCATAGAGTTATTCAAACTTTTGTGTCATTAAAAATGTCTTATTATGGTCTCAAATGATCTTCACATGGTCATTCCTGTAATTTTTTAGCCTTGACCAAGGTTTATTCTCATATGACTTATCTAGTCCTAGGTAATTTGTAAGGTCTTGGTGTTTCCAAGTGTGGTCAAAGTTGTGACATGGTTTATAGTCATTATAAATGGGTATTAATGAGTCTTTAAGGTCATATTATTAGGTTTTAACATTTTATTAAGTACTTATGTGCTAAAATTTCATTTTAGTCACCTTTTGGCCCATTTGGAGGAGTTGTAGATATCATTTTCAAACTAAAACATTTCAATAAGGTTACCCAATGTACCTAATGTCATATCATTTTTATGAATGGTTAGAGACTGACAAAATTGAATGTTTAATTCCTAAATGAGAAAAATACCACTTTACAAGCACTTTTGGGTACTTTTATGACCGTAGAAGATAATTTATCAGATGAAAATGGTCTCATAGTGTCGCTTGCCCTACATTGGATAATATTAAGGATTTTTAACAAGTTTTTGGTTGTACATATGCTTCAGACATTCTCTCCTATATCATTGTTTTCACAAGATTAGAAAGGTAAAATTTAAGTGGTTGGTATGACCATGAGAGAGAGAGAGAGAGAGAGAGAGAGAGAGAGAGAGAGAGAGAGAGAGAGAGAGAGAGAGAGAGAGAGAGAGACTTTTTTCATTGTTTGGGTCCTAATAATATTTAAATTAGTTGTATTGGTTTGCATATTCATGCACCCTACTTTATGAACAATCACTAAGAGTGACAATAGGTCATTATTCCTTGTCTATCCAAGTAGGGTCTAATTTTGCATCTATTTATCCACTTTAGAATTTAATGGAGAATTTTTTTTAGGGATGTTTTCATAGGTCATGAGAGAGAGAGAGAGAGAGAGAGAGAGAGAGAGAGAGAGAGAGAGAGAGAGAGAGAGAGAGAGAGAGAGAGAGAGAGAGAGAGAATGAAAATTTTTCCTAATAATATTTAAATTAATGGTATTGGTTTGCATATTTGTGCACCCTACTTTATGAACAATCACTAAGAGTGACAGCACATCATTATTCCTTGTCTATCCAAGTAGGGTCTAATTTTGCATCTATTTATCCACTTTAGAATTTAATGGAGAATATTTTTTTAGGGATGTTTTAATAGGTCAAATGTATTATTTCCATGGTGGTTTCATTAGCTATCTTATCTCCATGAAGTGTCTTTAATAGGAGGAAAAGTGTGTCAAGTATAAGGTGTTTAGTCACTCCTATAGCAAGTGTTTTGACTTATTCTAGTGTTTTTCACTCTCTAACATTCCCAAGTGCTTCATAATTCATGGAATATCCCTCAAATTAATATATTTCATGTGATATCCCTTGGAATTCAATTTTTTCTATAGTATCTAAGTTTCTTACTCTTTGGAAACCTTGTATAGTATTTGAACAACCTCCTCTAAGTCTAAGTATCAATATTTGGTATGAGTGGTAATGATAAATACATGGTAATGTGAATGAGATACCATTTAACTATTTAAAGTCTTAGATAATATTTTATATTATCCAAGTACATCCTCAAGGAGGATAATAAACTATTTTAGTCACACATAAGCCTACAGGCCTACAAGTAGACATTCATGAGTCCAAGTTAATGTTAGGAGTGTCTTGATAAAACTGAGGTATACCTTGAATTATTTGAAACTCACTAAAATATTACTCACTCCACTTAATATCACCAAATAATATATGATCAAATGAAGAGTCTCCAATTCTCATGTATAAAATCCTTATGCATGAATCACTATACACATAATCCTATACATATTGTAGAACAAATTTGTGAAAACTTGATATCTAATTATAACATGAATACCTTTTGAAGATATAGATAAAGGTTATAAAGGCAAAATTTGTGCAATATATAAGTATAAGGAGTCAATAAGATTAGATATCAAGAAGAAGATCTATAGGTAGAAGTAGACTTATAGGCAGGGTGTAAATTGAGAAAGGACACTTCAGGGACTAAAGGTGTTAATGGTTTGTGATAGAACCAAGTTTAATATTTTTAACTTGTAATAGGTTATACTATATTTATTATCAAATTAAACCATTATTCAATTAAATTTAACAACTAGATACTGAAACATCTCCTTGACACCACTACCTATAGCCAAGCCTAAATGGATAAGGATAGATAATGATGGAGTTTTAATGTTTTGAAGTCATGTGAGAAATTTGAGTGGAGTTAAAAGAAGGTCCTAATTTTTATACCAATATTGATCCAATATTTACTTTTTAAGATATTAAAATACAAGTTAAATCTAAGCCTACCATTACACAGTCCTCATTACATATAGGCATATTTAGTTTAGGTGATGAAATATCTTCAGTAACTTAAAATATGAACGGTATTCTAAGGGATGTAATTAAATATTTAATAAAAATTTAAAGTTACCTTAGTATCTATAAAACAAGAATTGGCCTCACATAGTAGCATATCATGAGGAAAGCCTATAAGGCCTAGATGAGCTTAAAAATGTATTTTCACTAAAGGCAATATATTATTGCATAGATGAGGTTTATATACTAAGAGTATTTGATGTTTGGATAGGTATAAATTTAAATAAAAATATTTATGAGTTTACTCAAAAATTGTAGTGTCAAATATTTAAAAAAAGTCATAAAACTTTGCAATCACCACATACAACTAATCATGAGGAACAAGAGATAAGTTTAGGGTTTTAAAGGTATATGTGACTTCATTTAGATATTTAATAGTTATATGGATCTTATGGAACATAAAATAATGTGACACACAACTTCTTAGAGCACAAAAATCACCAATAGTTTTCTCTACATATGATGATAACCTATAGTTGCACCTTGAGGTTTAGCTAGTGAAATGTGTAAGGTGTAATGGAGAAATAAAATGGATTAACCAATACAAAAAAAATTATCCAAGGATATATGGAGTGGATTACATACACTCAGAGGTGTCCAAGTGATTAGATCACTCATTTTCAGGGCAAAACATAGGAAACATTATCATTAGGCCTATTAGCCTAATAATCTACTCAAAGTATCACTTCTTAGAGACTGAGGTCAAAATAAAAAAAGGGTTGAATGAGGAACTAAATTTAACATTAAAGTGTTCATATGGATGTTTTAAAGGTGATAGTGACATTGGTATTCATAGGATAACTTAGAATTGTCCATTTTGGCTTAAAATGGCCTTAGGAGTGCACATAATTTATGATGATCACCCAAGAAGAACATTTGTGAACTCATTACTATAAAAATAAATTGAATGGATTTATAATCATGTGGGAATGTTTTAAGTAACATGTATACTAGACACTAGTTTCATTAGTGCATAGGTTGGGGGTCCTAACCTTTATGAACCATTTCGAAGAATCTAAACCTCCCTAAACCTCTCTTAAACCCTAATAGAATCCCAATGGATGATATCTTGAACAAAATTCATACTAATTAATTGAATTTTACTATTTTTTAGTTTTTAAATGTTGGGCACTATTTTATGGTCTTGATCACATTGTCATTTCATATTTTCATATGTATGGAAGTGATAAATACTAAATTTTATAGGTTTCTAAGGACAAAGAAGGTGTAAAGATGGGCGAATGGATGAAAAAAATTATGGGTGGTATATGAGTATGTTTTTCAACATATTAGACCTTAAAATAATCTTTTATTTCCATGAAATCACCTTTATAAGTGTATTTGTTGAAGACAGCCTTAATGGGCTAGTGTGAAGTAAGGTGGCCATCTAGATGAGCAAGAAACAATAATCTTGAGTTATCTTAAGATATTAATGGTAGATAAAAAGACAAAATGACATCACACACATGTTTCTAACCTATGAAATTAATTTTATTTAATTATTATATCCATCCAAGTGACAAGTGTTAAGCAACTAGGACAAGTTTACAAGTTGGCCTATGTGATCAATGAAAGAGAACCTCATGATATGCAAGTAAGAGTATAAAAAGGTAGTGTATAAGAGATATATTAGTTTAAGGAAGGTTTTGATGAATTATTCAAGCATAATTTCCATATTTAAAGTTATATTAAGTTGTTAATAATCTTCAAGGTAGTTTCAAACAATTTACTAACTCCCTAATCAAGAATGCATCTTTTGGCATAGAGAGAGTATGTCGGTATCAAGATCAGATATTATAAATTAGATAAGGTGTCAAGATTATGATTATATTTATAATAGTGTTTCACAAATGTAAATACATTGTGTTGAGGTGTCATATCTCAAAAACCTCAAATATATTCAATGATTGTTTTCTCCTCTCATCTTTGCCAACCTCATGGAGTTACTTGAAGAGAAAATTATAACATGTATCAAGGGAGTTTTTTTTATAGTATTATATTATTTTAATAGGGAAATTAATTTCATGATGATTTAAAACTAATCATTTATCTCCTCTCTCTCTCTCTCTCTCTCTCTCTCTCTCTCTCTCTCTCTCTCTCTCTCTCTCTCTCTCTCTCTCTCTCTCTCTCTCTCTCTCTCTCTCTCTCTCTCTCTCTCTCTCTCTCTCTCTCTCTCTCTCTCTCTCTCTCTCAGTTTTTAGAAGAAAAGACTCTCTCTCACTTTTTATAAAAAAGTTATATCAATTATGGAAGAGTAAAGACTCTAATTTTATAAGGTTATATCTATTAAAAATTTATACAAAAGACCTCTTTAAGTAATAAAGGCTTTCTTTACCTATTTCCCCCCATGAATTGTGTGTAGAAAATCTTGTGCATGATGGCATTGTGAAGGAGAATCTTCCATGACCATTGTCATTATTTATTTTTCATTTATAAGGTGTCTTAAATTTAGTTGTAGGTACTATTTATGTCATTGATGTCATTGATGTAAGCTCTCACTGAGTCTTATAAATCCTCTTTGCCTTCTTTCATTGCTTTCCTAAACCTAGTTTATGAAACACTTATGTAACTAGCTAGTTTTATGAGATTGTGTGAGCTACCATTATCTTACGCTTATTCATTGTTTCATGCTTATGTGAGTTATCATTTAAATTTGGTGCATCACCCTTTAAATTTATTAGGATCCCTATTTCCCTCTTTCTAACCCTTTTCCCAATTCAAACATTTATATAGGTGGCCCATTAAGAGGAAGCAGACCTTCTTTAGAGGTTCAACCCCACCATAGGTGACCCATAGCATAAGGTTATTACCATAGTGTATATCAATTAGATCATGAAGAATCCTATGCAAGGGTGAAAATTGATGATACAATAGTTTCTATCATGCTCGGTGTGACTATAGTTCAAGAATATTGGTCAAAGTTTGGTGATAGTTTAAAAATTTTGTAGTAGTTATAGCTTCCAAGAAACATCTAGCGACTCTAAAAGAAGATTAAATATTTTGGTAGTAGATCAGTGAATAAATCTCATTCCAAAGGTGACTACAAGGTCAAATTCTATAGGTATTCCCTTTGAATTTCTTTAATTGACTTTAAATTTAGTCAAAAGGTTAGGGTTTGCTAATACAGACCCATATAAAGGCAACTTTGTTCCTAGTTTAATTTCAAGGCCTACTCCTACAAGAAGATCTTTGTGTAACCCCTTTATTTCCATGGAAACCCCTAGAGCTTTCCTCTTTGTGCCATTTAATGTTCAAAGTCATATGGACCTATCTCAATATGATTTTATTCTAGTAGTAACTCTTAAACATATCCCTTATTTTACTAGAGACCAAGATACAACCCTTTCTGAACACCTCATGGATATAGCCAACTTCTAGAACATTCATGATATTAATGAGGAAAATGTGGTAATTAGGTTATTAACCATCTGCTTCAAATGTAAACCCTTAAATTGGTATAAAAGCCTTGATGTTAAATATGTTACATCATGGGACTAGTTAGGAGATTCATTGTGTAAGATATTTGAGGATAAAAGTGACCATTTATCACTTGTAAAGCAGTTAACCACAATTAAAAAAGTCCCTCATGAAGTCATTCATGACTTCAACATAAGGTTTCAAAAGACTTGGGATAGAAACCCAATATTTGTTATGCCTACCCCTAAATTTTCCCTCCTATAATATTTCAAGGACCTATATAATGAAATTTTAGTAATGATCTAATCTATGGGAGGAAACACATTGCTAAATGCATATGAGGTGGAAATTAGAGAAAATAATTGTCTAGTGTAGGCTGACAAGCTTACACCTATACCAACAATGCTTTGTTCCCTAATATCATACCATCTCTTACTTCTATTCATCCCCTTTATGTCATTCCTCTTATGTCTAATTTTTTTTATATACCCTCACCTACATAAGAAAAGGCTTCCACTAGTCAATCTACTGATTCCCAAGAATAAAAGAACTTTCAAGAGATTAAGAGCATGTTTCAATCCTTGTGAAATGAAATAGTAACTATTAAGAGGAAAAAATTTTAAATAGGCCTTATCAAGCCTCATATCAGCCTCAAAAATAATATTATAAATAAAATAGGCCACCCTATAAAGTAAACTTCCAAGGCCATGGTCAAAACCAAGGATAAGGGTAGCCTAGCTATAATAGACAAAGTAAATATAATCCAAATACTATGAGCACTTCCAACACCTTGGTCCTTATTCAAAATAATATTTCTCAGGAAGATGAGGGTACCATACCTTAGAATTAGTATTTTGGGAAATCCATTATCCTAAACACTAACTTTAGCCAAGCTTTCAATGATCAATGGTAGAAAGCTAAATATGGGTAAAATCAAGCTCTTATGGCTTAGAACGTAGAGGTACCCATGATGATGAAACCAAAAGATCCTCAACAAGGTCAAATACTGAATCAAGGACTAAGATAGTTGGGTAATACAATGGTGAATTATGATAAAGAAGAGTGTTATCCACTTAATTAGTAGGCTAGTTATATCTAGGCATATATTCTAATGGCAGCAAATACATGGTTTAAAATAAAGAACATGGATGAAAACTAGGAGGTAGTCAAAGAGCTTCCTACCATTACTTATTCAATATCAAATCCAATTAGACCTTATTAGACCTATTGATATTTAAAAGGTTCCAATAGCTCTAAAGAATAAAAATTAGGGGAATGTCTTTGTCCTTCAAAACTCACAAACTCTAAGTGCAATTGTGGCTCCCAAAGCATAACCAAAGGTTTGTGGTTCACCCATAAACATTGTGGAACAAATGAAAAGGTCCAATGTGAGTGTGTCAATGTGGGGTATGCTCTCCATGCCTAGTCAGGTAGACATCCTTCAATAAGGGTGGTCAAGAATCAATGTTTCTAAGAAATCACCAGTCAAGGAGAATGTGGTTCTCACCAATACAGCCAAAGGACCTAGTGAAGGAAAATCAAGTAAGGTATTCACACCTCATCCCTTATACCTTTTAGTAATAATTAGTAACTCTTTAGTGCATAATTTCCTGGTAGATAGTTGGGATAACAACTTGGTAATGGTAAAGTCTATAGAAGACCAACTTGCTCTAAATTATGATTCCCAATCTAAAGGAGTTTTGCATTTGGATGGATCTTCCACCAAGCAATCTAATATCATCAAGGACCTAAAATTAACCCTACATGTTTCTCCTAATGTCTCAATGGTTAAATATGTATTCATCATTGATGTGTCTCCTTATTTTTCACTATGCTTATCCAAATAATTTAATGCAAAGATTAGAGGTTATATGGTAGCAGATTAGTTATATATATAATTTAGAACAAGATATGGAACCAAAGTATCTATTAAGACTTAGCCCATTGCATAATTCCACCTAGAGATTTATGGGATAGACAACATAAACCTTAATTGCACCATGATTTATGAAGATTAATTTATAGTTGGTCAAGAATTAAACACTCATCTTGAGGAGATATCAGATATGTTCTTTGATGAATTATTGAAGGAAAATCATTTTGTTAATCCCTTGGAAGGTGTTGAAGAGAGGGACATGGGTTTCTACTACTTACATAAAGATAATCAATCCATTTCATCCATTATTAAACCTTAAGAGGATGCTAATGGCTTATGGAAGTTGTTCTTTGATTTTTCAAGGAGAAAACATGGAATAGGTGTTAGTGATGTATACACCTTAAATTGGTAATCAACCACACATATCATATCTTTTCATAGTCCTTTAATAGGAGACTCTGACTAGAGAATATGAGCCTTGTTCACATTTAATCAAGTCTTTCATTTTACTCATCTGGGTCTTGTCTCATGCTTGAGACACCTTTTTATTTATTACTAGTCATCTTAAGACTTATAGAGTCTCATTCCACTTTGAATAGGTCAAATTTACCATGCTTATTCCATCCCCCCAAGTCTCAATCCTATAGGATAGAGCATTAGGATTAGACTATAGTGTTGGACCTTAGGGTGTCTATTGTTAGTGCTCTTATCTAAGGTCGTTTTGAGATTTTATGGTTAGTTTCCCTCCTTTAATGAGTCCTAACCCCTATCTTAGCTTCATCCTTAAGTTTTTCAATGTTGACCTAATGTGAACAAAGATCCTAAATTCAAAATAAAGAGTATCATATATAGAGTACTAGACAAGGCATTTTACATCTAAAACTTACTACTTTGGCACATTACATAATAAAAATTAGTCAATAATATGGGTCAACATTCTACATCACACTTAGACTTACATTCTTGATCAAGGAAGGGCCTAGGTTAAAGTTCATTCTTGCATCTACCATGCATGTTGATTATGAATGTTCCCTTAGGGAGAACTACATCTAATCTAAGACCCTAATATTGATGATTAATATAGACAATGATTAGGATAATAAGTGTTCTAGATCATGTGATCATACTTCCCTTAACCCATTTTTTTCCCCTTATGATTTTGATGTATTTTTTGTTTTGTGTGTATAGACAGACTCAAGGTTTGGAGTTGAAATATACCTACAATGAGATCTTTTGACATTCAGCTTCTAAAACTTCATACATAGGCTCACACTAAGATAATGGACAAAACTCAAAAAGCTCAGACCTTTAGGACACCAATGGTAAAAAATGACTATAGCACTAGACACTAGGGTGTTGTAATTCAGCATTCCTATTCTATCACAAAATGAAAGATAGATCTAGATTTAAAATGTTATCCCAATCTTGTGTAGTATATTTCAACCCCTGAATCATAGATTTTGTCTTGTTTTTTCTAGATAATTTTATTTCTCTCCCATGTAATTGATGTAATTAATTTTGATAAAAACCTATATTTTACTATATTTTATTGGATTTTTCCCTATTATATACCCTTTATTGTTTAGGAAATATACCCTAATCTCCCATAAATAGTAAAACATTTGGTGAACCTGACTTTACTTTGAACAAATCTAAAACCCTAGGTACACTTAGGGTTTTTCCATCAAATTTTGTGCACAAATTTAATTTCAAATTTCTAATTTTTGTATAAATTTTTGTGTATCAAATCTATTCAAATATTGTTTTATAATTTAAATTATTTTCATAATTCTCAAAAATGCTAAAACCCTAACCAAAAACCCTAGATTTTCAAACTAGGTCCTCAAACCCTAAGCCTCCCTCCCTTATAATTTTTAGAAAAATATTTTGGAATTTTTGAAAATAGTTTGGAGTGTCAAAAATATTTTAAAAATTTCAAAATGAGTAATTTTTATGTGCGAAAATTCAATTTCAAAAGTTTGATTTTTGTATAATTTTTTGTGCATTTATCTAATTCAATTTTATTTTAGAATTTAAATTATTGTCATAATTTTAGAAAAATTAAAAACCCTAACCAAAAACCCTATATTTCCAAACCAAGTCTTCAAACCCTAAGCCTCCCTTCCTTGCAATTTTTAGAAAAATATTTTGATTTTTTTACAAATTGATTAGATTGTCAAAAATAATTTAAAAATTTCTATGTTAGTAGTTATTTTTGAAATTATTTTCTTAATATTAATTTTACACATTCTCTTTGGTGAAATAATAAAATGGCCACTAAGGCACTTCTTCCCTCTCATCGCATAGATCAATTTCTAGATTTTTCTTATAATTATGATAATAAATGGACAATTTTGCAAAAGTACACATTAACGAAAAATGTGGATAATGATTTAATTTACAATGAAGATAATTACTATTGTTGTAATGAGGAATATGATGATACATGTGAAAATGATAGTGAAGAAAAAGTAGATACATCTTCTTCTCTCAAACCTATCTCTTTTATTCCTTATTCTAAAGCAAATAATATTGATAAATGGGAAAGATAATTTTCACCTAATTATCCTATGCACAATACATAAAATGAACAAATTAGTCATGCACTTTTAAGTGAACCTCTTATTGGAGATAATTTTCTTCCATATGAACCTAATCTTTCTCTCTATTTTTCTACTTCTATGTTCAAAATATAACAATATAAAAACAATAAAAAAAATTACCAATGCATAGTTCAAAATATCAATCCCATGTTCCTAACTCTACTCTATGAAAAGAATGTCTAAATGACAACTCTTCTTCTCTTACTTATCATATTGAAAATTAAAAATAAAGCATATGTTCCATCCATGGATAACATAGATGCACATAATATTCCAATTTCACAAGATAATTCACTGCATATTAAAAAAGAAATAAATTATTCTCTTACACTTCTCCCTAGTGTCAATGGAAGTGATGATGAGTATGATAGTGAACATAAAAATGACTATGAAAATGAGAGTGACTCTGAATAATATTTCATCTATTATAATGCATTTAATGATGATGATTATTATGTACATAGTGAAGATGAAAATGCATCTCATGTTTCTAACACTTCGCTCACTCCTCTCAAACATAATGCACTACCAAATCTTATTTCTACTTCTATGAATGATTCTATTTCAAATAATGCACATGTTAATGATAACATCACATCCTCTACTCAATTATAATGTGATTTACTAGAACATAAAGATAATAATAAATCACCCAAAGCACCCCTCACTACAGTAGAACCCAATTCTCACTCTTCACCTAAAGAAAATGGTAGCCAACATCCCTCTAGAAAGGTCCAAGTTACCATTATTACCAAGGTTCAAGTGAGTGTACCTCTATCTATGATCCAATTTCTAAATGTATCATTCCCATGGATAAAATTATTGATCAAATTCAATTATTAAATGAACCACTTTAAGATGTTAATATACCATCATAGGAGATTATTTATTTCATGCATGCAGTTGGTGAATTACAACACCAAGTCCATCTTCTTACCCTGGAAAACAAGGCTTACAAGTCATGGATGGATGCCAATGATTTACATGATAACCATATTTCAAAGACATTTATAAGATATTCATTACCTAATCATTTCTAGATACCATCATTGCCTCACTTTGATGGAACTAGAGATCCATTTGTACACCTTCAAGATTTTTTATTGGATTTACCATCTCATGTGAGTCCTTTGATTCTACTAAAATTATTCCAATAGACATTAGTTGGGGAAGCATAAAATTGGTTATTTTATCCACTCCCTATTGTCTCTTTGTACACATATGATGACTTAGTGAAGGTATTTCTCATAAATTACATAGCAAATATGGGCCCTCATGTTACATATGAGAAACTTGCCACATTGCATCAAAATATTATAGAGCTAGTTAGTGATTAAATCTTATGATTCAAGATGCACATGTTAATAATGATCTATAAACTAGTGAATTTAGAGATTTATCATATATTTATTAAGGGGTTTCATCAACCTCTCCTCAAGCATCTATTATATCATATAAAATCCTCTTTCAGTTACTTATGCTATATAGTTCTAGCCTTGGAAAAGAAATTTGGATTGATTAAGGTAGATTCAGTTGATTAGATTACTCTAGATTTCATAATAGTACCTACATATATATATATATATATATATATATATATATATATATATATATATATATATATATATATATATATATATATATATATCTTAGCACACAACATCCACCTTGTCCTAAACAAGATAGGAGACCACAACTAGAAAAATAACCAGTTAGGATCAGAGAGCTAGTTTATAGAGTACAACCTATAATATGCACTACATAGAACAATAACAAGGTACCATTACAATTTGATTTAGAGTGGGATAACCCATGTGCTATATTATTATCACTACTCAATAGTATGTTAATCACATTACCTTCTAATCATCGATGAGATCCACATATCTTACATAGACAACCAAATCATTCCTTTTATAACTATCATCATATTTGTGGACATATAGATAATGATTGTTATGGACTTAGAGATTACATTAATAGATATGTTGATAATGGCATCATAACATTCACACAAGGGACACCAAGATCTCTTCCATCATGGAACCATAGACCTCATTCATCCATGATTGAGTTATCCTAGGAAATTCCTTTACATGAATCATTAGTCACTCATTGTGAGAGTAATGCAGGTTATATGATAGACCCTCACATGAGATCTCCTATTCCACCTATTTAGAAGGTTTATTAAATAGTATAGTGAGAGTAGCCTACATATAGTAGTATAGTCTGAGGAGTACATAGTGCAGTTATATATACATATCCAACTTAGTCATAAGAACTACAATATAGTATTATTCTAAAGATATATTCACTATGACTATATTTTAGGGTCCTATCTCACATAACAACTTGTTACGATTAAGATTAAATAAACCCACATCATAGAGTATTGCTCCAAAGGGATATTCACTATGGATAGATTTTTAGGGACCTATTTCATGTATCAACCCACTACGATTGAGATTAGATGAGCCCACATCATAGGTTTTAGCTCTATCTCGATCTATTACTTAGTCATATGCATCTTTGTTGAGGTCACAGGGTGTTATTTCATGTAGAAATCCACTATGATTGGGGATAGATGAGCCTTAACCATAACACATAGTTTTAGTTGCACATCTAATTAGGTAACATTTTGTAAAGTCTCCACACAAATCTATAGTTAATGCATCACAGACAATGTCAGATATAGAGCATATTCCTACACAGTATGAGTAGTATGGGAATTTATTCAATTGGCCATAAAGGTTTAGATAAATATACAACACACATTCATACCAGTATTAGTTCATAGCTTTACTTAATAGGGAAATGATGGAGCCAAAGGATGAACCTTTGTATTCTTTAGCCACTCTTAGGGAATTGAGTGAAGAACACTCTCTTACATCCCCTCCTACTAAAAACTAATATTTTTAGTTCCAAATATCCATCCCCAGCCAAACCAAATTATCCAAATATAGACCTTACAAATATCCCATTTTACCAATCGTAAACTAGCTTGCTTTATCCAAACAACTCACCAGTTACAAAACCAACCCAAGTTTTACTAACATATGATTACAAATCAAACCTAAAAATCATACTTATTAACATATCATGAAGAATCAAAATTAGATCACAAATTTTTTTTCCAAAATATACACAACCTTGAAATCAATACCAAAACAACTACTTCTAAATCCATCATTTATAAATTAATATACCAATATATTCCAAAATCCATAACATGGTACACATGAGTCAAAATCAAAACAATATCCATATATATAATGAGTTTTTCAAAACATGTACATCATATCAAATACAATCAATCATGAATGGCAATCATGCCATCACTCTCAATTTCACTCTCCCCACCATTATTAATCCCATAATCCACTCTCACACTCGATGGCCCCACACCTCTTCAATCTCCTAAATGCCTCTTACGATAACTATATTACTCTAGAAACTAACCATGCTCCTCAGATAAGTCCATAAAATTCCTCTAAAGCTCTATATATTCATCCATAATCCACATACTCATTGATCCATAATTAGGTGGAGGCATCTTATGCCTATCTAGCTCAGCCCTCAACTCATCTCTCTCTCCCACTACTCTAACATAGGTAATTTTTTCTATAGTATCCATATCAAACAAATGAGCATAAAAACCATCTATAATTATTTCTCACTCTATAAAACATAATTAGGTACATATTGTCGACTCATGGAGTGCCAACCTAATGATGGTCACTCAAAACCCATCATCTCCACTTCCTGCACCTAGCCTAGGCTTCATCCTAAGCACCTCCCACTCAACCCACACATAAAGTATAAAACCACATTTTATATACTTTTCCAATTAAAATAAATCACAAATTTATTCATAATTTAAATATAATCACTATTTACCTTCCATCATCTAGATCAACACAAGATCCTCATACATAGTAACATCCCCTCCATCAATAGGATATAATGGTGCCCACCATTTCCTTAGCCACCATGTTTTATATGCCTTTGTACATCCAACATAATCTACATCAATAATATATATGGCCATGTCTCATGCATCCAGTGGTAATGGTGTTAACTTAGCCTTAGTAGGCCTCACATGAGTTCCTACCCTTGTTGGTGCCTGTGCGCTCCTCACCCACACCCATGCTACTGGGGGCACATTTTATGTCACCCCAAACTATCTAGTCACATGCTTATACTAAAAACACTCGTACACTTCAACCTAGTGGTCATGTATCTAACAATTGACCCTCATAGACCATAACTGCACTCCATCTTTAGCCCACTCAAAAAATCCTCTATAGAGACTCCATGTGATATCATGAGCCACCAATCTATCTAATATTCATCTATAATGATCTATTTTAAGATACTAGATAGCCAATTTACTCATCCACCATTCCCTAAATAGATGTTGATGTGTCCACTCTACCCTAGGTAGTCTAATTAGTCAAATAACTACTATATGCTCGTCAGCCCAATAATGTAATAAAATAGTTACACTCAAAACACCACTAAAAACTTCCTAAGTAAACCTAATAAATATCCCTATATAAGTGTTCAAGCATAGTCCTACCCCATGAAAACATAGTACCATACACCTCTACACTATGAATGATCCTATGCATCCTATATGCAATCAACACCCCACTCCCATCCATAGTAACAAATGAAGCTAACAACATGGCCAACCACTTATATAGACATATAACACTATACTATAACTAATAGAAACACATCATTATCACTACCTCTTTGATGTATGCCTGAGGGCACAACAACAAAATACAAGAATGCATGATCAATAACATCAACACCCATGTCATCCTGTAAAGTTGTAGCATCCATTAAATAGAAAATTAATAATGCCATATATATCCTTTATATTCATATTAATCTCCCTATAATAATCCAAAAATTAAATGTATATACATTCCACCTCTCACATAAGGTGGTAATTAGATATTTATCCAACTACATTGTGCCTAGGTAACACACATGATCCAACCCTACTCTATCCATCATAAATCTCTCATCAGAAAATAATGGTAACAACTACAATGTCTCTATAACCTAACCTTTATATAACTCCCTCATCCATACATCACCCTAAAAAAATAACAAAAAACAACATATATATTAGTCAACTATGCCAAACTAAATAGACAAGCTAAATAGTAATACACCCTAATAACATAACATTTTGCTTGTAACTAGAACCTTATAACTCCATTTTATAAATTATTTTGTTTCACATAATCATGAAAATGATACCTTAAACTCACAAAAACCTTTCTCTCTTAATACATGATTTGCATACTACAACATGCACATCTCTACATTTATATTACACCCAGACATATACCTTAATCATCACCAATAAAAAACTTTTTCCAATTCCAAACTTAGTCTAATCAATCAAATAACTGCTCAATAAATTCAAACTATATCAACCATATTTCTATCATTATGCCACTCATAATCAATTTTGGCTCAAAATCCTTTATCATAGGATCTTGTCCTTATCCCCAAAAGGGGGGCATCACTCCTATTATTATTATTCCTACACTTACCTAGCATGACTATCCACTCTCATAGATGGATACACCATGGTTAATACACATCTAAAAAATTTATTATCAAATTCAACTCAGATCAGTTAGAATATATAGTGATTCAAATTACATGAGTCACTTAGAATTACTCAAGACATTTACTGGGACATACCTTTAGTTTATAGATACATAGACTATTCAGATATAGTGGTTCAGATCATATGGATCCATAATGATTTTAGCTTATAAATACATAGACTAGTTAGATACAGTGGGTCAGATTATATGGATTAATAATGGCTTTGATATAGATTCAAACATAGATACCAGATTTGGGGGCATGTATATTACTACACGTCTTACACATACAACTTCATATAACATGACATAGTTATAAGACTAGATAGCAGTTTATAGGTATAGTGTAGAGCACAATGTTTTGATCTCTAGTTTTTCACATAGGGAATGTCATGGTAGGTCATATCACATGTGGTTATATAGATTACTAGAGTATACATATGCATCACTTACATACTATATTCAGGAGTATGGTATATATGTTCATGTTCTTCATCATCTAAGATTATAAAGATTGGAATGGTAAGACATGTCATTCTCTTCTTACACATTTACCAATGTTTTAGATTACACCCAAGTATACCTAGGTTGTTACCAAGTTGGAATACATATCCACCTATAGTAATTGATCCATTATATTACCCAGACCCAGACTACATGAGTTTATGTAGGATAGAGGATAGACATTAGTTTTGGGCCTCTAAGCATTTCTCAATTCTAGTTTAGATATTTAGAGTGAGGGAATGATATATTTTTATCTTCATATCAAATATATTCTATACACAAATTTTATATTGCATGATTTTATGTGGGATATAGGGTAGACATTAGTTTTGGGCATCTAAGCATTTCCCTCCTTCTCTATGTTAAATAGATTCCACTTCCAGATTTAGTACAAGGGGCATCCATTTTAGGGATTCCTTCTTTCTCCAAGAACTATTTGTGTATCCATCCACTTCCCTAGATATGAAGTAAGTTAGACCCTTTTGTAGCACATTCATCTCCATGCAGGTAGGTTTAGGTATGCATTCTCTTTTCTTTCTTTTAATCTAGTACTTCATTTCATTGCATTGATAAATTAAAAGGGGGGAAAATGCATACACCCTAATTTAGTCAAAAACCCATACATATCATGTCTTCTCATATTACTTTCACAAGAGACTCTGAATATAGAATATGAGCTTTGTTCACATTTAGCCAGGTCTTTCTTTTTACTCATCTTGGTCTTGTTTCATTCTTGAGTCGCCTTTTTGCTTATTTCTAGTCATCTATAGACTTGAAGAACCTCATTTCACTTTAGCCAAGTCATATTTTCCATGATTATTCCATCCCCCTAGGTCTCGATCCTATAGGATAGGAACACTAGGATCAGACTATAGTGATGGACCCTTAGGTTGTCCATTTCTAGTGCTCTTGTCCAAGGTCATTTTAAGCTTCAATGGTCAATTTTTATTGCTTAAAGAGTCCCAATCCATTTATTATCTTCATCTTTAAGTTTTATAATGTTGGCCTAATGTGAATAAATCTCCCAAATTCAAAATAACTATTCTCATATTTAAATTATTACATAACACATTTTATATCTAGCACTTACCACTTTGGCACATTGCATAATAAAAATTAGTCAATAATATAGCTTAGAATTCTATATTACACTTATACTTGCATTATTTATTAAGGAAGGGCCTAGGAAAAAGTCCATTCTTACATCTACCATGCACATTTATTATGCATGTTTCCTAAGGGACAATTGCATTTGATCTAAGACCCTAACATTAAGGGTTCATGTAGTCAATGATAAGGACAATAGGGGTTTTATATCATCTGATCATACTTCCCTTAACCTAGTGTTTTCCCCCTTATTTTTTTGATGTATATATTGTTTCATGTGTATATATATACTTAGGGTTTGGATATTTAAATGGACCTATAGTGAGCTCTTTTGACATTAAGCCTTCAATTTTTCATACACAAGCTCACACTGAGATAACAAACAAAACCCAAAAATCTCAAACCTTTAGGACAATAGTGGTATAAAAGAAATATAACATTAAACACTAGGGTGAATTATTTTAGTGCTCTTATCCTTTCAAAAATTTAAAATTAGATCTAGATTTATGACACTATCCTAGTCATGTGCAGTAGATTTTAACCCCTAAATCATTTATTTAAGCCTATTTTTTTAGATAAGTTTATTTCTCTCACTATGCAATTGATGTAATTAATTTTGATAAAAAAATATATTTTATTATAGTTTATTATATTTTTCCCTTATTATAGACCCTTTATTTTGTAGGAACTATACCCTAGTCTCCCAAATATAATAAAATAGGTACAATGTTGGTATCCCCCTCAAATGACAAATATTTATATTCTTATAGTTTCCAATGCAATTGCTCTTGTAATGTAATAGAATATGAGGTTTTTATCCATGGACTTCAATGTGATATTAAGAGAGGGATCAAATAATTACAATATTATAGGGATAGTGAATTCATAATGCATCAAGTTAGAGGCCATAATATCACCAAGAACCCCTTGATGAAGTCTTATAAACATAGGGTGTGGGACCTAATTGATTATTTTGAGGTAACATCCAAGCCATGAAAAGGAACCAAAATGGACATGTTGATAGGTTGGTATTTGTGGGAGCTCAATTTGGTATCCTCATTGAGCTAAAAAATACCAAAGTGTAACTATATGTCAAAGTGGTAGTAAGACCATTAGTGTCAGACAATGAAATTCATTGGTAAGTATTTGAGAATGACTATAAGATTGCATGTTTCTTGTAGCATGAAGTAAAGTTATCCTCAATAATATAGGAAAATTTTCAACATTAGTATGAGGAGAAAATTACTCAATTGAGATCTAACAAAATTACTAAATGGCTCATCACCTTTGAATATCTTTTTCATGAGGGAGATCATATGATAAAAGATAAGGTAATGATGTCAACAAGTGAAGATAACTATGAAAGATTCCTTATCCTTAAATATAGGATCCTCAATATTGGAAAGGTAAGCACTAAAGATTTCATATAACTTTGTAAATAATATGTAGACATCTTTGCTTAGGAATAATGACCTAAGAGGATTTGATCCCAATATGGCCCAACACAATATAGAACTAGAGGTTAATGCCAAGCTTCTCATGTAGAAGCAAAGGCCTATAAACTCCAAACTTGAAAAGCTTATGAGGAAAGACTTAATGATATTAATTTAATTACAGATCATATTTCCCATTAAGCACTACTCATGGGTAGCTAATTTGGTACCTATGAAGAATAAAAGTGGGGAAATCAAATTGTGTGTTGACTTCATCGATCTAAATAGGGTATTTTTGAAAGATAACTACCCCTTACCATCCATGGAGAAACTCCTTCAGATAGTTGTTGGTTAAAAAAAAATTCCATTTTGTATAGGTATTTAGGTTACAACCAAGTGTTGGTAAGAGAGGAAGATCAGTATAAGACTACCTTCACCACAAAGTGGGGAACATATGCTTACCAAAAGATGCATTTTGGATTGTCAAATGTTTGGACCTCTTTCCAAAGAGCCATGGACATGGATTTTCAAGGGTTTCTAAATTAGATGGTGTTATTTTACTTGGATGACATCATTTTTTTCTCCAAGAAGGATAGTAAGCACATAGATCATCTAAGGTTGATCTTTGAAAGATGTAGAGAGTATGAGATCTCTTTAAATCCCAAGAAATGTGTGTTTCTTCATGAAGGCAAACTTTTGGGTCATATTGTTTCAAAAGAAGGACTATTCAATTACCCTAATAGAATAAGTGACATCATAGCCTTATCTTTAGCCAAGCATAAGAAATGAATCCAAAGTTTCCTTGGGAAAATAAATATTGTGAGAATGTTTATACCTAGTTTTTCAAACATGGTCAAACCGATCACCACTATGTTGAATAAGAGCCAAGTTTTTTCTCGATTAAATGGAGCCAAAGTGGCATTTGAAGACATCAAGAAAGCCATTTCCCAAGCACCTTCTCTCATGAATCCTAATTTCTCAAAGGATTTCATATTATACACCTTTGACACTATTGACAACATATTAGTTATGCTGATGTATAAGAATGGTGAAAGAATAAAGAGACCAATTGTCTTTTTTAGTCAAGGGATAGAGGGATGTGAGGTTAGGTATACTTTCATAGAAAAGTATGTTCTTTTATCTTTGATAAGCCTCAAAAAAATTATATTAATGCTATCCAACAATATGGTTCATATTATGATGTCTCATCTAAGGGTTAGGGACTTCCTCCTTAACAAAGATCTGAATGAGAAAAGAGTAGGATGGATTACCAAGGTCATTGATTATAATGTGGAGGTCAATGTCACCAAGTAGGTAAGAGGAAAAGGATTATGTGAGTATATGGTGGATGAACTTCAAGAAGACAAAGAATTTTTTTTGATGACACAAGATAACTCATAGATAGATGCACCTCCACCTTGCCAACTCTAAGATATGACACATTTATTGGTAACAAGTGATGTCCTTAAGGTTTAGACAAACCAAAAATAAGGTATTTTAGAATCCATTATATACCTTATGCATTGATTAATCTGGTTTTATTTATAAGATATATTAATAGACTACTGCTTAGGTGCATTGATGACAATCAAGTGATGAAGCTCTTGGATCAATTTCATGATTGACTTGTAGGAGGCAATTTTTATCCAAGAAATTAACAACAAAGGTAATGAGGGTTGGTTAATATTTTCACAACCTTTTCAAGGATACCTATGCATGGGTCAAGAAATTTTAGAAATGTGCTCTATTTGTAGGCAAACAAAGATTAACATCTCTTCCACTCAACCCAATTTAGGTAGAATAACCCTTCATACAATAGGGGTTGGACTTCATAGAGATTATAAATCCAACTTCAAGTGTAGGAAATATAAGTGTGATCATTAAAATTGAAAAATGCACCAGGTGGATAGAAGTAATTGCCTTGAAAGAAGCTAATTAAATAGAAATATTGGACTTCTATGATAATATAGTGACCAGGTTTGGTGTCCTGGCTACTATAATTTTAGATAATGCGTTAGAATTTTCAGGTATGAAGACAAGTGAATGGGAACTTAATATTGGTATCTACCTTAGTAAATCCTCTAATTACTACCCCTAATGCAATGGATTGATAGAGTCCATAAACAAAAACATGATAAGGATTATCAAGAAGACCATGGAAGAAAATCAAAGAGTATGGCATAAAAATTTAAGGACAAACTTACGGGATGATAGAGTGACTCCCAAAGCCACCATTGGAAATTTTTCATATGTCCTTATATATGAAAGGGAAGAAAATTTTCCCATTTCTCTTAATCTTATTTCATTTGAGTTATCCCATCAGCTTAAGTTGATTGAGTGTGAGCCTATGAGCATGAGGATGGAGAGCTCATAGAGCTTGAAGAAACTAGGGACCTTGTAATGAATACATTAGAGTCACATGAAGCTCAAGTCAAAAAATTTGATGAAAATAGATCCATATTAAGGGACTTTAAGGAAGGCAACCTATTATTTATATGGGACTCAAATAAGGCCAATCCAAGTAACCATACCAAGTTTGATAGCTTGTGGAGTGGTCTTTTTTTAATCCATATATGCAAACAACATAATGCTTTTTAGCTTGCCCAAATGGATGGAGATGTATTAACCATCCTAGTCAATGATATTCATTTAAATCCTTGTTATTAGAAGAGTTTACAGCTTTTTTATAATATTTTAATATATTAGAGTAGTTTTCTATGTTCTCATTTAAGTGCCTTGTGCACATTTCATTTTAATTATGTGTTTCCCTTTCAATAAGTGCCTATGCAATAGTTTATTTTTCTCCTTTATCCACTTTTACTTAAAGAGGAGATTTAAAAAATGGTTAACCTTCTATAAATGTCATGGTAGTTTTAGTTGGGAAGAGATCAAAATAATCCATGCCCAATGGATTATCTCTATGCCACTAGTCTCTTACATAGTAGGCATGTAATGCCAACATGTTACTAGAAATGTTAGATAAATAAAGAACTAGTGTTAATTTGATGAAAATGTGGAGGTATTTCATTTAATAATCTTGGATGTAATGCTTCTTATCTCTCTTACCTTTATCATATATCTCTTATTATTTTTAATTTTTAATATCTCTCTCATTTTTTAGAAGAAAAGACTCTCTCTCACACTTTTGATAGTAAAATTCTCTCTCAATTATGGAAGAGTAGACTCTCATTTGATAAGGTTAGACCCTATCATATTTTTAAGGAAATACCTCTTAAATCAATAACTAATATTTGTATCTATCTATCCCCTCTGAATTATGTGTATCAAATCTTGTGCATGATAGCATTGTGAAGGAACATCTTCCATGCCCATTAGCTTTCTTTCTTGAGCATTTATAAGGTGTCTTTAGGTTAGTTTTAGGTCTAATTTAGTGTTATTTCTATCATTTGTGTGAGATCTCTGTGAGTCTTAGAAATCCTCTTTGCCTTCCTTCATTACTTTCCTAAACCTATTTTATGAAACACTTATGCAACTAGCTAGTTTTATGAGATTGTGTGAGATAGCATTCTCTTATGATTCTTTAGTGTTTACTTCATGCTTACGCGAGTTTTCATTTAAATTTGGTGCAACACCCTATTATATTTCTTATGATACATATTTCCCTTTTCTTAACCTTTTTCATAGTGAAAACATTAATTTAGGTGATCCATCAAGAGGAAACTAATCTTCTTTTTAGGTTCAACCCCAACAGAGGTGACCCACAACTTGGGGTTGTTCTCATAGTGTAGCTTAACTAGAGAGAGCTTGAATAACCCCCTCCAAGGGTGAAAATTGATGCTACAAAAAGATCATATCAATATAATGTCCTTAACCCATTATATGAATAAGAATAATAGTTTCCAATCATTGAAATCATAGAAGGAGGACTTTGTGAAATTAATTTATCATCATTTCCTAACCCTTCACTTAGTTGCAATGGGATGATAATGAAAAATATATGCCATAATATATGACATAATGAGACAAGTAAGTTTAATTTTTTAGATTACAAGGATCATATTGAGCAATTTATCATATTTATTAAATTGAACATGGTGAATTACATATTATATCATTCTATCCCAAATTTAGTTACACTTGAGTTCGATTTAGAGCATGAACATTGCTCACACAAACACTTTTGATATTTTTATGATTAGAATAATGGTACTACATAATCACTTTAAATATAAAACTTTGTCTATAGAGGTTGATTCAAAATTTTTGTATTTAAATAAGAACATCATACAGGGTTGCACCTTTTACATATGATCATGGTAAAAGGATCAACCTTTTATATACAAACCTAATAAAAGGTTCTACATCTATAAGAATGTTTTAAACTATACTTAATTATCTTACTAAGAGAAGAATAAGAATAAGATAAATTTCTCCATATGGACATGGTCATTTTAGACCCATGGCATATACACTTGAAATAACAGGAGAATACTTCATAGGTGTAAAAATACCACATATCCATTGTGATTATAGGAATCTAATAAGGGAGGTTAGTATAGCGTTAGTTCAACCAAATGAAACTCAAATAAAACAAACTAACACTTACACTCGTATCTTATATATTAGGGAGATATTACTAATAAAAGCTAAGTGAAAGCACAAAAAAAACATAAAAGATACAAATCCTTTACCTTCCTTGGGATCTCCAAATTATTTATTGAGTGGCTTGATTGGCTTGTGAATCAAGAAATATTTGGAAAATGAATCTTGGTGGATCCTTCTCTCCCTGGCACCTTTAGCTTTAATGTGGATGGGCTTAATATTTTGGAATTATAACACTACATGCAAAAAAATAGTTAATATCTCTCTCTAAATTTGTAATATAACTTTGGCTTTTGAGAGCTTAGAAATGAAGATGTATGGCCTTGTATTTATAGCCTTTTGAATTAACTCTCACCCAAGGTGAATTTGGGTTGAGTTAAGGCTCGAAATGGGTTTAAAATAAATCTAAATGAGTAAAATATAACCCCAATAGAGTTAATAGTTGTTAAGTAATTATGGTTTGTAATTACTAGGCATGGTTCTCAAAATTAGATATTTTAGGATATTTTCAAAGAGCTTCACAACTCATGAAGGCAATGATGAAAGGCTAGAATATTTTGAATTTTTGAATTTCATTTTTTATATATTCATTAATTTTAAATGGATAATTTAAGTAGGCATTTCATCTAGTTTATCTTGTTAATTGATTCTTATTATCCTTTTATCTCTTTCAAGAATCGATCTAAGTGTGCAAGGGCCCCACTTAATAAGTCCATAGAACAAAGTGACACTTTTTATTTTGTAAGGTGATTAGGAATGAATCTATGAGATGTTATTGTTGTATATGATATAATACCCCAATTAGGGATGTATCAATGTGACTTTTAGCTTTGATGAATCAATATGAAGTCTGATTGGAAACCAATTGTGTCTAGTTTTAGGTGTCTATATTTTTCCCCTATTTAAGAAGGTGTTGCAAGATATAGACATAGTAACATATTATGAAATAATTAAATAGGTCATTAATTAAGAATGATTGAATAATAATCTCCAAACAATATTTTGGAAACCTATAATGATGCCCCCTCAAGGGAGAGGCCAACACATATGATTGATGGATGGTCCCTCAAAAAGAAACAAGAAGAAGAATGAAATTAACCCATGGGTGAGATTAATCCAATCAAGATAATGCTTGCATGAATATATTTAAAATAATTTTTATTTTCCCAAAGGTGATTATAAATAGTAATAAATGTTGAGACATTGAGTACCAGAGACAGTTATAATTAGTGGTACAAACATATGACCCAATTAGTTTGGATGAATCAAAATAATTATTTACCCACAGGTGGTTATAATCATTAATATGATTGAGATTAAAAATTATAATAGTTTATTATGCCCCAATAATGTATATTGACAATCATAACTCAAATATATAATCTATAATATAGATTAGAGATGTGTGGGTAAAAATGTAGATGTGATTATCTAATGACTAAAGAATTTACAAACAACTAGGCATATGAGGATGTCTAAAATGATGAAAGAGATTAATAGAATAATATTATTTGATCAATGTCAATTATTCAATCATATCTACCAATGTGGCGATTCTCATCCTTATTATCATTATTACAACTACAATGGTCAAGTGATTGATTTGATCAAGGAGGGTAGGAGGATTTGTGAAGGTTACCAAGGATACGTTTTGTGGTTCCATTTATTATAATATTTATTGAGATAATTTTTTGTAACACATGATGATATGCATCATGATATAAAAAACCATGATAACATAGTTGAAATATGTATAAAAATTGACACCCAATGCAATAAACAATACTAATGATAAAAACCACATTGACAATATTGACATATGAATATGGATAGACTTAAGAATAATGTGAAATGAATCACCTAATGAACACACATCAACTGAGTCAAGTCACAACAAAGAAATAAAAATAACAAGCAAAAAATAAACAAATAATCAAGAAAACAAACACAGAAAGATTGAAATAAAAAGAAACAAAAGGCATAATGTCTTCAACTAAGTCAATATTGATGTGTGAAGGCTCAATGGAAGGAAAAATAGGTGGTGACCCCAAAAAAGGATACATTCAAAGGTAAGGTCATACCCTCAATGGTAGTGGAATGGAATGGAACCATCAATAGATTTTCCCCAATAGGGCAAATCAAGGATGATTGACTAATTTTAAATAAGACAAACATTTTTGGCTTTTGAAAATTTTGAATGTTTTTATAATTTTTGGGTATATTAACTTGTTAAATATTGATAACATAGAACTTGTAAAATGGTGATATCATTGGATTAGGTTGATCACAAAATGGAGAGAGTGTATGAAAAAGGGGGACTAACCTTACCTCAACATAAATTGAGCATGACCTACATAGCCTCATTAGGACCTCAAGTCATAATAATTCCAACAACACAAAAAGGTGGTGATAATAAAATAGGTCATAATAAGTTATAAAGTTGAGGAAAATGGTACGGGAAATGAAAATAGTAATGGAAAATTGATATGGTAATGCATGATAAAATGGTGTTGTTCCTAATTTCCCCATAGGTAGTTATAATTAGTAACACAAGGTGGGATATTGATTTACCCATAGGAGGTTATAATTAGTGGTACCAGTCAAATGTAAATGAAATATAACTTGCTAGATCCATTGTGACACTACTTTCATAGACTACCATTTAAACACAGAATTCTAAAACTATTAAAATTAAATTAGAATCCCCTATGAAAGGTGTAGGAAGAAGCAAGGGAACTAAGATAAAAAAAGGGCTAGGTAGGGTGACTAAAAATAGGCTTTGTAAATAGTAAAGGCATGGTATAATGGTATATGATATGGAATTATTAAAGGATGATGATAAGATGGTAATTGGATACAATGGTAAGACGATTTCTGACAAATGGAGATGCAAGGTAAATGGCATGGTATGAAACAACCACAAGGAAAATGACAAACATAAATAAGGTAAATGGTCAAGAAAAAGTATGGTTTTTGGCAAGGTAAATGGATAAAAAATGATAAGGTAAATTTATTTATCTAGGTAAATGGATAATGAAAATAGAAAGGTAAATGTTTTTAGTTAGGTAAATGGCTAATGAAAATGGCAATGTAAGTCCTTTTGCCCAAGTAAATGTTTATATTGTTCTTCCTGATGTGGTGATGCACATCCTAATCAACATGAGATATAATTAGAATAATTAATCATTTAAATTTATAGCTCACACCTCTTCTAAATAAATGCTTTGTCAATAAATTGCTAAAGACTTAGATGCAATTGATGTTACTGTGATCTTTGTTGGTCATTGATTTTATTTCCTATAAACTTTGAGATAAGATGTCCTTTTAAATTTTGTAAATGAAAGTGCAGCCAAGAAAGGTAAATAAGGATAAATAATGGATGATAGGTTACATTTGGTAATGTAAAGGTGGATGATAATGTAATTTATAATGGTTGGGTAACAAATGAATATCAGTATTTTTAAGCACACATAATGTTGTTGATTATGAATTTGACATAATTTTGGTTGTGGTGGGGCTGAATAATTTTGAATATGCTCTTGATAAGACAACCAATTTTTTATATTATTTGGGAATGAGAGTAGTTACCATTTTATTATGTTGTAGATTAGAATTTGTACTAATTTATTCTTTGATAACGTCTTCATCAAGTAGTGAAGAACTATTGTGCTCAGTTATTGACACCTTAAAGAGGCTTTCACTAATAAATTTGTCTTCATTGTCTCATATAACATTTAATAAGTTTTCACTAAGGAATTTTAAATTTTGACTTTGATTTTATTCTATCACCTCTAAAGAGGTTTCAATATAAGATGCTAAGTTTATACTTTGATTATCCCTTTATGACTCTAAAAAGGTTTCACTAGGAGATTGTTCTTCTTCTACATGAATGTGGTCTTAGAACCCATGATATTATATAACTAATATGTAACCATGGATGTATTCAAATAAGGTATGGTTATTTTGGTCTTTGTAAACACTTGTGAGAGGTGGAAAGTCAATATAATGGTTAGGTTGGTTGGTTTTAATGGCATGTGAAATGGTAATGGAATGGGTAGAGGAAACACAATCCTCATAGAAGATACTAGGATAAATTGTATTGAAAATAGTTTAATAATCATAAAAAAACATATAAGTATCATAAATGTATTCAAATTGATATATGAGGCATGCATAGCCAATGTTATAACAACCACTAATGTATTCTGATTCTGAAGTTGATTCTGACTCAATGGACTCTAAATCTGATGTTGATTTTGATGTTGATTTTTATTTTGATGCTTAATATTATGTTGGTTCAAGAATATAACCTAAATTCAATGTTTATTATTCATCTAGTGTGGATGTTTCTATAATGATTTCTTGTTAAATGTTTGGTATTGGATAAGTAATGGTATGTGATGGGATAATGGAATTCAAAAAGACTAGTTTATCAAAGTGAGACTCCTAAATGAGGGTAAAAAGGTCAAAATACAATTCCTTAGAGACTAAATTTTCAAATTTATGCTCTTTAAGAATAGGATAATGGTTGAGGTAATGATTTGCACAAAGGTAATTATAATCATTAAGAAGTGACTCAACAAAGACTGGCTTGTCAAAGTGAGACTCCTTGATAACAAGGATAGGATCGAAAGGTGATTCATTACAAATTGACTTATCACAAATAATTATTTCAACAATAAACATCTTGGATTGGTTGGTTCTCTTAACCTTGGCTTACAAGTAGTTATAAATTATTAGTTTTGAACATATCCTGGTCTTCGAATGATTAACTTGGTAGAAGAGGGGTTTATTAGCTTGGTTATAGATCAGAAAATGGCATGGGTTTTGTAAAGTAAGGGATGGTTGGAAATGGATGAATAATGGTTGGTAGTTGGATAATGATAGGCTTAATAAAGGCTGGTTTGTGGCCTAAGATGGTAACTATGACTCATCTAGTTATGTTTGCATAACTGTATTGAGATAACAAGCTACTATAATTAGAAGGCTATAGAATAATAATAATAGGGAATTATGAATATTTATTGCTCACACAAGCTAAAATATGAAGTCATCAAATGTTAATGTTAGGTCTTTATGAAGATTAGTTGCTTACACAAGCCAAAGGATGAGGTCTTAGTATAAAAATGGTAATGCATTACAAAAATATGATGCTTGCACACACTAAGGGATGAGCTCCTAGTATAGAAATGGTAGGGCATTGTGAAGCTTGGTTACTTGCACAATCCAAAGGATGAGGTCTTAGAATGATATTCTTTACATGTTGTGGAGCTTGGTGGGTCATATAATTTAAAGGAGGATTAATTGTATGGATGGGGGATCAAATTCTATGAGTGTTAAGATGGTGAAAATCATACATTAATCAGCCCAACTAATGTACCACCATGTATTGCTCTTTAATATCTTGGCTTTATTCCCCAAATTGAGTATGTAAGCAGGATAAGGACCCATATCACAAACACCTTCTTCAACATATGGGTATTGAACAAAGTCAATTTATGTATCCATTCTATCATAACTTGGATTGTACATGTCTATACTATAAGTGTAATGAGACATATCCAAGTCAATGATAAATTTTTCACAAAAAGCCTAGAGTTATACAAACTCTAAAAAATAATGCCTAAAGGAAAAATGATCCAAACATGGTCTAACTTGGTCTAGGGGTGGAGCTATATCTCAAAAATGGCTTTTGTTAATACTTGGTATAAAACAATTTAATGTCAAATGTCTAACATCAAATGTCTTATATAAAAGGTTGAGAGGTTGAATAAAAAATAACATGTTAAACTCTATGTACAAAGTGTTTCAAACAAGTATAATCTTAGAAAATAAAATTTACTAGGTATTTTGGAAAAATAAGGCACAAAATCTAGGCTCAAAATGGGAATGTGTTAGGTCTTTTGGAAAAGGCACAAAAGATAGACTTTTAAATAAAACAAAGGTGAGAGATTTAATATAACAAATTTGAAACACTTTGACATGGACTAGACGTTCAACTTTAGACATTAAATTAGTCAATTGGTATAAGGCATGAAATAAAAAGGAATATGGAAGATAATTTATTTCACCCAAATCGAGGCATAAATAATAGTTTTCAAATTGGGTAAAGAATTAACCAAAGTTGCACAACTTGAAAGAGAAATATCAATGTATAGGCCAAAAATACACTGGGCATAGGTAGAAATAAATCAATTTTTGAATTTGAAATTATGAAGGTTAATTAAAAATTCAATGTATAAAACTATCTATCTTTAAACAAACAACATTTATACAAAATTGAATGGCATAACGGAACTACATATAGATCTAAAAGGCACACATGGTTTTGGTCTCAAATTGGAATTTTTCATAATAAAAACAAGTGTGTAAAATGATTCAATTAGTGTAATGATGTTATCACACTCTAAAGATATGATCAATTATTTTTTCAAGACTCCAAGGTATAAAGCTTGAAATGAATTGGGGAGTGTAACATTACCCTTTCCAATTAAGTGACACACACAAAAAGATTTGTCAAAAGACTAAGGCAAATGTATGGTGTAAAATGGATGGTGTAATACCTCCTCAAACTATGGAGTGATGTATAAGCAAAAATCATTTGGATGTGTCATAATAAACTAATATATTATACTCAAAAAACCATGTGAGAAAAGGATAAAATGACACAAACACCTAAGTGTAATGTCATATATCATAAAAGTAACAATCTTGCACAATACCATCAAATTCCATCAATATAAACACTCTTGGGAGGATTTTAAGTTTTAATCCAAAAGGAAAAGTGCATGAAAAGTATCATTCTTAGGCCCCATCTTATCCCAAAATTTTTTACTATGACATGGAAATTTGTGCTACTCACCTTGCATCAACAATATGTTCATGGTAAGTGGGATTGTTATAAACTATCAATTTTTGCACATTTATAAATGGTCTCAAGTATGGTTAACACAAGATATTCTCACATCAATTAGATTTGTGTCAACCATCTTGTTGTGAAAAGGTCTTGTGTTTTTTAAAACCACTACATATGTCACTTACATAGTGTAGTGCAATGTCCGAGTTTCCCCTAGAGTCCAAGTTCGAGTAAAATTAATGGAGCTTATTTTAACCACTCAAAACAAGTATACCAGTGGGTTACCCTTGATTTGTATACCCCACCATGTATTAGGGTTGAAATTATGTTGGGAAACTAAATCCTAAGTTAAATCTTCCCTAGAGAACCCATGAGGAGGTTATGAACTCCCACTCACAAGCCAAAATGCATTTAAAATTGGACAAGTTAAAAGACTTGAGGATCATGTTTGGATCACCCAACTCATAAAAATTTGGGGAGGGACTTAATGAAATTATTTTCATTATTTTGGATTAAAATCAACCAAGGTAAAGAATGAGCACTTTTGGTCACCTAAATTCCCTAAAGGGGATGAGGAGAGAGCTTACATGCATCAATCATTTTCCTAAAATAAACAACTTCAATAAATAAGTAATAAAAATGAAACTCTCAAGATTTTTGTATCTAGTGTGAGAGTTAATTTTAATCACCAAAATGACATTTATTGTGAATTTTAATCCTATTTTCATGTGTTTAAAAGCTTATAAAAACTTTGAAAACATCTAAAGCATAAAAAATAAACTAGTTCATTTTAAAAATTAAATATAAAGTGTGTAATTTGTAACCATGTTCAAATTTCATCTATTTCCCCTTAGGACATATAATTTTTACAAGGTTTTTACCTATGAAAAAGCCCAAAATTGAATGAAAAAACATTATTTCAAAATTTTCTATTGGGTTTCTCTATTTTTATGTCTCAGAGATCAATATTGGCCATAAAGAGATTGATATCAGTCTTTAGAAATCAATATTATTAGTCAATCCAAATGGATAGATGTTGGTCAACTTATATAAATGTTGGTTTTATGTAAAAAATAGAAAAACATAATATAGATTTCATAAAATATTATTTATTAAAACAAGCATGAAAACCAACAAATAACACTAGACCATGTAGGCAAATAGTTAGTCTAACAATATCCAAGCCCTCTAAACATAACACAAAAACTAGAAAACTCAAGAAAAGGCTCATTAATCATGTTTTTGTCATTCTCTATTCTTGATAAATTCTAATATATTTATATAAATAGTATATATAAGGATTGGATAACTTCCAATGGTTGTCTAAGTACCACCATGTGAGGGTGATATATAGGGTAAAGGACAAAAAAAATGGTGTATAAAATATAGTAATGAAGAGGAAACCTTAGTATGGAATTACCAAGTGTAAATTAGTCATGAAGGCATAGACATGATAACATTAGTCACATAAAGTAGATAATAAAGACCTTAGATAGATGGAGGATCTCAATTGAGGATATGGCATGAGGACATGTAAAGAATGATAGTGGTATGACGAGAGATGTTATGTAAATGTGTTGCACTCTAGTATGAGAAACTCACACTCCACAAAGTAAAAATAAGTCTTGGAAAAATAATTTGAGGTACCATATCAAGGATTTGAGTGGAATATCACCATGGAGATGTCAAATTCACCTCTACCTAAATCACCTTATTAAGAATCTCACCCAATATTAATAAAAACTCACATAAGTGGTAGTCACAGTTATAAAAATAGAACGTAAAGGTTTCAAATAAAAAAGAGACAATTTAGAATTTTGATAAACATTAGACCTTGCCAATAGATCAAACTAATAGTTTCATAGATTATGTTCATTTTATAATTTAAAAATATAGACTAGAGGACCAAAAACATGAGGGGTTCCAACCCCTTTGATGATTGTTTAAATTAAAAGTGGAGTATTTAGGGATAGAGGACATATAAAATCTCACAAAGACTTTTAATAAGTAGGTGGAATACTACTACCACCCATCAAAAGAGGTGTAATTCCCTTGCCACCAATTCAAGGGACTACTTTTGGTAACCAAAGTTTAGGAGCACCTATAACTAATGTCCCAATTTAGCGAGTCCCACATGTTACCATTACACACACAACTAGCCCTTAGGCCTTATATTATATTTCCTTAAGTATAACAAAATAGTTATGGGTGGATAATACTATATAACATGTCCATATGTGTAAGATCATATGTCACAGAAAGAGAATTATGCTTCCCAACTATAAGGCGAGTTAGTTTTACACAATGTTACCATATCATGCCCATATCTAGTACATGAAGCACAACCCAAGTTATAATATTTTAGATTATTAACTCCTAAAATTAGACTTCTTAAAAGAGTTTTACTTCCAAAAGTTTGATAAATAGATCATCACTACATTGAAGGAGATCAAACAAGAGCTAAATAACATCATCCATACCTATAATTCCTAGTTTAAGACTCTAGTATCAAATCTCTCCTATATAATCCAACAATTCTAATATGTGTATGGTTCAACATGGGATTTATTTATTGCTACCAATTTGACCTATTCATGAATACTCTCAATGAGCTATAAGAGGACCTAGAAGATACTTTGAAGGTTGAAGATGTGGGAAACATAAATTCTTGAGTCATTCTAATAATGGATGCATATATTAGGTCAATGAATGTGCTCTTATAGAAGATGATAAATAATAGAACACACAACACTCATAGTAGACTTTGGTTCAAAAACTCTATAGTGTAGAAGCACAATAAGAATAACTCCAAAGATGTACTTCATGCACCCTATTAGCATATTATGAGATGTGTAGAGAAGGCCATGATGTAATAAACTACACCATGATTATAATTTAAGAAATAATTTCTCTTTATTACAAAATATAAGATACAATACCCATAATAACATAGATTTCAAGGTAGTTAATAAATTGATGGACTAAAGCATGAACTATGTGACAATGGGACTATTTTATCAAGCATGTGATGGTTAGATATAGTAGTATCCATAGAGAGTCCATGGATGTAGAGGATGAACTGGTGGAAAATTTCCACTATGTGACTACTACAAATCTAGGACACCCAATCATTACTAATGTGAATACCCTAGGCACCCTACTTAAATGTACTACAAAGGTAACCATTAAATAGATAAGTTTTAAAACTTATATGAATATATCACATTCAAAGGAAGGCCTAATAATGGCATAATAATGATATGTTTCATACACAACATGATTCACTGAGTCCCCAAGGTTCATGTTAAGGACAATGAAAACCCCAAGGTCTATGTGATGACTATGAGTGACATAAACATATAATAAATAATGATTCCTAGTAAGAAGATTAGGTCAAGCTATGATCCAAGAAGGTCTAAGTATCACATGGCATATCATGACCCCCAAGGAGTACCATACCTAGATGGAGTATTTCAAAAATCAATACTTTGGGAAGCTATGGAAATAATCCAAAATATCTAATGTGAACTAACATGTCTATGACTTAGAATAAAATGTAAAAAAGGATTTCTAGCCCAAACACCCACTGACATGCAAAGAGATGATCTAATGGAGATATTAGCCCTTTTAGACCTTCATGGCATGGTGTCAATGCTCAATAGCCTAATATTTTAATACAAGAGGAAGAAACCCATTAATGTATCAATCCCTAATATGGTATAAGGAAAAGGCTTTAGCATTACTTTAAATTTAGGATATTATAGGGAGTTAATATTAGATGTAAATATAAATGGTTGTCTATTATATGATATTTAGTAGACACTAGTGTAGAATTAAACATCCTAACAAGGGATGATTGGCATAAAATGGTTATTCTTCCCCTATGACCATCCCCCATGTGTTATTAATGGCAAATGAAACCAAGGCCTAGATCATGTGTATTATTCTTGATGATATCCTTAACATATTGGGTACAATATTTTGAGTGTAATTTGATATAATTGAAATCATAGAATATGATAACTACTTAAAAATTTCCTGGCAGATCCTGGTGCTTTGATAATAATACATATATTTATGTTCTTTAAGAGTGGGAATGATAATCTGATAATTCTATTATCCATTTACTAAGGGTCCATGTACATTGAAAGTGTTGATCAGGAGGAAAAGATCAATGATATTTATAATATAATTGTGTAGGGAGTACAAAGCTTGGAGCCAAGTGTAAAATTAATCTCACACTAAGATGAGAGACAACCAGTCTCCAACACTTAAACTATCACCCACAAATTATGAGTGAAATATTGTTATGAAGAATATGGGAAAAATTACAACTTCATCTATTCAATACCTCAGTATTAGCATACATTAAAAGCTATTCATGTCAACATAAAATCTATCCCACACAACCAAAATGATCAATTACCATGCACCATGTAAAAATCATTTATGTTTTACATATAAGTAGGTTCAATCTTTATAAGTTAGTTTGACTCAATAGTTACACTAATATTTATCCATATGTATAAGACTTAGAGGCTTATATCCCTAAATAGTAGGACCACATATGTGCCTTGGTTTAAATATTAATAATAAATACCATGCAATGGTGGGATAACTAAAATCCCAACATTCCAACATGGACTAATATAAAAGGATGTCATGCATTTCTAGTTTATCACTCTTAGAAGTTTCTAATATATAGCAGTAATATAGATGCTTAGGTGCATATTTGGTTCTATTAAGAAACTTATATGTGAATCCCTCCTTAATTATTGATAAAGCTTTGGGTCCATGGATGTTATTTGTCACTAATCACTTGGGCCTACAACTAGTATTTTTTGAATGAATTACATGGAAAAAATTATAATGGATTACACTTAAGGAAAGGTTTATGTAAACCTTTTCATTCTCTTCCTTCAACAAGGAGTTGTTCAATCATTTAAAAATAATGTGTCATGACACATTTCAAAATTATTCCATCATAGAGGAATGGGTTATGAAACTATATGGTGAGAAAGTGTTGGCCCTACAAAATTTATTTGAATAATTTAGTGTGCATAGTAATTATAACGAAGAGGATGATGTCATATTGATGGTGTGAAACTATTAGGACACAATATAAAAATAAAATATAGTTTATAATGTGGATAAATAACCATAAGAATGCTAACCCAATGACTTACATGTTGAAACTTCACAAGGAGAGTGGTACGTGGCCAATGCAAAATAAAAATAAGGCCAATGATATTGTGATCCTTTAGAGATGACCAAAGTGAACAAAGGCTCAGAGGAGGAAACAAATATCACTAACATTTGAGAATATTGTTTATATGTGGAGATGTCACACATTATTTAGATCTTATGCAAATATCAATACCTATTCCAAAGTATTTATAAAAAAATGAAAGATTTCAATCCTCTTTGTGAAAAATGAAGATCAACTTCATCTAAAGCACTAAGCCAGTGAATAAATGGCCATATTTAATGAATCCAAAACATTATGGAAAATGAAATATCAAAATTCACAACATGATAGCTTTAGGTGTAATCCACCTAGTAAAGGAGTCTTAATGGGTTAGCCCCATGGTAATCAACACTAATAAGGATGGGCACATTAATATATGTGTTGATTACTGCCTCCTTAATATGACATACAAAATAGACCTGTTTCTCACTCCCTTCACTTAGGACATTCTTAAAGGAGTGGAAATATTCAAGGAGTACACATTCTCTAATGGATTATATGATGAGTAAAATAAACCAAATAACACCTTTGAAATAGAGTGGAGCTTATTCACCTCCAATGTTATGCCCTTTGGTTTGAATAATCCCCCTGTAATCTTATCATAAATAGTAACTACCTCCTTATAAGTTTAAAGACTTCATTTTCTACTTTATCTAAGTGTATCTTAATGACTATATAGTTTATATATTGGTGAATAACCACCAAGAAATCCTAAGGCTCATGTTTAAGCACTCTCACTAGCTAAATATTTCTATTAATTTGAAAAAGTGCATTTTCACCACTCCTTTCGGCATTTTTATTGGTCATGTCATCTATAAATAATGTCTTATTATTGATACTAATAAGGTGGTGATCATTACTTAACTAGTGGACCCAAAAAAAAATTGGGGTATGTGTTCTTTCTTAATACATAATGGCTACTAATTTAATTAATCCAACATTATAAAAAGATCATTATGTTGCTAAATGAGATCCTATAGAAGAATAAACCATTCAATTGGGGAGAATCACAAGAAGAGGTGTTCGAGATACTAAATCAGAAATTAGATAACACACTAATCCTATAGTTCCATAACTATAACACTTCATTTCATGTCCATGTCAAATATTTAAAGATAACAATTACTATTATCCTAGGATATGTAGATGAAAATAAGACTAACCACCTAATCTACTTTATAAATTAGAAGCTCATGTTAGCCATGCACAATTACACCACCAGTGAGTGTGAGGATATAAATATTATTTCCACAATTCAATAGTTTTTATATTACTTGTTAACAATACCCTTTATATTCCTCAAATATCATGAGGCCTTAAAATACTTAATCACCAAGCTTATTCTCCATGGGTGCATTTTTTACTAGATAGTTATCTTCTAATAATTCTAATTTTACATGGTTTTTAAACCTATCTATAATAATTTTGGCCACAAACACTTATCTTGGATCACCAATGGAGAGGACATGCACTCGATTAAATATGATATCCCAGATGCCCAATTATACTAAGTATAGTGCATCCTAGAGGAACTTGCTAAAATTGTTGACTTACTCACATTTGGAGTGTCACTTAAGAACCTCTCTACCAAGGAGAATAAGTAAATATCCATTCACACCTCCCACTATCAACTAATTAGATTGTATATGTATAAATTATGTCATGATGAGATCTTATACTGATGTATTTTGGAACATGAGAAAGATGGGATGTTTTGGGAAACACATGAAGGTATCACTAGTCACCATTTTATTAGTGATAACACTACCTAAAAAATATACTATTTATTCTTTTATGGATAACAATATTAAATATACAACATACTACACATAAAAATGTGATGTGTGTCAGAGGACTGATACGCCTAATAATAGGGATTAAATGCCCATGATTCCCATCATTAGACATGAACATTTTTTGAAATGGATCATTGAATTTTTGGGTCTTATTACTACTATTATGTGGAGGAATAACATTTAATATATGTTGGTCCCATAACTCATTAAGTAGTATATTATTACCAACATGACATCCACCTAGGCATAAAGAGATTATTTTGTTGAGTAGTTAGCCTTTAGACATTTTGTATCTAACTAGGGGTTCTAATGCATACCTTATACTAGTTAGTATGTGGCTAACTATCTCCCAAATTTCTTGGACATATTCTAGGATTTTATAAGATGTGGTAGATGTAGTGTGAATTTTTTGAATTCATGGAGCTAATGGGTGTGATGACCAAGTTCTAACTCAACACTTAACATTCACCTTCCACCCTACCAAAGATATTCCTGAAGGATATTTAAGGAGCTTGAGTGAGAATAGGAAATGGGAAGAAAGAATTGTAATGGATCACTCATGAAATGAATCCTCTATAAACATTACTTCAATAAACATTAGGCTTAAAAATATTATGAAAGCCATGAAGGATCTATTTGTAAGTGCCCAAGCTCATATGTGAGCCTCTAGGTCATTAAGTATTATGAATTAAACATATACTTTCCTATGAACTCTATACTATGTTATGAATTTTGATTAATGATGAAGACTGCTACATTAAATATAATGTGTCTAGTTTATATATCTTTTTATATAGCTAATGGAATGTGTATGGTTGTTATGTAACACTTTTAATAAAATTATGTTAATAAATGTTCATGAATTTTATTTGTTCACATCTTTAATGGAGTCCTTGAAAAATTCTATGACATCACCTTCATTTTGTATAGAGAAAAAGTATAAGTTTTGTGCCAAGTATTTTTTTCCTTCTTAAGATTTCATGTCTATTATGATTTGTTTGAGTGAAAGCATTTGTTTGACCTCTTAAGCACCTATATGGCACTAGGATTAGTCCACAAAAGGGTTTTTCCTATGGATTTATCTAAATATTTAATTGAATGGATCAATTCCAAAGACTTGCACCTATGGATATATATAAATATTTAATTGAATCGATCAAGTCCCTTAGTTTAATCCTTACACCATGGAAAAACTAACCCAATTTGGGCCCAAGTTCCTTCTCATCTATGTTTTGGGTGAGCGCATAATGCCTATGCCTTATATGTATTGATGATAGTGCATCTAAGTGTTCAAATGTTGAGTTCAAAGGTAGTATCCCATGCTTCTTCCTAGTTATAATAAACTAAGAAATAACTAAACCCCTAATTAGTAACTAAAACATTTAGGTTTAATTTTTAAGAACCATGTTGAATTTTTTGTTAAAATGGTATGATAAAATGATGTATCAACTTTCCCTTAAAAACATCTAGTGTTGGCTAAAATAGGTGGAGGATATCTTTGTGATTAAGCATCCAACCTACAAAAGATAAAAGACAAGAAAATGGGTTCATCATAGCCTATATGATGACTTATATGAGGTATTTTCCTATGAGTTACTTAATCATGTGTACTATTGGTTGGCTACATATTCAACCCATGAAAGAATAATCTATGGATATCATTGTGAGTGGATAAAAGAGTGCCTAGAGAGGCATGAGACCCTAGATGATAATTGGACTAGAGTAGTGGATATATGGTGGCAAGGAGCTCTAAATAACTACATAAATACATACTTGAGTTCATAGTCTAAACATACTTGTTCCTTGAGAAAGAAAAGCACCAATTTTTGCACAAACCTAGAGGTACATTTGTGAAGGAATTCAACACATAGATCAAAATTATAATGGTGGATTATGGTTTTAAAACTTAGGGAATGGAAGGATAAAGTCCTTTCATGTATGAGAAGAACAAAGGGGGAGAATGGGATGTGTAAGTGAGACATAATGGAAGGGGATGAGAAAAATGACACTAGATAACTCAGAAGATAGACTTAAAATAGGATATGGTGCCAACTGATGGAAGACATAGAACCTCAAAGTGCTAAGAAAACCTATAGAGCATGGGAATGGAATGGGTAAGGATCTCTTGAAATATAGTAGCATGAGGATGAGAGATTTAATGAAGTGATGAATCAAGATCAATAATTGATATGTGTGGAATTTACATGGTTCATATAGAATATGGTGACTATAGATATGCTTGATGTGCCAAACACCTTTGAACCTCTAGGGCATGCTCATGTGTTGGATCCCACATTTGATGAAAGAATTAAAGTGTTTGTTGACTCTAATATTAACTTAGATATTAGACATTTTATAAATCTAGATTTCTCCTTTGTGATTGAATAGATTATTCCATATAAGGAGGTGAGATCAACTAACTCTAGACCATTACACACTAGCTCACCACAATAGAAGTTGAGTGTCAGAATAACAAATCAGCTAATTTCAGTAATGTAAGGTGTGTAATGTCCCATAAGAAGTATTCTACTATCATAATCAATTATAAAAACACCAATGACATCAAATATGCTAGCAGTAATGATGGGACTAGCACCTAACCCCATGGCTAGAGGCATTGGAGGACTTCCAATAAGATAAGCACTAGGGGGATAAGTGCCTCAAGTACTATATCCACCCCTACAACAAATATACTACAAAATGGATATGAACTTGCTAAAGTATTGTATCATGTAAAATGCTACATAACATATGCTAAAGTGTGAACTATAATAATGTGTGTGGGGCATAATCCAATCAGAGTGTAAGGCTACCTAATTTACAACCACTTTACTTGATCATGACCACACTTGGTATAGAAAATTTGATCTTGACTAGGTGATGGTTGACTATGATACCTTAAAAGATGCTTTCCTAAAGGAATTTGACATTCTAGAGTTTGAAAAATAGATAATTGCGATGTTAAAAGAGATTACCCAAGGATTCTCAAAGAGTGTGTACCTATATGATGAAAGGATTAAAACTCTCTTATCAAATCTCCCATATGATATTCACCCTTCCCAACATGTGTAGTGGTTCATTGGGGATTGATCATGTCATTATGAAGAGTGATTTCCATGAAGACTTTTAGAGACCCTCAAGAAGTGCTTGAAGTCATTCTTAGAGATAAGGAAATTGAAAGTGTATATACCAAGATCAGACCATTTATGGAACTAAAGATTACATATATGGCCTTCCATATCGAGAAAATCACCACCAGATCATCACATGATGCTCAAAGTGGACTATGGTGTATCAAATATGAAGTAGAAGGTTGTAATAGAGCTAACTAACCACAAATCAATGTGTGCACTGTTCTTCTAAGTTAAAAGGACTATTGAGAGGTTATTGACATCTAAAACTACCCTTTGTTAGAACTATATTATCGATTATTTGATGCATATACCTATACCATTACTAATTTTTAGGTTATTGATGAAATGTAAAAAAACATGGAAAGAGGTCCATGTAGGCCAAATCAATAGTTGAATCATTATCTAACTAAGGTAATTATGGATAGAGATAAAAAAACATAAGTTTCAAAATACAATGAGGCACTAGAGGTTGAGGTAGATGATATGGTGGTAGAAGGTTCCCACCATGATCATGTTATAAGTCTAGCTCAAAAGAGCATTATAAACATGACTTCCCTATACATCCCACATGTGGGTATTATTGAGGGTCTCAAAGGTCAAATAATACCCTAATCTATACAAAAATTTGACCCAAGGTAGGCCTAATAAAAGCAAGAGCATAAGAATGATAAAGTGTGAATAGAAGATAGGAAAATGGACCCCAAAAGTCTAACCTAAACACACAAAGATAATCAAGGTACAAAAAATAACTCATAGTGGATTTGCCACTCAACTTCTAGTTTCCCTAGTACCTTAGTTACACCTAGAATATGGAGATAAGGATCACAATGAGCACAATACATGACCTAAACCAAATGTTACACTATACACAAACCCAGTGCACCAAAAATATGTATTATAGTATGATATGAGTGTAATATAAAACCTAAAAGGGGAGATCTAATTAGTTTGATACCTAAAAGTATAGACTCTTGTCTCTTGTAAGAAGTAGGATAGCTAGGAAGATAAAGTACAAAAATTAACTGAGATCCTATGCCTCTTGTAGACAAAAGGAATGTTGTCACTATTAAATAACTTGCTCTTGGAGAATAAAATAAAAAATAAAGTTGAGGTTTCCATGCCACACATGAAGAGGATGCAATAATTTTTGCATACACAAAATGTTGAATATGACCAATAAATCCTAGCGAATGCCACTACTTATGGATGGTTTGTCTATGAGGTTCTTATAGACACAAGCATTGAGGTTAACATCTTGGCCAATAATTCCTAGGATAAAATGGGTAGGCTATCCTTTAGACCCTCCCCTCATGTACTCTTCATGGCCAATAAGACCTGCATGCATTATATCAAAATTTGAAAGAATACAATTTTAGATATCATGGGTGTCAAATTCCATGCTGACTTTGAAGTAATAAAGTTAGTAGAGCATTACTACTACCTAGTGATTATATGAAGGCCATTGTGTTATGAAAACAATGCAGATATGTGCCTCAAAATGTGATACGTGACATTTAAAAATGCAAATGAGAGGGTAGTTATACCCCTCTCAAATGACCAAGGACCCCCAATGTCAAGAGCTTGGACATCAAAGATGAGATCAACCACATCTATAACATCACAATGGAAGGCACAGAGACTCTAGACCTAAATGTTCAATGAATCCTCTCTTGGGAATATGGATAATCATCCTCAAACACCACTAATATTGCTTATGACTAATGGGTCAAGGAAGCATATGAGACCACTATTCAAAGGTATTGATTGTGCATAAAGTTACCAAAACTAATAAAGATAAGCTAGGTATATATTGATCATGCTTATAAAATATGGGTCCCTCAAACCAATAAAATGGGAAAAATAATATTTCTCCTTAGTAAGGGAAAACTTTTAGTTCTCCTAATATATTAAGGGAATAATCTAGTGGAAGACTATGTTAATGACCTTAAGTTATTCATACCAAAAGAGGTGGATAGAATTGGTGCACTAATATACACATTAAAGAGTAATGAAACTCATTGGTGGGTAGTGAAAAATCCCAGGTTTCCAACTTGGAAAGATGGTAAGGTAACTATTTTCAATAGATTTAGAAAGAGTAATGAGGACCTAGACATTTCATCTTAATTTAGTGACTCTAACCCTATCACACATGTACATATTTGTAAATAAATATGGACTATTTATGGTGAGAATGCCCCAAGAAACCTATGGGTGGACACCTTATATAGGACCTTGAATTTTTGGACATAGGCATTGTACATATTCAATTAGATACACCCTATTATATCTAATTGGGATGCCCTTAAGGTGCAGTTTATTCACATATTATCCTCTTCCTCTCAAAAATTTTAATTAATTATGCCATTATAGGTAGTTTTAATGTTAGTGTTTAATAACATTGCAATATTAGAGGAGTGCCTAAAAGACATGTTAAACAAAAAATGATTAGCGCTCCAAACATTATTCAAAGAGAAAACTCTCAATAGTGACTCTAGTGATGAAGATGATGACACTTATAAAGTATGCAACTAAAAGAATTTTATAGGCAAAAGGAAGTTAACACACCAATTTAAGGATAACATTCTATAATAATAAGACCTTACCTATCTTTAGGTAGAAACAATTAAGGTCAATAGACAAGTTGAGGATTCACACTAGGAAAAGAAGTAACCCTATCGAGTGTTGTTAAGAACTACCAATGTAGATATTAATTTAGAGGGGAGACTAAAAATTATGACCCTGGGTGCCTATTAGTCTAACACTAAACTAGCATGTATTGTGGATATATTAAAGGAATTCCAAGACTTGTTCCTTTAGAACTATAAGGATATGAAAGGTGCACACCCATCCCTTGGGAAGATGAGCATCAAACTAGTTGATGGTGCAAGACCCATAAAAAAGTGGCCTTACATGATGAACCTTAATCTTTGTGCCAAGGTCAAAATAGAGATCAATGGCATTATAGCAACTTGCATCATCGAACCAATGTAAGAATATGAATGGTTTAACTCTATGGTCATCAACATCAAAAAATATGGGCACATCATAGTTTATGTCAACTACATACTATTGAATGTCACCTACATGACTGACCCATTTTCAACTCCATTCACCAATGAAGTATTAGATGACATCATAGGTAATGAGATATACACCTTTACTGATGGTTTCTCAAGATTCCATCAAGTCTATATCAAGGAGGAATAAAATTCCAAAACCACCTTTATGATTTAATGCAGTTGTTTTTCATACAACATTATGCCCTTTGGGATTAATAATGTGCTAGTTATGTTCTCCTGAGTGGTTATCACTGATTTCAAATAATTCATTCACAATTTCTTTCAAGTATACTTAGGTGATTAGATAGTGTATGGGTTAGTGAAGGACCACTATGATAACTTGTGCCTTATGTTTGAAAGGTATAGGCAATTAAAAATTTCATTAACTATCAAGTAGTGTGTTTTTTCAATGCCATTTGGCACTTTTCTTGGGCACATCATCTACAAGGATGGTTTGCTCATTTATCTAGAAAAGATTGAAATCATCCTTCATATCCATACCCAATAAATGCATAAATATGTTCACACATTTGTTAGACATTATGGGTAATATAATAACTTCATAAGGAACTATACCAAGATGAGGCACCACTAGAATAACTCTTGGAAAAGGATGGATCATTCTATTGGGGCATAGAGTAGGAAGATGCTTTTGAGACCCTAAATCTCAAACTAGTAAGTGCATCAATACTAAAATTTACAAACTAGGAAACTCCCTTCTATTTCCATGTTGATGCCTCTAGTATCCTAATCGACACCATTCTTTCACAACAACACAAAGGGAAAATGGATCATCCTATTTATTTTGTAAGCAAAAATCTAACCAAGGTAGAACAAAACTACACCATAATTGAGCACAAGACATTTGACATGGTTTATTCCCTACAAAAGTTTTGATAATATTTTATGGTGACCCCCTTCATATTATTCATTGATCATGATGAACTTAATTATTTTGTGAACAAGCCCATTTTTCATGGGCACATTTTCTTATGGATTGTTTTGTTTCAATAATTCCAATTCTCTATTGTAGTAAATCCTATAAAATAGAACTTTTGCCTAGACCATCTATCCCACATCAACTCTGGAAAAGTTGTAGTGCTAATAAAAGATGATATTATTGATACACAACATTATAGGTTTTAGTGCATCCCATAATACTTGGTATAGATAACCACATTTTTGACCTCTAAATATGTGCCTTAGACCATGACTACTAAAGAGAAGAAGCAACTCATAGTCTGTGCTTCCCCTTTTCAAATCATTGGTGGGAAATTGTATAAGTTAATCTAAGATGAGGTCATGCACCAATATGTCCTAGAGCATGAATGTGACTTAGTAATTCAATAAGTGCATGAAGGGATTATTGGAGGCCATTGTGATGGAGATGTTACAGTGTGTAAAATACTACGATTAGGCTTTTGATGTCCCACTCTATTTCATGATGCAAAATAATATGATAAATCTTGTGACATATACTATTTCATGGGAAAACCAAACCACTGGTATGAGATGCCTCTCATCCCAATTCTTTCCCAAGTGCCATTTTAGAAGTGGGCCATTGAATTTTTTGGACCTATCACTCCTATAGTAATGTGAATAGGTGCAAGATACATTCTAGCTACCATAGATTACCTCACCAAGTAGGATGAAGTATTACCAACCTAATATTATATAGCCACCACCATAATAAGATTTATTTGAGAGAATATCATTAGTTTCCATGGATGCCCACTTATATTTACTAGTAACCATGGCACACACTTCATAAAAAAAACCATTTAGATCCTAATGATTGAATATATGGTGGCATGCCATAATATAATACCTTACCATCCCTAAGAGAATGGCACCATAGAGGCATTTAATAAAATATTAGGAATGTGTCTCAAAAAAATATGTGATGTTGGTCATAAAGGCTAGGATGACCATGTGTTAGTAGTATTATTGTGGTCCTACCACACTATGTAAAAGTGCATAAATGAGACTACACCATTTCAATTAGTGTTTGGCATAGAGGCCATTTTACCTATGGAATTCCTATTTATTTCATTTCACATCATTCATATTGGTCAACTAGATGACCACAAATCCTTAGGTGCATACTTGGAAGACTTTAAGTGTTTGGATGAGACATACACCCAAGCACGTTAGAACTAGAAGATATGAAAGGCATGATAAAAGGTATGGCATGTTAAACACATCAAGTGCAAGGTATTTATAGAAGTTGTATTGGTCTTGATATATGAATCCAAGAACATCAAACACCTAGGCAAGTTGTAAATTAGGTGGATGGGACCTTATGTCATCCACAGTATATTGGAGACTAGTATATTAAGACTACACACATTGATGTGTGAAATGATCCTTGGGCATTTAAATGACAGCAAATTGAAGTTATAAATTCACTAGGATGGTGTTTATGCCACCTAACACTAACTTCCTAGTCATAAGTCAGTTTATTGGTTTTGACCATAACAAAATTTGTCTCGAGCCAAATCTTTCCTTATTTTGTTTCTTTTGTGTTGAGTAAAAAAACGTGGTGCTTTCAGGCCCATAAGAGAACTCTTCTAGCACTTACACACATAAATATAGTTAGGTGAGTTGAGCATGGTTTGTTTTTAAGTGCATGAGTATAAACATCTATGTTTATAGGTACAAGTGAATTTTACCAAAGTTAGAAAGAAAAAACTTCCAATTGACAAAAAAAATCACATAAAATGTTCATGCTTAAGAGATGAAGAGGAGGCATGAAGGTGCTAAAGGACCAGTGTAAGGATTTTTATGTGATCGGGAAGGCTAAATCAATATACATGAAAGTGAAGATAAAAAAAAAAAATAGAGGCACACTTGAAAGGAAGCACAACACTAAGAAGATATGGAACCTTGGAAGATGAATCACGTGTATGTGGAGAACTTCACCTAGGTTATCATAAGAGTGCCCAAGGTCACACCAAGTTAAACAAAGTGCATGATAATGACCATTTTGATAGATGAAACCCACCCAATGATTGTTGGGAAGTGAATTTTTGAATCACCTATCACTTCATTGAATAAACTATTAGTAAAGATAATGTTATGATAGTGAAAGAACAAATATCCACATTAAATGAGCATTTTTGGGTATATTCTAATAGATTTCATGGGTTTAGAAGATATTGAGAATACAAATTCCACCTACCATTAAAGAGGTAGCTAAAAACATCATATAAATGAGTAGATGGATGAGGTAGTAAGGTTGCTATCATTTTCAAAGAATTTTGAGAAGACCAAAGAGTCATAGATATTAAACCTAAAAAATGTTACCTAAAAAAACTAGTCACCCACAAGCCCCCCCCTCCCAAGTGAGAATGAAATACCACAAATAAGATTACATTTTACCCTAAGTTGAAAAGGAGGTGAGTGGAGAAAAATTAGTAGAGAAATAGGGGAGTACAAGTTTAGTATAACAACTAGGCCACCATTAATTGGAAAGGAAGATCAAGATCCAAACACATAATTTTATTTCTTGTGACTATAAAGAAGTACCAAGAACAATTTAGGGCTTCAATAGAATCAACCATCTATTTTTCAATAGTAATAAGTTTATGATGGGAAATAAAAGGCTAATCAAGGTCCACCATAGTTTTATACGGATGTAGAGAAAGTGTCAATGAATAGATAAGTAGTCACCATAACACTAGAGACACAAATGTTGGAAGGTGTGAGAATTGTAAAATTAGATCCATAAGCAGGCATAAAAATTGCCTATAGAGAGATGGGATACCCCCATAAGTCATGGTGGTGGGAAGTGGGTGTCCTTTATGCATATGTGTAAACTAAAGGACTACAACCATAGGATAGGAAATAATGTGCAATAATTAAACAAAGACTGTATGGTAGACATGGGAAAGAAGACAAAGGTAGGTGTTTCACTCTTCAAAGTCTCCATTAGAGACAAATTGGTAACCGTGAGAACCATGAAACTATTTGAGCTATCAAGCTTTGGTAAAATATAAGACTTGGTGAATTTCCTCCTCTTGAGGGTACATGGAAACCAATTAAAAATTTTAAGATGGTACATGAAGATATCAGTGAGCCTCATTAGTAAAATAATAGGGCTACCTAGTGTAAAGTCAAACATTTATGAGATGATGGAGGATGAGGTGGAGGTTGAAAGGGTCACAAAAATCCTAGGCTACTATAGTTTAGGGTTTGATTTCCTTATTAATGATATCTAAGACCCTATAATAAGGTAAATGGTGCACCTTGTGAGTGATAAACTATGCTCTGGTGACTAGTGGTTTTATACTAGCAAGAACTTGTGCATTGTCACCACATGGTGTAAGGTGTGAAATTCAACATCTCTAAGTTTGTTACTAAGGAGATAGTCAAGAATGCATAAGAGTGCCATTGAGTGAATGAAACCTTTTTATGAGGGTATTTATTGATTTTGATGGTAATGGAAAAAATAGGTGTGTTAGATAGCTATGACAACTACCTATGGGTATTCCCACCCAACCATGATTCCCCTATAATAAGGTGCCTAAACTTAATTTTCCCACCCAAGTTATCACATAAGTATAATACTAGGGTGTAATGGTGGTTTCAAAGGTATATAGAATCCTTTGGGAAGGATTGGTACATCCCTTAAGAATTGACCCAATAATTAGTGGGAATGGTAACCTTTACCATGACATAACATTTTTGTGCGATGCACCTAGCGCTCATATATAGGAACCTATCAAGGTGGCTTTGGTTTCCTTACACATTCTCAGCCAAGTATTTTATGGGGGTGCTAAGGATAATCCCCAAAATATAATATATTAAGATCTAGATTAAGGCCATGGATCATGACAAAATCATGATGATGTGCTAGTTTGTGTACCTCAGATCCAAGGCCACCAAAGATGAGGAAGATGACACCAACATGATGGACATCCATCCCCTCCATAGAGTGATAATAAATGGGAGGATATTCAACCTCTATTATGAAATAAATTCATGTAAGAAAGGTGGAAATATTATAAAATATGATGATCACCCCTTCCTAATCAATGATTAAGGTAAAGTTATGCCAAAGTTGTAGGAGAAGACACTCTAAAGGAAATAGGGTGAGAATCTAGAATAAATCATAGAGTGCATTTAGTGAAAGATTATCTTTAAATAATTAACTATGCTCCCTAACTACAATAATTGCATGAAATTTACACATGAGAGTTCTCCTTCTAGAAAGAAGCACAAGAAAAAGACCAAGGGATGTATAATGTTACCTACTATAACTTTTGTAGATATATAAAAAAAGGTGACACTCATGCTCATTATAAAGGACGAAGACTGAGTGGGGACCTATATCTTATAGATAAAAGAAGGAGAAGAGGAGATAATCACCAAGAATATGTATTAATACCTATAAAACAACATGACTACTATGCTTTATGTTATAGAGTAAATGATAAGCCTAACATCTAGTGCCACTTTCCTAAAAATCCCTTAAAGGAAACCAATTCTGAAATCTAACAAGGAGGCCTCCCCACCATCTCCATAAATATTTGAGGAGAAAAGAGTGCCTTATAAGAAGATGGGATTGAGCAAGGAAAATATCAACAAGGTGTTGGTTCTTGAAGAGAAATGGATGCTTGCCTAAGAAAAGAAATTTGCCAAGTTATATATAAGTGCCCTAAATATTCCAACAAGTGTAGGACTAATAGTTGAAGTGGTCAGGAAATAACTAAGTAAACCACTAATAAGGTAGAATAAGATATACAAGTGGCACACCCAAGTAGTGAAAAGGTTGCTAAAGAAAAATAAGGTGATACTAGCACCTTAAAACAATAAACAAAGATGGTGGAGGAACCCCAATAGCAATAAGGTGATGTTGGTGTTAAAGGAATTTCCTTGTAGGTAAGTATTGAAAAATCCTAGGATGAAGAATTAAATGAGGGGGAGAAGTCTAAGGAAGAAACCTTGAAATATCAAATAAGTGAGTCTTCAAAAGAGAGCATTGAAGGGAGTAGTGTCACCAATGAAGAGGAGGAAGTGAAAATAGAAAAATTCATCATTGAGAAGGATGGAAATAAGATGAATATAAGAGAGATGGTGTAAAATAATAATGTGGAGGAAGATATCTATGTATATTATAATATGCCCCCTAAGCTACCACGATCAGGACATGCAAACAAATATTGTTTAGGATAGAACACTACATGGATGAGCCCTAATTTGAGGTGTCTAGAGTGGCTAATTTGATATTAGAAGAGCTTTAAGAGGGGTAAGAATCCCTCATTATTAACCTTCATTTCATGAACCTATTCCAATCTAGGAATGTGTTGATAATAATGGCCATAAAAGTTGAACACTGAAACATCATTAATGATGACAAGGTGAAAAAATGGATAAAGATCCTCAAAGAAGCAAAGGATAAGGTGTAGACTAATAGATTCAATCTATAATAACTATGTTAGCATATGGAGGTGATCTAACCATCTATTTTGGTTATCATCAACACTTAAAACCTTTTAGATGTTGATAATATTTATGTGTTGGTGGAGTAGATGCTCCCAAGGTTAACACAAGAGCCTACACATGAAGAAGAAAAATATCCCACCATCATATTATATAAAGAGATATATGACAAGATCTAAGATGTAAAAAAACTCTTCATAAAATTTTAGGAGGGAATAGAGGAAGAAGATACCATTTTATTATGTTTCTCCAACCAAGCCTCACTAATAGGCATGCACTTAAAGTAGGTGAAAGAGGAGAAGGAGAAGTTGATGGCTCAAGTTTACTTGACAAGGAAGTCATAACAAAGACAAATCATGGGGAACATTAATGCATTTAACAACTAGATCAAGGATCAAGAGTAAAATATAGAATCACTCTTCCATGCTCTATAGACTAAGTCCTATGAGAAAAAAGAGATATTTGATAGGAGTGTGGAAAAGATGAAATCCAATATTGAGGCCTTTTATATAGACTGGAGAAAATGGATGTACTTAAAATCACATATGTATCTACCAAGATAGATATCATTGTATAAGAAATCAAACTCACCATTAAGGGATCTAAAGACTTCATCACCAAAATCAAGGGGAATTCACCTGAGTTCTATAGTCTCAAGATCTTGATAGCCTAGTTTAAAGATGGGATAAAGATTTTTATGAGGTAATGTTGGTCCCATAACTATTTTATTAGTAGATTAATGCAAAAATGACATCCACCTAGGCATGAATGGATTATTTTATTGACTAGTTACTGTTTGGGCATTTTGTAGTCACCTAGAGTTTGTAGTTCATACCATGCACTAGATGATAGGAAGTTAACTATTTCCTAGATTTCTAGGGCATCATTTAGGATTTGGTGAGATGTGGTATCTGAAATGAAAAATTTGTGAAGTCATGCAGCTAATAGGTATGATGATCAAGATTTTTCTCATCACTCAGCTTGAACCTTTCACCTTGGTAAAGATATTATTGAAGGCTTTTTAAGGAGATCAAGCTAGTATCAGAAAGGGGGAGAAATAATTTTAGTGGATTTATGGTAAAATGAATCCTCTTTAGATATTACTTTAGTAGCCATTAGGCTTAACAATAGTATGAAAGCCATGAAGGCTCCACTTGTAAGTTCCCAAGCTTTTCTATGAGCCTTTAGTCATTAAATATTATTGAATGAACATATAATATACTATTAACTCTATACTCTATTATGAATTTTGATTAATTATGAATATTATTACATTAAACAAAATATGTCTAGTTTATGTATCTTTTTATATAGCTAATGAAATGTGTATGGTTTTTATGTAACATTTTCAATGTAATTATGTTAGGAAATATTCATTCATGTTACTAGTTCACATATTTAATGGAGCCCATATAAAAAAATGTGATGTCACCTTCATTTTGTATAGAGAATGAGTATAAGTTATATGCCAAGTATTCATATCCTTGTTAAGGTCACATGTCTAGTATGAGTAGATTGATTGAAATCATTCTTGTGACCTCTTAAGTGACTATACGAAACTAAGATTAGTCCATAAAAGGCTTGTGACTATAGATCTACCTAAATATTTCATTGAATAGACCAAGTCTCCTGGTTGAAGCCTTGTGTCATGACATACTGGCCCAATAAAAGCCCTAGTTCCTTCATATCTATGTTTTAGGTGAGGGTATAAGGCTTGTGATTTATGTGGATTGATGTTAGTGTATTTTAGTGTTCAAATGTTGATTAAAAATGGAGTGTCCCATGTTTTTTACATTTTTTCTAACATACGAAGCTCTGACTATAGTTACAAGGAGAAGCCTACCAAGATTTTAATGAATTAGAAAATATAATGGCTTAAAAATCAGTCCAATAATGCAAATAGAGGGATCAAAGTAGGACCTTATGGTGCTCATGAGCATGCAACGGCATGGAAAATATTGAAATATATATATATATATATATATATATATATATATATGTATGTATACATATATAATATACATATATATATATACATACATATATATACATACATATATATATATATATATGTATATACATATATATATATATATATATATATATATCATAGCTCTAAAGGATTGAGCAAATGGTGAATTATGAAAGCCTTAGAGTCTAGACCATCACTAGGATGTCTTCTAAAAACAAATGGACTAGCCTATTTGAGCATTTAATAAATTCACCTAAAAAATCAATGCAAGCCAAAATATTGAAGCACCATGGAGTTATACATACCATGATCATCATCTACAAGTTTCATGATTATATGAGTTCTTTAGCTCAAGTCATGAAGCTTCAAAGTTAGACCTCTAGAGTAAGATGTATGTACAAACATCAAAATAAAGATCAAGCAAAACAAACCCTTTTGAGCTGAAATTTGATGATTACATGAAAAAGAATTATGGTTGCGTGAACGTAATTTGATGGGAGTGTAGACTTCAATTTTGATCTCATGAAGTATCCATTGGATTTAAAATAGTGGGTCTTATAATATCTAACCATCCAAATTACATTGTATATCTTGATCTGACAGTGTGAGATGAGTCAAAAGGTAAAGGATATTGAGCTGTCACCATGTGGAAAAATAAAATAAGGTGACAAATTGAAAATAGGATCCTAAAATCAAAGTGGGATTGACATGTGGCACAAACATAGAAGTTAATATACTAATAGTGAATTGTAAGAGAAAATATAGAACTACCAAGTGCCACTATCGTAGATATAGTTCACAAGTCAAGGTCAAGATCTATGGCTCTCACTTGAATGTATTTATCAAGATTAGTGGTGCATGGATAGGTTAGTGAGTCAATGATCGAAGTCATATTTCATGATCAATAAAATTTAAGGTCAAGAAGCTAAGGGACTTCCTAGAAATCAAATACATGACCAAGGTCAAACCAAGGCAAGATTTTTGAAGATGATATGCCAACATTGAAACTTGATTAAGTGTCATGAAGCAAGCATAGTGATGTAATCAGGTAGAAAAAACATAACAAACTATCATAAACGATAAATATAGGCCTCTAACTTGAGGGTTTATGTCGTAAATGGATCCTTTTTGTGACTATGTTCTCCATTATTAGAAGAATGATCTAGAATTTCAAAGGATGCCATGAAGACATACACATGGACTCTAATGGTTTCATCTTCAGGACCAACTACATGAAAGGGACCCTTCTCACCACTATGCTCACCATGACAAACTAGTTAGGAGAAATTAATAACAAGATAAGATTCTAGTAGACTAGCCTAGTTGTTATAGCTATATAGATGGAAAAACTTCACTCAGAATAATTTGACCCCACCATTTCAAAATGAAGGAACATTAGTTTAACTGTGTAACCACTTTAAGTAACTTGGATCAATGAGAAGGGTTTGAATGAGCATAATTTGTGGAGGTAGTTTTAATTTCATTTTAAATGGATTTAAGCACATTTTATTCCCATTTGAGGGCCAAAACTCCCTCTCTCTTTCTTCCTTTCTTTTATAAATATAGCCTTTAAACTATCGATGATCATCCCTTAGGATGGTATGACTAAACTCTACCAAAAAATTGTATTTTATACCTCTTAGAGTAATGAGAAAGGCACTTTTTTAGTGTTTTGTTAATCTATGTTAGAATTTTTGTGTTTCCTTGATATTTGAAGTGGTCTAATCCTCCCCTTGAAAATTATAAGCTTCACCTAAATGTTAGAAACTTTCTTTAGAGGTCATATAGTGTGTCTTAGTGTTAATATTTTAAGGATATAGTGGAATGTTGAATTTAAGTATCTTCAATTAGACCTTATTTTCATTTCTCTCTAGTATTAGTGTATCAAGACGACCTCTATATGAAATTTTGTTGCTTAAAATTTATATTAGACACTACATTAGGTCATTTTATAATCCATTAGTGTGTTAAAGACTCAAATCTTAAGAGTGGATATGACAAACTCATGATGCATCACCACAAGCTAGATAGGTTTAATTTATGAAATTTCTTGACTCTTTTCAACCCAACTAGATTTAGGTTTTATAAATATAAATCTAAATTTTGAAATCTGAGGAGCTAGCCTCATTAAAAAGAATAGAGGTTTGACCCTATTATAAGATACCCATAACCTAGGTACATTCCCATGTTGAGCTAGATTTGGGTAAAGGACCTAAATAATCCATTACCCAACTAGGGTGTAATCTATATCCCTAATATTTTTGGCATGCTCAGTGGACCAAGGTCCAAGAAAGTGTAAATACTCTTGGTGTGTTTTTCCTCTAATAAGATTTTTGAAGCAAGCAATCTAGCACCAATTGAAACTATGAATGATAAATCCTATTTTTAAGTAACCCAGGTATATCTCATTGAAGTTTTGATCAATCTTTTACATTTCATTTGATACATGAGGTTGACATGAATGGATATGGTGAATATCCCTACCACAGACCTCCTTATCCACCTTGTTATGAACCATAATATACTCCCCAACATTGCTATAAAAATGGATATTATTATTATGATAAATGTAGCCCTATTGTACTTTATTTACCTCTCCATGTGGACACCATGTTATTTGGCATACCTATGAAAAAGGCTACAAATATACCTATCAAGAAATGCATCCCTATTAGTCCCAATATGAGCCCTATCAACCATACCATGATGCCTATGAACCTCAAGAGTAATTCTATGAGAATTGTCATGAGGAATAAGATGCTTACATGAATTATATGTAAAGGTATTACAAGGTAATACATAGATTCCTATAGGTTATAATGTAATAAAATGAAGTTGGTTATGATCCCCATCATTACCCTCTTCTTCCTTCACTTTTTCAATCCTATATCATGCCTTTTTGGCATCTATACCATCATTACTAGATAATGAAGATTAATTGAGTATATGGGATGATGAGAATGATGTGCTCCATGATTATCTAATATAATGGTTGAGAGTTGTTTCCCAAAATCATATGTAGGAGTTGGATTCATTTGAAGAACTAGAAGGGACTCAATGGGAGATCAAGGAACAAATGGACTTGGAAAAGAAGTGCCTTCAATGTCCAATAGATAGACTGGGTATGTAGTAGGACAAAGATCTCAAAAATTAACATTTTACTATTGAATAAACTCAAGTAAACTATTGGCAAGATGAAACTCTTGCTTATGTAGGTGTTTCCCTTCTAATCAGCCTAAAAAGTCACTTCTCAATTATCTCACTAGTGTTTTTCTCTTTCCTAAATATACTCACAACCCCTCTCCTACCCCTCACACTTCATATCCAATTCATCAAACCCTAATCACATCTCATCCTTCACATTATATTACATCTCCTTCATATGATTTCATCTTGAGAGAAGCAAACAAAGAGGAGCAAATCCAAGCCAAGGCTTAACAAGGAGGAAATCACCATATGAATCCCCCTTGGTGACCATGAGTGTAATATTTCCTTATCATATGAAAAGAAACACATTGAAGATATTTTTTTAGCTATTTATGAAGAATGTGGCAAAGACTTGAAGAGAGAAGAATTTGAAGAAGACTCCATGTCTAATCATGAGGTTGCACATGACCATCTTATGAATGAAGTGGAGTGTACTATCAAGGAAGAAGCTCATGTAATTCCTTAATAATTTTCATTCCTAAGAGAGTCTCGCAAGACTACAATATATTAAATAACTCTTGAAGATGGCATTCATGAGGAAGATGATTTTTGATAGAATTCCAATGCCATATGCAAAGAGTTTTATAGGTTGCGTAAATCTCTTTTTTCTCCAAGAGATTATATATCTAATGACAATGTTAATAATTATACAAATGATCATGTTTACAAGTATTCCATCATGCATAAAATATGAAGGTCATTATGTCGATCAGGAATATACTATCATAAATAAATCTGATGATGTTTGTCTCCAAGAGATTATGAACATGGATTTTAAAATCAAGGTAGAGGTTGAGGTTCAACAAGAATAGTCAAGAGACCCACTTGATATTGAGCCATATTAAAATGTATTGGATCATGAAGAAGAACAATATCTTGATACTTTCAAACATCAAGCACAATCTATCAAGGAGAAAATCAATGCTGAGAGGATTTTCATATTTTGAAACTTGTACATTAAGGGCCAAGTAATTGAGATGGTGGAGAAAAGATTTTCCATGGAGGACAGAGATGATTGGTAGCTACAAATTAATCCCTTTCAAGATCTTCAATATCCTTGCTAATTTGAGGGTTAAGTACTTGATAAGGTCGATAAAGAGTTTCCCATGGAGGAAAATAACCAAGATTAGGTAAAATATGTAAAGCTCCTTGATGAGATTGAAGAACTTGTAGCTGAGAAGAAGACCAACCTCATTGAGAGCAACATGGAAAAATGTATCTTTTCTTCAACCACCATTGGAGGTCATGATTGAGGAGCCATATGAGAGAATTGGGTTTTTTGTAGATGCAAAAAGAGTTCATTTCCATAAGTAGCCTTTTTATATTATCTTGGTTCTCACTAAACATCATGCCAATGAATTTGTCAAACAACATGATGAAGATAGAGGTATCAATATCAAGAATCAAAATTTACATGTCTCATTAAAAACTTCACGTCATAAAGCAAGAGAGTCTTCAAACTTCCCCTTTGATCCTAAAGGAATTTTCATCTCATGTTTGTTAGTGTTTGAAGTAGTTTGTTTAGGTGTGTGTGTTTCTTTTCTTGTTTATTTGTGTTTAATAAGTGCTTTTAAGCATAAGGGTGGTTTTATATGTTGATATTTCTTTTATTGTTTGGTCTATTTTGTTTTTTTTGTTGTTTACACACCCCCATTACACAAAAAAGTGTTTCCAAAATTCAAGAAAAGTCTTTTTATAAGTAGCATTTCATTTGTTTTGTCATCTTAAACAAGCTTGATCAAAGTCTAGGTCTCATAACTAGTAGGTTGGTCAAGCCAACTAAGTCACTAGAAGTGTTGGCCATTTTGGCCCACATATCAAGATTTTTTTGTAGTTAGAAAGAGAATCCTAGTAGGGTAATAATGAATTAGAAAACCTAATGGCTTAAAAATGGGTCCAATAATGCAAATAAATGGATTTGAGTAGGATCTCATGGTGTTCATGAGCATGTAGGGGCATGCACTAGATTTACAAAGTCTTGAGAGATAATTAGATCTCTGATGGGTTGAACAAAGGGTGAATTATGCAACCTTTAGAGACTAGACCATCACTAAGATTTATTTTAGAAATAAATAGACAAGCCTATTTGATAATTTAATAAATACACCTCAAAATATTGTGTGATCCAAAATATTGTAGCACCATGGATTTTTACAAACCAAGATCTTCCTCTAAAAGTTTCATGGCCATGCGAGTTCTTTGGCTCAAGTTATGAATCTTTAAAGTTGGACCTAAAAAGTAAGACATCCATGTAAATGTCAAAATAAATATCATGTAAAAGAAAACCTTTTCATATTAAATTTGATGATTGCAAGAAACATCAATGATAGTTATACGAATGTCATTTGATAAGAGCATGGATGTCAAATTTGATCTTGTGAAGTAACCATTAGATTTCAAATAGTGGGTCCCAATAGATCTATTAGTCTATGTTACATCATACATCTTGATCTAATGGTGAGAGATAAATCAAAAGGTCAAGGATCTCTAGAGGCCACCACATAGAATAAGCATTAAAGTTGATAGACTGACAATAGGATCTTAAAATCAACTCATAATTGACATGTGGGTCAAGCATGGATGTTGATAGACCGATAATGGATCCTGAGGGAAAACACAAGACTACAAAGTGACACTAGCTTGGATAGAACTGACAAGGCAAGGGCAAGATTGATGTCTCTTACTAAATCATACTATTCAAGATCAATGGTGTGTGGATAGGTCAATGAGTCAATTATCTAACTCATGGTTGATGACCAAATAAATTAAAGGTTTATAAGTTAAGGGACTTCTTGGAAATAAAACACATGATCAAGGTCTAACCAAGGCAAGCTTTTGAAAGAGGATATGCCACCATTAAAACTCAATCAATCATCATGAAGTAGACACAGTGATGTAGTCAAGTATAAAAAACATAAGGGACCACCATTTAGGCTAAATATGGATCTATGGTTTGATGGTTTATGGCATAGATGGATATTTCAAAGAATGTGGAATAAATTAAGATTTTAACTTCACTTATATATACTAAAAATAATAAGAGCACACAAATCTCTTACTAGGGGTGGATTAGTTATCCCACATAATTGGTAATAAGAGGAAAGATCTAGAATAATGCTTATTAGAGCTCCAAAGGAAGATGTTAAATGAAATAGGCATCCTTTAGGAAATTTTAAGGGAGGTTATTAAGAGGTTAGATAAGATAAAACAACACTTATAATTTCTTATAGATCAACCTCAAATTTTAAGGGACTTGGTGCCAAAATAGTTCTTATTTTAGATACTAATCACTTGCACTCTACATGTGATTTGAATTTTAAGGATAATTTATTAAAGACACCCCATAATTATTTGGATTGGTAACCTAAAATTTACATCTATATATTATTTTCCCTTACCCATTAATCAATTCTTGATAATCTTATAGACAATTTTTGTAACTAAGTTTGGTTGTGTGAAAAAAAAGATGAACAAGTTGCTAAAGGATAGACAACCAAGTTATTTGGGGTTGTGTTCACCCCATAATTATCCATACTAGATCCCTTGTACATGATCCAAAGTATCTAATGGTAGACACCAAATTACTATGAAAGAGAGATGTGGCACACAAAGCACACTCTATCTTAGGCTCACGTACCAAACAATGGTTTCTAACTAATCATGATGGTAGATAATAAAACTAGTCCCTATGAACAAGTGAGAAACTAGTATAAGAAAGATGCATAAGACCCTATGTGATCAAAATCCAAAATTAAAATCATGGAGAATAATGATGTAGTTTATTGTTGATAATAGGAGTATGAAAAATAGCTATAAAATGGTGGCACACAATAAAGTAGCTAATTCGAATTTGAACAACACATTAATTACCAAATGAGTGGGACAAAGGTAATTAACTACTATATTATTATAGGTGAGTTTCCACAAACATATAGATCTATTCAAATGCCTAAAAATGGAAGAGAATAATAAAGACAAAGGGATAGGAGAGTTGACATTCAAGTGTTTTAAGGTTATAAGTATAATGTTTAATAATCATTTTAGACATGTTTGTGTTATATTTAATAGTAATGTGATATGTTATATTTAAAAAATGATGTTATTATCTTCATATGATTTTAATTTACTTCTTTTAATTAACTTATAAACCTTTATAATAATGCATATATAAGGTAGATGTGTTATTATTAGTGTGATTAATCCTATTAAAGTATGGGTCCTAAGTATAGTATTATAGGGAGATGATGGATAAATGTATTCTTTTAGATTAATTTATTTCCAATTAATCCTGACCTAGTCTAATTATATCTCTTTATTCCTTGGGTGGGCATGTAATCTCAAACTCACGTGAGATGGTAGTGTAGAATGTGGGAAAGTTAAATTTTAGATCATGTGGGAGGACTATCATTTTGGTTACCACTAGACTAATATAGTTGGATATACCAAATACCTTGTGCATGCTATAAAATATCCAAGATCTATAATTGAATTCCTATGAAAGAGATATGGCATGAAAAGGACATTTTATCTTAGGCTCTTGTACCCAATAGGGGTTTCTAGCTATTCACAATGCTAGTTGATAGAGTCAGTCTACTGATGTGGGTTTTATACACACTTTATAAACCTTATTAGGTAGCCTCTAACATTTTAGTATCTATGAACTAAATTCATATCAAGGCATAAGTTATGGGGCATTGGTTTTTGTAAATAACCTATTGGTCGAATAGCGGTGAACAAAGCAATTTTTTTACAATGGATGACTTCATCTATGGATTAATATAAACTGAATTAAGATGGGTAGATAGATGATAGATCTAACCTAAGGTGGGAAGGACCAAAATAAACTCAAAAAAAGGGGACGTAAGGAAGAAAATGAGTCCTATGGGTAAATTAAAATGAAATATTTCTAAGCTTTTACTTGAAGTAAATGTTAGACAAGTAATCAAAAACCAATGTTTGCTACAAGTTACTAAGATCACACCAACAATCAAGCATAGTTATAATTCCAAGGAAATAAGAAATATAGTAAACTTAAAAATATACAATCAAAATATTCTATGTTTTTAAAGATTGCATTAACACATCTACAAGGGCGGTTATGAATTACATATAAGAGGAAATTAAAATCAACAATAGTGTAATAAGAATTATTATATTTAAAATAAAACTCATGCACAAACAAATAAATAAGATATTGAAATGACTTATAAAATCCACATGTTTGGAGAAGAATCAATATTTCTAGATTAAGGATAAATGTATAACAATCCATATATTTTTTTATTAATCTCAATAGACAAAATTATCTTCACTTTGGGATTGAGAGGATAAAAATATATATAATCTTGGGATGGTGAAGGCCTCATATCTCAAGAAAAGTCTACAAAATCATTTTCATAAATAGAACCACATGTCAACTCTCATATGAATAATGCATGTACAATGGTGAGTTCTTAAAATATAATTGCTTGATTATACTACAAAATATAAATGTAAAATAAATTATTATATTTACATCCCAACTTAGCCAAACATGAAAATACATATGTATAATTAGAGGGGTGTTAATGTGGCACTATTGGAACAAGAAAAGTATGGAATAAAAATTGTAGAAGCTGAAATAGATATAACTATCATTTTAACTTGAGTTACAACTAGAGTAGGTATAGTAAACTATAGAATCTAAACTAGATATAAATATAAATTTAACTTGAGTTATAACTAGAGTAGGTATAGTAACTATTGACATTCTTGAATTTGTCACCAATGTAGTTATAGTAGTGAAAATTGGAAGTGGCACATAATCAATCCTAGTCTACGCTTACACTAACATGTATTACATACAATGAGTACCCTAAAGAGTTATAGGTGTTTCCCTTAGTACTAAAGTTTAATGTTTAACTACTTAAATTTGAAAATATAATTCATGGATCACTGAGAATTTTATGTCAATAGTCTAAAAATCAAGAAAAGGCCTTTTGAATAAATGTGGAATCTTTTCCAACAACTTTATATGTGTGCCTAATGCATATTTCACTTCCACATAAAGTGTTTTAGTTCTTATAATTCAATCTCTCAAAACATTTACTAGTTGTGTAATTTCATCATTGGTCCTATTGACAGTGCCCTCAATATCAACTCCGAAACTATCAAGTGTTGCTTGAAGAAGATTTTCAAAAATGGGCTTAGGCATTAATTTCCCCAAGGGAGTGCTTACCTGTGTGATTTTCATATCCTTTAAAATAGAGAATGTTTCTCTTTATTTATTTTCAAATTGTTGTGTTATATCTCACATCTCTTGATATCATTTACGAAATTTGTCTCTCTTAGCAGTAGGAAATTTTTGAGCCCATGAAACCTCATATGTCTTTATTAAATTTAAATGGTCATAATCCTTATTTCTAGTTGTTTGGCTTAGAAATTGAATATTTTCACCAATGATCTTCACTTTTTTGAACAATTATTATATGTCACCCCACTTAAGATGGGGTGTGATCTTTGTAGAACTTATTAAATGAATAGAATCATATAGATTTCTAGCTACCCCTTTCAAGTTATCAACAATTTATTTAGGCACCTAAATGATGATCCTCTATGGTGGCCCCTTAATAGGTTGCTCAAATATTTTGAACATTGATTATATCACTTCTCTAACCACATCCATAAAAATTAAGGATATTCTATGTATATATCTAGGTCTAAGATATTTATGTTTCTTCTCTTTGTCAAAGAGAATATGTATTATCTCTACTCCAATGAATTCTATTGTCCTTTTGCAACCACAATATTTATTTTAACCTTTATCAAGGTATTCATTTTTATATAAAAATGGAATTTGATTGTTAGTTGTTTGACAATCACTAGGTCCTACCTTATTCTTATTGTTGTTGTTGCTTGATCCATGGAGGAATGTTTAATGCAAATTATTTCTCTACTTTTTTATAGGAATAGATGAAGGAGATTAACCTAGAAGATGCATAGTCATGGGGGAAGATGTCCCTATGTTATGGAAAGTTGGGATAGATCTCCTCCATATAGTGATCTAATTTTGAGATGGTGTATCAATTATATATTTAGTTTTCTAATTTTTTATATGCATTTAAACTATAGGAGAGTATTTTTGTGTAGCTTAGTTAATAGATATTCCCAATTATGTATATAACCTATGAGGGGTGGCTTGTGTATCAAAAATAACATGGATCCCAAGTATTTAAAATGTACCCTCTTATTGGGGTGATAAGTAAATTCTTTGAGTAATATTTCACCAATGTATATGCAACCCTAATATTCATAGTAGTAGTAGTAGTAGGATCCCCAATAGTAAATTATGCTACATTATAAAAAATTGGAAATATAGCTCCTTAAGGATTATTTATTTGACTCAAATAGTGGAAATAATGAATATAATATATCATACCAATTATATTAAAAACACTAGGGGAATTCATCAAAGAATGAGTTTAGGAATTCGATTGTTGTAGGTGTCATCATAGTATCCTGAGGTGGAGATCTTGGATATGTATTTTATGATGGCCCTTATGTTAGAGTTTACAATTTTGACTTTGCATCCCCTTATAAATCTTATTTATCTAACAACTTTGTGGCTACAGAGATAACATCTTCTTGTTCAACATCTTTAGATTCTCCTAATATTTTAGTCCCTTTGAACTAATTTATTTATTCAAACATCCATTCATCCTCTTCATCTAATTTAGTTATCTCATTGAATGCCTCTATTTCTTTACTTTTTAGCTTGGACATCGATTCTTGCTCAATTATCCATCCTTTGTCTTATTCTTCACTACCATGAATCTTAATAGGTTTTGGCCTCAGTCCACTGATTCATTTTATATGTAATTATTAGTTTATTAGTAATAAAGATGATCCCTATAGAAGGTGAAACTGGAGATGATGGGACCATAGTAATGGTTGATGGTAATCAAGTGGGATCAGTGGTGACCACTAAAGGAATAATGGGAGGGGAATGGGGATACTTAAGGGATTGGAGGATTAATATTGGTAGAGTTATCACAATAGGTGGTGACCTAAGAGGATAAATAATGGAAAAATGAGATAAGAAAGCAGGAAGACTTACTTGTTGTAACATCGTCGATGAAGGTAGAGGAAACATGGAAAATAACTTGGATAATGTGCTAGGACTTGCCTATGTCTTCACATAAGTTATTCATTAATAGAATGTAGCAAAAATTGAATATCCAACAGAACTTGGGGAAGTTTCAACTCTCCCTTTAACATTAACTTCCCTAGGTGGGTTATCTTGTTCTTCCATTTCTAATCATGTTTAAGGAAGGGGGCCATGAATGGGGGTAGAAACCCATTATTCCTATTATGACATTCATGTGCACCTTTGTAAAGGGTTATTCATAATCTCTCCCATTAATTCAAAATATTAAGACAAACTTAGGCTATGGGTCACCTATGGTGGAGTTGAACCTATGGAGTAGGCTAGCTTCCTCTTTAATGCTCACCTAAACTAATGCTAAGATATTACTTTATGGGGAAAAGGGTTAGAAATGGGATAAGGGATGCTAATAAAATTAACTAGGTAATGCACCAAATTTAAAAGGGAAGCTCCTATTAGATTGAACCCACACCAGATTTGTAGAAGATAGTACTTGTTTACATAACCTCAAGATAAAGATATTTGCATAAGTATTTCATAGAAGAGGTTCATAGTAGAACACTAATATAAACCTATAAGAAACATTAAAAATACCTAAACAAGGTCTGAATGAAGGATCATGGATGAGGAAGATTCTCCTTCACACAATTCCATAGTCAATAGCTCACCAAACATAGATCCAAGGCAAGAGATAGGCAAAGAACATCTTAAATTTCTTCAAGAGGTAGTTATTAAAAATGATTGACAAGGTTGAGCCTAATCAAGTTGAGCATAATTTATAGTATTTCAAAGAGTTCCCTGTCTCCTAGAAAGATGAAAAAAGTCTAAAATCTGAGAACCTTATAAAGGAGAAGAGAATGGGATAATATAGAGGAAGGGATAAGGGAAAAGAGAGGGGATCATTATTTGAGAATGATTAATGAGCTACCACTTACCTAGGGATGCTCCATCATGCTTTGGTCCCATCAAGAACTAGTACATCATCAATAGTTATCATGAATTTATCCCCAATATCCTTCAAACTCTTCTCATTGGATGAGAGAGAGGCACAAAATGACAATAATTAGTTTTTCATGATGAGTGGGTCATGATCCTTTTAAGGAGAAAAGGTACCCATAAATGTTTATTAGAATTAAATGTTCTAAATACTTCTCTAATTCCCCAATATACTTTGTGAAACTCACCATCTTCCACTTTAGTTCATGTTGATGATAAAATCCTTATATCTTTGAACCTAATAAAACCATGACTAAATCTATTTGAGTGGTTTTTTTATTGAGAGCATGGCTGAGAATGGTTGTTCATTAATTTCACATATCTAATCCTACTTTGAAACTTGAACTTGGATTAACTATAGATGAAAACCATTCTAAGATTATTGGTTTTCCTAAAGTCCATATAGATATAACACTCTACTCAATGTCTAGTCCCATTTAACCATAAACTTGCTAACCTTTGATTTATATTAGGTTTAAAAGACCTAATCTATCTTTATAGATCGTTAATGGTAGAGCCTAGTCTAAAAATATTCATTTTGGTTCCACTGGGATCTACATCAAACTTGGTTCCATGTATTTCCACTAGTTCAGGTTGAACTCAAGCTTGCTTATTTATAATTGTTTACTTGGGGTCAAAAACTTGCTTATCGACCTCCATAAAAAAATACCTAAGCTTGATCCTTTTATGATTAGTTGTCAGAAATACAAATTGGGTCCATTGACTCATTTCCCTTCATTTGTACCATCATATCTAAGATCTAATTTAGCATGGACCATACACATTTATGACCCACTACCCTGATCTTAGCCTCACATTCATTCCAAAGATTTTTTGACTATTTGACTTTGGCTTGCATTATTAATCTATTCTAATAGTTTAAACATGTTTCATTATATCTTCAACCATATTTATGCACTATTGACACTTGGTACCTATGCATCTACTATTTATATCCTCTAAATTTTTGACTTGATCATGTACTATCAACCTTAAATTCATGATCAAATATGAACCATTGATCTATTGGGACCCACTATTTGAAATCCAAAAACTAGTTTTCGAGCTTAAAAATGTTCTCACTCATATCAAATGATCTTTGTGAAACTATCATTGACATTTGAATGACCATAAAATTTAATCTCATAAGGATTTATTTTGCTTGAGATTAAACTTGGCATTAGCATGAACATCTTATGTTGTAAGTCCAACTTCAAAAGCTTATAACTTGAGCTAGAAATATCACATAGGCATGTAAGTTTTAGAGGATGATGTTGGTATGTAAAACTACAATTTCACGTGATTTATTAGTTGTGAAAGGCTTCCTAAGAAAAGATAAAAATTACACAAGTAGACTTGTCCACTTGCTCCTATGTGACATCTTGGTGATGATCTACCCTTAAAATTGTGCAACCCATCCTTTGATTAATATTTTAAGGTGCCTATGGGTTTTCAAGGTTTGTGCAACTTGTTCTATGCTCCTAAATGCTTTAAACATATAAGAACCTACTTGGATCCCTATATTTTACAAACTTGTAAATGTTTTAAGGCCTTTGATCCACTGCTTCATATGAACTCTGCTCAGCTTTTCAATGCTTGGTATATGGACCAAAAATGGCCAACATCTTTAGTGAATCATGGGGGTTGCATGCCTATCTATGCAAGATAACTCATGCCACTTGTCTTGACTAGTCCATTAGGCATGGAGTCTCCTTTCTAGTTTAATAAACTAACTTGAAGATGAAAATAAGGCTGGCCCTTTCCAAAACTTCCTCTTCAAGAAAAAGGGACAATAAGAAAATAATGAATAAAGGCAAGTGCACATAGGGAACTTGGAGAAAATAAAAATTACTAACTTACTAAACGAAAATGCACAAAGGCACTTAGATAAAATTAGGAAAACTACTCTAATATGTATAATGATGCAATTTATAAATACTTCCCTCCTAGGTCAAGTGGAAAACTATGAATACCATTCACTTCTAACAAACCAAGATGAAAAATAACTTGGTTTGGAGGTACTAGAATTGGTAAAACAAATAGCTTTATGGAAAATCTTTTTGATGTACTCTCTAATGGATGGAATGTAGAAAACATGTCTCGAATTTAGACATATTGATCCTTGTCCTCCAAGATTGGTTCATGTTAGACTAAAAGGGCTCTTTAAACCTCCTCAATTGAAGGCTTAACTTTGTGCTTTGAATTAAGCACAACATATAATGGCTACTTTGAACTAGTGCTTCGCTAACTATCTAAGCTTAGGCATAAAATCTCTAAGTCATCCAAAAAGGTAGCTTCCTCTTAGTCATTTTAGATAATGCCAACTTTAATACCATCCTTGATTTTATTTATTTTAATGGATCCATATGGTATTTCATCAATACACCTAAGGCCCAAAATGTCATGTTCTTATGGCTCTAGATATAACCAGTATTCTTCATTCTTGAATACATCAATACTATCTTTAAGGGATAATTTATCCTGAGACTGTCAAATTTTATATCCTAATTTACAAGTTCATTTTCATGCTTTAGAGAAAGCATGGGATGGTTTAAAAACTTTACCTAGTCTAATCATTCATATTTCAACTATTTCCATACTTCATATTGATCCTCCTTTTCCTTAATTTATTCCTCATACTTATTTATGACCTCTTCAACATGGTCAACTGACTGATTGACCATATCAATCTTTACATCTTGCTCATATTCATCTTTAACCATAATAAAAGGAAGCTCTTGAGACCAAACAAACTCCCCATTACTCTAAGATATATCCTTTCTATACAAATCTTCAAATGTGAAGGCATCAATACTACCTTTAGGCTCTAATACATCAAATCCATGCCAAAAAATTAGATCAAAACCTAAATCCTTCCCTTTTGAATGAAATGGATTGTCTATAATGATCTCATCACTTATGATATCCTCTTCAAGATCAACTTTTATTGTAATATCCTCCTCTATCCTTTATATAATTGGCTCTTTATCTATGAGGGAGATTGTGAGAAGGTGAAAAAGTTCACCTTACTTATAGCTCAGGAGAGTATCGCTCCAACTAGGGACCTTGAAGTATTTTTTAGGTGGATCTTTAAGAAAAGAGGTAACATCATGAAACCCTTGTATGTAAATCTCATTGAGATTAACTAACCCTTATTTTTATTAGACTATCTTAGTTAACACCTCCTCTCTCTTCTTTATGCCCTCCTTGATTTATTTCTAAGAAGGGAAAGCATAAGTCTTGGCCACCCTCTCTTTTTCCTTAGTGGGTGTAGGAGAGGGTGGTTTCAAAAGAGAGGGTATGACATAGTTAGAGTAATTTATATTGGAGAAGATCCATGATGGGATGGCTTGATGTTATTAATTTGAATGGTTTTATGTGTCTTGTTTGGCTCTTGATGAGGATAAGACTGGATAAGGTGGGTTAGGGGTTTGTATCTGAGTATGAACAGGAGTAGGAGAGGATAGTTGGGGTATAAGATTGGTTGTTCTCTATCCCAAAAACAATTGATCATCATTTTCCATCTTAACTTAGTCTTTCCTAACTAAGCACTCTTTTTGAAACCTTAACTTGTATTCCTAAACATGAGCTTGGTGTTCAAGATTATATTTTTTCCTATAGTAATCTTCCTCCCTATCAAACTCTCTTACTCTTCTTTAAATATCAAGAATCATATATTTAAGGCTCATTTTTGGTTGATTAGATAGAGGTAAATTTTGACAAGGTTGATACATTGAATCTTGAGGGCTACTTAGGGTGAAGCCATGAACATTGCTTACTTGACATGAAGGATAAGTAATGAAAGAGACTAAATTTTGATCAAATGGGGAATGATACATACCAAATAAAAGTTATTATCTACATGGGTTACTTATACCATATGATGGATACTCATAGTCACCATTGATGTTTTCACACTTGCATCCAAAGGTTGATTGAATGAAGAGAACACCAAAACTCTTCGTACATGATAAACTTAGTCCCACCAGGCATGCCAAAAACTATTATGAATTTAATGTGAAAACTTAGAGAGTGTTATTTAGGCTCTCTCTTATTAAGTCACAATATTGGGACAATGCCAAGTTGTCGGTCACCTATGTTGGAGTTAAACCTCCAGAATAAGTTAGCTTCAGCTTTGATGCTCACCTAAACAAATGATAAGCTAATTATTCATATGGAAAAGGGTTATAAATTGGATAAAGGATCCTAATAAAGTTAATTAGGTGATACATGAAATATAAAAGGGAAAATCCCATTATCTTGAATCCACACTAGATCTACAAAAGATAGTTCTAGCTTACACAACCTTAAGATCAAGCAAATTGCATAAGTATTTCATTGAAGATATTCAAAGTAGAAAAATAATCTAGACCTGAAAGAAACATTGAAAAATCCATAAACAAGGTTAGAAAGGACCATGGATGAGGAATATTATCCTTCACATAATGCCATAGTGCACAACTCACTAAACACAGATTTAAGGTAAGAGATAGGCAAAGAAAGTCTTATATTGCATCAAGAGATAGTTCTTACAAATGTTTTATAGGGTCAAGCCTAATCAAAATGACCATAATTTATATTATTTATAAAGATGAGAGGTCTAAGAGATAAGAGAGGGACTCATTATTCAGGAATGAATAATGAGCTACCACCTATCTTGGGATGCTCCATCACACTGTGGTCCCATAAAAAACTAGTCCATCATCAATAGTTATCTTGAATTTAACCTCAATAGACTTCAAAATCTTCTCATTGTATTAGAGAGAGGCACTAAAAGACAATAATTAGTTTTTCATGATGATTTTGTCATGATCCTTTCAAGGAAAAAAGGTCCCTAAAGGTGTTGATCAAAATTAAATGTTGCAACTACTCCAATTTCCCAATCTACTTTGTGAACCTCTCCATCCTCCACTTGACTTCATGATGAAGATATAATACTCATATCTTTAATCCTAATAGAACCATGACTAAATATTCTTGAGTAATCATTTGTTAAGAGCATGGCCTAGTATGCCTCTTCATTAATTACACATATCTATTCCTCATTTAAAACTTGGACCTAGGTTAACTATAAACAAAAATGAATATAAGATTATTGGTTTTCCTATAGTCCATATAGATATGACACTCATCTTGATGTTTAGTACTATTTATCCACCAACTTACTAACCTTTGATCTATATTAGGTCTAAAAGACCTCATCTATATTTATATAGCCTTAATGGTAGATCTTTGTCTCAAAATATTAATTCTAGTTCCATCAAGATCTGCATCAAACTTGATTTCTATGCATTTCCAACATCTTGAGGAAAACTCAACCTTGGTTCCTTATATTTATTTTCCTAGGGTCAAAAAGTAGCTCATTGGCCTCCATAAAAAAATGTCTTGGGATTAATCCTTTTCCCATTGGTTATCATCAATCCAACTCAGCTCAATTAACTCTTTAAACTTCATTCACACCATTAGATCTAAGATCTGATTGAATTTCAATCATAGATCTTTAGGACCCACTATCTCAATCTTGGACTCACATTCACCCCTAGGTTTTACTCACTATTTAACCCTATATTGTACCATAGATCTCTTCTAATATGTTGAATGCATTCTATTATAAAATTATGTCAAATTCATGTATTATTGACACTTGGTACCTACACATCTTCTCTTTATATCATTGACTTGTTGACTTATTTGCATACCATTGATCTTAAATGCATGATCAAATGTGAACCATTGATCCAATAAGACACACTATTAGAAATATAATGACTAATTCAAGAGCTTAAAATTGATGTTCTCACTCACATCAAATGAAATCCATGTGACTATAATTGATGTTCACGTGACCATCAAATTTAATCTCAAAATTATTTGGTTTTTTTATATTAATCTTGAAATTAGCGTGGACATCTTATATTACATGTCTAAATTCAAAAGCTTATAACTTGAGCCAAAAAGCTCATGCCAACATGAAAATTTTAGTGGATGATCCTAGTATGTATAGATATAATTACATGTGATCCATTGGTGTAGTGAGGCTTCTTGAGAAAAGATAAAAATTACACAAGTGGACTGGTCCATTTTCTCTTATGTGACATCTTGGTGATAGTCTACCCTTAAATTTGCATATTTTGTCCTTTGATCAATCTTTGAAGGTGCTTATGGGTTTTAAATATTTGTGAAACCTATTGTATGATCCTAAATTATTAGAACATATGAGAACCTACTTGGATCCCTATATTTTGTAAACTTGGTCCTATTTTAAGGCCTTTGATCACTACTTCAGATGAACTCTACTCATGTTTACAAATCTTGGTATGTGGGCTAAAACTGGCCAACATATCATACAAAATATACATAGTATTTTTTTATCTTTCATTGATTTAGTTGGGGAGGCCATGAAAAAGATGTATGAAAGCCAAGAAGAAGGACACTAAATGCTATATAGAGACAAATAATTCAATCCCCTACAGAGTTTATGGATAATGTCTAGAGCATATCCAAAAGGCAATATAACAATTTGAATAATATTTGATATTTTAGAGGTGAATATTAGCCTAAGAGGGTGAAGGTTCTAAAACTCTTTCACCACTTAAAAGAGTTAGAAAAGAGGCTTAGCTTCTTGGTTCAGTGTGTAAGAAATAGTGTTCAATCATCTAAACCCAATGTCTACCCAAGATGTTGCATGGGTATTAATTCATGTAATTATAAAGATGGATGGTGCCTTCATTTGTCACACATAAATGATATTTTTAATAGTTAATTTTACAAGACATGAAAATGAGGCCTTTGTGTTCTTGAGGGATATGAGGGTTATAAATGTGATAGCCTTTACTAGGCAACTGGTAAATAAGACTAATTTTGAAACACTTCTTAGAGTCATTGTAGATAGCTTTAAGAATGAAATTTAAGGAAATATTTATAAAATTAATGATGATTTTATATATTTAATAAAACTTTCCAAGGATAGAGTAACTAAAGATAAAGGCCTTGGAGTAAAATTTAAGAGCTCAAAAACATAACATACAAGGTTGATGACTGAAACCATTAAAATATTTAAGCTTTCCATACTCAATTTTGATAATATTAATAAATATTTTGATGTTTCACATTCATTATTTGAGAACTCAAAGCCATAAATGGAGCTTATAGGTTAGTACTGAGCACACCATGATCTGTGCATAGCCTATGTGTGGCTAGACACACTCTTCATTTATTCTATTATACATAGCTTACACTTATCCCACATTATTTCACATTAATTTTCATGAATATTTATCATAATCCCATGTAAAATTACCATTATTTCCCAAACACTTCCACATAATGATCACCTCAGATCATAGCCTATTAATCTCACTACACACTTCTCATCTTGTAGTCCTATGTGCCTTACTATAATTTTCTTGTCGACTAGATTATTTCATCAAAACCTACTTTATAATAACCATGTGACGACCTACTACCATTATATGCCTTAAAAAGTGATCCCATACCAACCAAGAATCTCAAGACTGATCATCACTAGCTATTAATTAAGATTATTCAGATCATAATATTTAGTGAATAATGTGAATAGATCAATGGCCATACCTAGTTGGGAACTCTACCATTGGGATGTAAGAAGGGTGAGATGTGTCAACTCTACCTTAATTATGCTCTAAATGAATTTTGGTGACTTCTTTTATAATCCTGCATGTTAAATATATAACATATGCATCTAGCCATGACTAATTAGAATAATTAAGTTGATTACAATATACAATCATAGCATATATAACATATTCAATGTAATTAATATAATACATTAATTATAAAACATTATGCCTATTTTACCTATTCTTTATTATTGAAAATAAATTACATTTTTGATAATTAAGACTTTCACTCCATTGGATGTGTGTTTGATTATTCTATTTGAATACATCTCCACACATTAACTCTACACAACCAAATTTGATTTTCCTACATAGGCTTCGTCTTGGCCCCCATGGTGTAGATAATTAGTATCATAGCATATCTCATTTCCTTTCTATGCATGTAACCACATGAGTACAATGATAGAGAGGTCTAACAGTCGATTATGTCTAATAAATTCTAGAAGAAAAATATAGCAAAAATAAGATGTGTGACACCTAGAAATAACTTGAGGTATACCTATAAGTTTTAAGGCTCATCACCAATACATTGGAGGCACAACACACTAACATTTTTAATAAATTCTATGAACTAATGATATAAATAAATTTGATGCCTTCCCATCCACCTCCATAGTATGCTCAACCATAATTTTAGCAATAAACACCCTTCAAATTACAATTCAATCTTGACATCCCTCTATTTAAATCAAATATTGATACCAAAGAATTGGATGCCTAGATTTAATAGCTTGAGGCATACTTCTTAGTCAAATACTTCATTGATCCTAAGAAGATCACTTTCACAATATTGAATATGTCCATTCTAGTTATTCACTTGTGGGAGACCTTTAGTACATAATGTGTGAAAGAATGTGTTTTAATTGAATCATTAAAGACTTTTGTTGATGCATTGAAGGAGGAATACTACCCTTTATTATGGTTTTAATATGAATACATCAATTTATAACAACTATTTTAGTGCATGTATTAGTTAGTGGAAGACTACACCAACACATTCTATGACTATTCTACATGCCCACATGAGAAATTGAGTGAACAACATAAGGTGCTAAAGTACATAAGTGAAATCTCACCTTAAATTCATGGATATATAGAGCTATTGACATCTGACACTTTGGGGTAAGCATATTGTAATGTCACCAAGATTGAATAAAAGGAAAATATGAAGTTTTATTCCACCTCTTCATCCAATGTAGTGCATAAAGGCCATCCCTAGCACAATTCCACATTGTATCCTTTTTTGAAAAATCAAAAAAACTTATCTCAAAGGTGAGAAACCTTACAATACCACTCAATGCTTCAAGGCTCTTGTGCCTTCTACTTCAAAGAAAGGCAAGAATAAATTTGGTGATAAGTGGTTCCATCACCATCACTCATCCACTAACAATGATTCTGAATTATGTGTGCACAAATACTTAATCACATAGTATACATGAGGACCCACATTGATGGACAACATTGATATAGATGCCTCTTTTCTAATCCCCAACACCACTATGATAAACATCTCTAAGGAGCATGAACATCTCTTCAACAAATTTTTTTGGGTTAAAGGTCAACCTCTTCATGTTGTCATAGATATTGGTATTTATAATAAAATCATTACACAATCCAAAACTCAATGACTTAGTCTTGTCATTGCTACACATCCCAAGACATAGTATCTAGGGTAGCTACAATAGGTAAAAATATATAGGTCCTAGTGACAATGCATTTTTTTGTACAAAGTCAAGACTATGGAGGATACTGTCACTTGTGACAACACACATCTAAAGGTTAATGACATCTTATTTGGGATAATATATTTTTATGATAAAGAAGCTACATATAAAGACAATCCATAATGTTTGACTATTCATGTGTAAGAATGCTTCTACAATCTCTTTGAGTGAGCATCCATGACAAAAGTCACCTTGGTCTTTTCCAAATAATGTCAAAAAATTATCTCACATTCAAAAATTTGTGTCATTCATGGCTCACCATAACACACCTACATATATGACAAAGTTTACTTTTGTAGTGCATACCATTCACATGATGTAACAAAAATAACAACTTGACAAGTTACTAGAGAAACATAGTGAAGTATTCACATATCTTGAAGAAATATTAATGCATTGTGTAGTAAATCATTACATCAATTTGTTTCTTAGATACCCTCTTTTGAATATCCCCTATATCATAGATCAATTTGGTAAAATGATGAAATATAACACTAGATATAAGATCTCCTTGGTCAAGGTAAAACTAATAGTAGCTCTTCTCCTTGTAGGAGTCTGATTGTTTTCACACCCAAGAAGGATTGGTCATGGTATCTCTATATAGACTATGACACACTTAAAAAAATAATAGTGAAGAATCAATACCCATTTCCATGAATTTATGACCTTTTGGACTAGCTCTGAGGTACACATTACTTCACCAAGATCAACTTGAAGTTAGTTTACCATCAGGTTACAATCCATCCTAAATATATCTATAAGACAACATTCAAAACATGAAAAGGATTGTATGAATGGTTGGTCATGCCTTTCAACCTAACCAATACACCAAAAACTTTCATGTTCTTGATGGATGATCTAATTAGGTCTTTTATCAACTCCTTCATCAACATCTACTTAGAGGAAGTTATAATCTTGAATAAGGCTTGAGATAAGCATCTAGAGCACATATCACATGTCTTAGACACCTTACATCAACACAAGTCATAATATAACTTGTAAATGTTTACATTCATTGTTATGTAGATTGAGTACCTAAGATATGTCATTGATCACATAGGAATCCATGTAGATCTAGGGAAGATCAAAGTGATCCAAGATTGGCCTACTTTACACAATCTCATATAATTGAGGAGTTTTCTTTGAATAGATAACTTTTACCACCAGTTCATCCTTGGTTTCTTAGACATATATCAGGCTATTATCTAGATAACATGAGAAAAATGTATGTTTCATTGGACTCATACACAATAAGGTGATTTTGAGGCAATCAATAAATCAAACTTCTTAACACCCATTCTTATGATGCTTGACATTACACATTCCTTTAAAATTCACATTGATGCATCTGACTTCATGCTCAGTGTAGTGCTCATGTAGCATGGACATCAGGTCATATACCACTCACAAAAAATTAGTGACATGGTCCAAAGGTATTCCACTTATGATTAAAAACTATATACTATTTTTCAATCAATTAAGTAATAACACTAGTACATTTTGGGGAAGGAGATAGTTGTTCATTTAGATCACAAGGCATTTTAGTTCTTGTAGATGTAGAGAAAGTTATAAAATGTGTAACACATGAAATCAAATAATTTTATACAAAAGTTCCATATGGTGATAAAACATAATAAATGGAAGGATAATTAGGCAACATATTACCATATTTGACCATTGGTTCATGTGTTCATCATGGTTTTGGACACACAAAGCCATAACTTCATAGATTGGGCATCCCTCTACGCCAATTAATCATGAATTCATTATGAATTAAACTATCCTTGTGAAAGGTAAACAAGTTCAAGAGTTTTACTTGTCTGATTAGCTTATCTGTAAGATCATACATCTCTATGTTCCTAGTGGTACATCACCAATGACTCATTTGCGAACCACACTATGTTAAGACCTTAGGACACTTAATCATAATAAACACTTTAACTACATTATATTTGCACTTATTCTATCCATAAATGCACATTAATGTTGAATTCCACATTAAGTATTGCATTCCTTGTTACATCACCAAGCCCATGAATATGAAGCTAGGACTTTACACACCTCTACCAATTCCATATAGATCATGGAAATCTATGAGCATGGATTTCATGACCAAGTTTATTTAAATGAGATATTGACATGATGTTGTGTTTATTATAGTGGATAGGTTTTCTAAGATTGTTATCATGGTCACTTTCAAGAAAGACATTGGTGTAATTGGCACATTACATGCATTATTCAACTATTTTTGTGTTCATTTTAGGATTCCCACATTCATCATCTCTAATCAAGATCCATGCTTTGTAAGTCACTTTTAAAAAACACTATGGGACTTGATGGGTACATAGCTATATTAGTCAACCACTTTTCATCCATAGATAGATGGGCAAACTAAAGTGGTCAATCACACACATGTTCATCTTTTGTAAATGTACAATCATGTAAATGATCACACTTGGAATGAAAATGTATTATACATTCAACATGCATACAAAAAATCCCTTCACACCTCTATAGGTAATATTCCATTATAGAGATTTCTTGGATATCAATATTTAGCACCTCTAGACATCTGATAGCATGTCTAGACATTTATTTTTGGCCACTTTCATGCCTAAATAAGGATTCAGTTCAATTTCTATTAAACAACATAATTTAAGCCTATAAATCACTTGAATTACCAAAATTCATCTATGTAAGTTATTTAATTACCTATAAACATGATGAGAATAGTTTATTTAGCATATTACCCTATATGTACCAATAACCTAGTTTGGTTTTTACCCTAGTTAGATTATGACCTAGTAATTTGACACATTTGTCTTATTGAGCTATTAATTAAAAACATTTAAAACAATTAGCAAAATCTAAAAATCACTAAGATTAATTACATTGAAAATATTAATAAACTTTCCTAAATAAAAATTCCAAATCAAATTAGTGAATTTTTTTTATTAAAAAAGGAATTTATATCCAAATATAGAGTCAAGGTCAAAGGAGCTAATAAAGTGATTTATCATTTCCTAAATATTCCAAAATTATGAGTCACAACCTCATAAATATCTAAAATGACTTATCATGCCTCAAAAATATCTAAAACTAAGGTTTCAATATTTCATGAGTGCTTTGACCGAACCCAAGGTTAGCCTGAGTCAACCTAGGTTATTTTAGACTCAACAAAAGTTAGATTTTAACCTAACCTCCCTAGAGTTAGAGTTAGTTCTTAGATATATAAATATAAGTATCCACACCATATGCCAACAAGATTTTTTATGTAAGGTTATTCTAGTATAACACCTCCAATAAGCTATTGATATTAGTGTTATAATTCCCATTTTATGCCAAGATTCACACCAAGCTAGAAGTGACCATTGGAGAAGTACTACCACCATGGAGAAGCATTAATAGAATAATATAATTGTCATAGATCGAGAATGAAAATACTTATTTGAAAAAATAAGAATCAAATTCAATAAAGGAGGTAAATTACTTGTGTTGTTTTTATCTCTATTTTGTAATCCTATTTACTGTGTTATGCTACCCCTAGTTCTTAAGCAAGCATGTTTAGTTGTAGTGTATTATTATGTTTGATTTTTTATCATTTGGACTAAAAAGGAACTATTATACTTTTTTTTAATCTTAAAACTCATAAGATACATAATGGCACACCTGGTGAAACTATGCATCTTGTATGTCCAAGGATAATGATATGCTAGCTTTAATTTTTCTAACAAATGCATTTAATTCTTCAAATTTAGAGTGTTAGCCATGAAATTAACATCATTCTATTTTTGTGTAATCGGTGACTTCACCCTATGTAATGGCATCTTTTCCAATCTCATGTTTTATTTTTGATATTTATTTTTACAAAAATAATGGATATCAAATTGTGGCTTTGACCTATTAAATGACAATTTTAATCTATATATTTAGTCATTTAAACCCTGATAAACAATGAATTCACCATGTAAAATAATATTGGATTTGGTAGGCTCACCTATTTTTCTACTATATTTTGTGGATTCACCACATTTAATAGTTTCTTCACCCTATTTAAATGTAGCTTCACCAAAAGTGTTATTTATCCATCTATGTTTACAAAGAAATCATAACATCCCTAAAAATAGTGGCTTTGCCCTACTAAACAATAGCTTCACTCTATATTTTCAAAAAATCTAAGAACTAAAAATGGAATGTTGTTTACTCATTTTCTTTTTGGATTAGAGAAAGCAAACCCCCTAATATTTTTTTAGGAACTAAAGTGGAGAGAAAGAAGCCTAGGCATCTCAAAAATCTCACATACACTTTTGTTTGGTGCTTAAAATTAGTGTAATCACACTTGTATTTTAGTTTTTTCAAATATTTTACAAGTGGAAACAAGGCAAAGGAGTTAAAATTTTAAATCAATTTTTGAGTTGGTGCTATTAAAAGGAACATACATTTTAGTTAGAGTTCTTAAGACATTTTTCATTTTATGTTTGATTTTTGTTATTAGATAATTTTTTAAGTTCATAGTTAGATTTATTTATTTATGGTAAATTAAAAACTATTATGTGTATGCTCTCCCCCCATACCCTATAGGGTACTCAAGTGACCAAAATTACTTAGTTTATTACCTTGTTTGTTTGGTCTTGTTAGAAATAATGTCACGTATGCTATCCCCAAGCTCTGAGTGACTTGGGTGACCCAAAAATGATATCTAAAGTATTTAAATTTTATTTTCTTGTACTTGTCTTATGGGTGGGAGCCCATTTCTCCCTCATACATTCTCTAAGGGTGAACTGACCTAGGTTTTCATCTCCCAGCATTGTACCAACCCCACTTTATGGTGGGTTAAATAAATTGGGCATGTGATACTAAGATTATCAAGGTGCTGAGTGGTTAACCTCTTTTAGCATAATGAAAACGTGGGTTAGGTCTTGTTAAACATTAGATCCTAATATTTATTACATGGCTAGAGTCATTATCTAAAGGAATAAACCCTTACATAGTAAGTTAACATCTATGAACCCATTTGAAGTGATTATGCCCTTGTGTTAGCCATACTTGGGACCATTTAGTGCATTCAAATATTCTATATTTTTAGTCAACCCCATTTACCCCATAATTTATTTACAAATGTTGATTGTTCCTTACTCTTTTTTCATGTCATGTGCCAATTATTAAGATTAAAAGGGGGCACAAAAAATATACCTACAGCCATACTTTAATATTTAGATTAACCCTTAATTCCTCACAATGATTGGTATATGATTGGAATCTCTGGTAGAATCTACAAACACCTATGTTAGTTTTAGGGATAGGACAATACATTAGTGCTATGTATATTTTTTGTAATTTACATGTGTGTTTTTAGACTAAAACTATTTTTTTGTATTTTCAAGTCAAAAAATGTCATGTTGTATTCATAGCCCTTTAGCCTAAGAGGTTTTACTTTATCCATTTTGTGTCACAAGTTTTTCCTTAAATTTCTATTAAAATAAAACTATTTGTGTGTCACTTATTTAAATGGGGCATCATTATGTTGCCCATTTCATCTCAAACATTTGCCTTGTATTTTTGTGTCCAAAACCATTGTCATGCTATGTGATTAAAGGAGTGTTGTTACAATGCCTAAATTATTTCAAAACACTTGTTGCTTTTAAAACCAATCTCCAAAACTATCATTATACCTTCTTGTTTCAAATGCATGGTTATGCTACCCATTTTTCTATAGCTCTTTTGCCTCAAAACATTCAAGTCTTTTTGTATTAAATTTTAAATTTAGAATTTTTAAGTAAAAATCCTAAACTAATTAGCTTTATGACAAAACCTCTTCTAATTTTGGCCTAGGTAGTCTACCTTTTGCGTTTACATTATGTTAATTGGGTTGACTTACTATTTGATCTAAAGACCCCCTTGCCTAGACCTAACAGTTGTTATTTTTATTGTGCCTTATTTAAGAGTTCTTTGAGCCAAGTTATTTCTACATGCCTTGCTTGAAGTTTGTTGTACCAAGTTCTAAATTTATGAATTCCATTATTCCAATAGTCTGTTGCGAGTCAAGTATTAAGTCTTAGTGAGCCAATTACCGAGTGTCATTCAAGCCAATTACCTTAGTTTAGTTTGGTTTCAAGATCTTGTTTGATTTTTTTTTGTAGTTTCTAAGTCTAGTCTTCTTTTTCATATTAAACATTAATAATTTTCTTTGGTAAAATCATTGTTACCATTTAAGCATAACTCATAATTGTTCTACTTTATCTAGATACTTATATCACAAATTATAACCACATATGGGTAAATTAGTACCTTATTCATAGACAAGTTTTGAGATTTTATGTTACCTTTACAACTAATTCTAACAACCTTTCAAAAAATTAGTGTCATTTGTTAGACCAATTTTATGTTTGTTTTGTTATACCTTTGCCTAGTTTAGTTATTTTACCCTTTGTGTCTATTTTATAGAGCCAAAGGTTACTTTCATACCTCGATTGTTTTTACCTTTAGACCCTTTGTTTTTCATGAGACCTAGCTATAGATCTGAACATGCCTCATTACACAAATAGTGGGACTATGTATATTAAAAAATATGAGTAATGTGTGACCAATGACCATTTTATTCAAGAGTTGTATGATGACGTAGCTTTTGAGAAGGATCCCTATCCATCTTATAATATTCCATAGATTGAATAAAGGCATGACCCATTAGTTTAGTATTTAATGGCTACACATTGTTATCCAAGCCTAGAATAAGAGAAAATTACACAATATCTTTCTCAAATTATGCCTAACATTAAACAAAAATAACAACAAGAGTCCTACTATATTTCAATCCTAGTGTAGACTACCTATAATCTATACTTGTTTGATCATCATTTTTTAGAGAATAAAGATGAAGGTCTCATTAAATCTATTAAATTAGGTGTCAAATTTCTACCAAACTTCCCCCATGAAATTTTGAGTAGTTTGATTAGAACACCTAGTAATGTGCCTTGAATCCAATAGTTTAAACAGGTGTCAACTAGTTATAGTCAAGATCTAGTCCAAAATCTACAATAAAACCAAAGTATGTTTACAAAGGGAAAGGCCATATGGATGAATAAATGGAATAGGTAGAACAAGCATACCAAAAATATCTCAACTTAGATCACAATATTAATGCAAGGGTTGTTTCTAACATAGTGCTTATTGAGATAACTTCATCAATAGGGAAACAAATAGATGGTTTAGGGTATGTAAACTAAAACTTAGATCCATTTATAAATATCATGTTGGTTGGTTACATGTATAATGTCCCTATTTTTATCAAAGAGACTACTAATCAAATGGAAGACCTTACTCAAAACATTACACATAGCACACAAGTGCATTCAAATTTAAACCAAAGTGAGTCTAATTTACCACTAAGTAATACACATTGTATTCCTTAAAATATTTCCATGAGTGGATTGTAACAATAGGGGATACATATGCCTATTTCCCAAAATCAACAAACTACCTCCACTCCTAAACCAACTACTTCCTTGAGTGTACAACAAGGGGAAACAAACCAACACCAAACCAGTTTACTACCACAACAAGTGTAAAACACTATTCCACCAAAATAAGTGAAAATGAATGTTCTTCCACAATAATAATAGACTAATATACCTCAAAAAACACAAACATTACTTAAACAACAATGCATTTATATTGGTCATAAAGTTCAAATTGGTAAACAATAACAAGTACCAAACTCCTAATAATTTCCTGACCAATAGAAAGTGTTTATTCAACAACAAGTACCTATTCGACAACAAATGCCTATCCAAATATATATGTTTAACCAATAATAAATTTCTTATGTATAATAGGTGTCAAGTGTTTGCAAATAATTTATTATCACCTAACAGGTATCACACATGCAACAAGGATCTAAATACCAACACCTTTAACAATAAGGATCTAATCAATAGTTTGTTCCCCATATATAATAGCATTCAATAAATAGGAAACAAGTTTCCTCCTAAAACCAAAAATACTAACACATCCTATAGAGTTAAATTTTATTATCACAACCACAATTCACTAGCTAGGGTTATGTATCCAATCTAAACTAGAATATGTTTAAATAATATAATATTACATATCTATAGTATAACCCCAATACATGTATACATATACCTAGCCATCTAACCAATTCAACAAAAATTCTAAAATATGCCTAACCTAGTGAAAGTAATCCACCTTTAAATTCATAACCTCAATAGTAACAGGCCACTCCATCTAACTTCCTTGCATGAGTTACAACAAATGAAAGATGTAATTCAAGATATACATATTGAAAAATAAACAAATAAATTTAAATTGGATAAAATATGATCTTATCCATTCAACGCAAAGTATTTACAAATACCATTTCAACTAGGTTATGAGCCACCTAAATTTGACAAATACAAATGAAAAGGCAACCCCAAATAGCATATGAAAGAATTAATTTTTGCATGCCAACTAGTGGAATATAGTGACATATACTTGATTTTTATCTTTCCAAGGAGTCTAGTTAGAAAATCCTTGTAATGGTTATTTATACTACCAAATAATTCATTGCCTAAATTCAATGATCTTTTAAATAAGTTCATACAACATTTTTCATTAATCTCAAACACAATATTATAGTTGTTTATTTGGGCCAAGCTAAAAAGAATACTAGTGAAATCCTCACATCATACTTATAATAGTGGAGATCACGGGTGAGATAGTTTAGTCATAATTTACTTGATAAATAGTTGGCCATCATATTTACTAGGATCCTACATAATGAGATATCATACCATCTCAATCTGCAATGTGATCATACTTTTAAATAGGTTATAGAGAAAGGAATATATATTGAGAAATCCCTTTTTAACAAAGGGATAATCAAGCTATACTATTCTAATCATATTCATAATCAAAATCAAGGTAAATAGAACCATATTTAGAGACAATTTCAAAAACATACTTTAATGCCAAGTCAATCCAATAACAATGAAATACTTAAACCCTATAACTGTAATAAGAATGTTGTTGGTGATGGAGTCATTGAATCACACCATGTTTAGATGGTGCAAACATTGGTTATCCATTTACCTCTACCCACTAAATAACCAGCTTCATACATTTAACCAAGACCTATATAGAACTAATAGTCACATAATCAAAACCAATTACAATCCCCTCCTCCAAAGAGAAGACCACTCATTTCAAGATAAGTCAATGACTTGGTGAGCCTATTAAATTTGTGTTTTGAATATTGGTTCAATAAAATATGATCAATTAACTAATAATGAAGTTGTTCCCTAAAGGGATTCCTTTTCCTAATTCATACAAATAACCTAAATTTTATGAGTACTATCTCATTAGAAGGCATTCCATATGACAATGTATCCAACTCAGGTATTTGATTTTGAATATGCTAAAAAATGGAGAGATAGAAATAGACACCCATGATCCTATGACAAATAATAACTTGGGTATCTACTATAAATAATTTGTATATCATAAAAATAACAACCAATAATAATAGAAAAAAAGACAATAACAATGACATAGAAGTCCACCCAAAAATCAACAACAATAATGCTAGCCATAACAATAATAATTGAATGGTCAGAACCAAGGGTAATCTGACCAAACCAACCAAAGAGTCCATCATGCCATTGCATATACCTATCCAACTAACTACTAAATGCAAGTACTATATTTATATTTCATAATCACAACATAACTAGCCAAGGTCACTATCAAAGGACCATAACTAAATTCTATAAATGAGCCCATTTAGCCTTCCATGCCTACTAGAAACAAACCAATTAAAAAAATTAAGGGGAAAACATATTATATTATGGAATAACTTAAAAATACACCTGTGCATATTTACATCATGGATTTTTTTCATACGTCTACCATCCATAAATACATATTGAATTAGAACTTAAACCAATCCCTCATGCTAAATGACATCACTCTAGAAAAATTCCAAGCTATGTAGCACACTTGGCCCCTAGCCAATGTATTACCTTTGACCAAAGTGATATGTTGCCTATGGGACCTTTGCATAGTAACTTGTTGTATATTGAGGTTGATATAACAAATCATAAAGTTAAAAGTGTCCTTATACATAATGGTTAGGGCCTCAACATTGTGTCTCTAAAGCTGGTCAAAAACCTTGGATATATAATAGCTAACTTGTAACCATACACCAGCATTATCAAGGCATATGATAACAAAGAAAAAGAATCTCAAGGTATTATTAGCTTTCTAGTGGTCATTAGGGCATTGACCCATGACACTTTATTCCATGTTTTGGATTTGGAATTATCTTATAATTTTTTATTGGTTGACCATAGATCCATGAAATTAGGGTTATAAAATATCCACATTCAAGAATGGAAGTGAAAATACTAGCTGATCTTCAACCATATCAGTGTTGAAAACATGTTTCAGCCAAATAGCAAATCTGTAACTATCAATTTGGCATGAATCATATTCCCAAATAATATGGATAAAAACTTTAAAAAGGAAAAGCCATTGAATTAGGCCCTAAAGCTAATTACATTGACTCATATAGTTTATCCTCTACCTTAGTAATGGCCCCACTAAACATTTCAAACCAATTCTATATAATTAACAAAGGTCTCAGCTAATATAGTATACATAATGAATTTTATATATCTAAATTGGCTAAAAATCTAAAAACCTATGGGAGTCATAAGGCCAAACTGCTTGCATGCAGTGGGAAAGCAAGGTAAAATCTTAGATGAATAGGCCCATTGTTTTTAAACTAGCCTTGGGCCTAGAACATGATTCTTTAGTAAAAGATGATTCATGGCTTTACACTAATGAGCTAGATGATTATTACCAAAGCATAAAGTATCATATTCCTAACTAGATTATGGATCACCTAGTTAATTAAGGTAGAGGCCTGGGGCTACATCAATAGGGCATGCTCAAACTAGTGTCAATGACCAAGTATAAGGGAACCCATGATAAAAAATTAAACCACCTGAGGGTGATCTCACATACCTTATTTGTGTTCTAACACTAATGACTAGCAAAATTTATTCCAAATGATGCAGGGTCTAATTATAACATCTATGATGACCTTACCACTACAATTTTTTTTAATCCCCATGCCATTTGTATCATTAACCCTATTTATCAACCTTTAAGTTTAACCCTTTACCATCTAAAATTAATATACTGGGACCAACAAGAGTCAATGATGCCATTAAATGAGTTTAAAAATGATGAGGCCATATGTGACTTCCTAGGATTAAGGAATCATATTCCTGTTGGAGATCACAAGAAAATATTTTCTATTGGATTGGATCCTATTACCTATTTTAGAGAACAAGTGAACTTACCTAGACAAAAAAAAAACAAAAAAAAAACTAGACATTGAGGTCTAAAAGTGAAAAGCTCTTTGAGGCACGTTTTGACTAGGAAAAGTATAGAGAACGGTAAGTCTCTTGATGAAAACTAGTTTCTAGTGCCACTAAATGAGGGTGTTCATCCCTCTTCCTATTAATAATAGGAGACCTATAGTATAAAGTCTATTTATGGATCAAAGATTATTATAGAGGAGTGATAATATTTTACACATATTGTTCAAGAGTGACTCAAGGTATTTATTTCATGGCTATTACTAGCATTAAGAGACTCTGAGTCATCATACTTAGGAAAATTGGATGAGCTAGTCCATCTAGAGTACTTTACCATTGCTAATTAGTTTAACTCATTATCAACTATTTTAGATGATGGTTCTACACTTATTATTTCAGGAAACTTCAAAATTAACATTAGGATTGTAGTGGACTAAAAGTGGATTAAACTAGATGTGTCATTCACTAAGGAGGAATGTGATGTTCTTACAGCCCTTTTGAGGGATTTTTTTGACATATTCACATGGGCATATTTAGACATGCCATGTTTTACCCCACCTTAGTTGTATACCATCTCATTATACATCTTGATGTTGAACATGTTAAGCATAAACTATATAAGATGTATCCTCATATTGTTGTGCTCATCAAGAAATAGTTTGAAAAATTGTTATACTTTAAATACATCAAGACAATCTACTATTTAGAGTGCATTTCAAACATTGTTCTTGTGTATAAGAAACCAAAAGGTATTAAAATTTGCACCAATTTTAGAGATATAAAAAAACCTTGCCTAAAAGATGGCTTTCCTTTGCCTAATATTGACATGATAGTCAACTTAATGGTTGGATATGAAATTATCTCTTATGGATGGTTTATTAATCTATAATTATATCATAATTGTAGTAGAAGACCAAAATAAGATAACATTCACCACTCTGTAGGGAATGTTTTGTTATCAGGTGATGACATTTAGGCATAAGAATATTGGAGCCACTTATAAAAGAGACATGATAGTGATTTTACATGACATAATACATGAGATCATTGAGGACTATGTCGATAACATCATTTATAAATCAAAGACCCATGATGATCATCCAACTATACTACAAAGAATCTTTCAGAGAATTTATGAGTACAACATCAATATTAATTAAATTAAATGTGTATTTAATCTAAATTATAGTAAACTATTAGGTTTCATTTTCTCTCATAGGGGTATTGAAATTAACCCAACCAAATTTTGTGTTATTATATAAATTGTACCACTGTCTACCTTAAATTAGTTATATAGCTTGCTTGACAAGATACAATCAATCAGATGTTTCATCTCATAATTGTCTAAAAAAATGTCATCTATTTACACACTTACTACATAAGGGTGTTACATTATTTTATAATGAAGAGAGTAAAAAAACATTTGATCATCTTAAATAATATCTTTATTGAACATGGTCATTGATTAAGGGAAAGATTGTTGAGCATTATATTTGAATATTGAGCTTTGATATTTAACATTGCCATTAATGTTAAAGGTTCTTTTGAAGATGCATAATTTTTTCATTGATGTTAAGGGTTCTTATGAATATGCCTAATCAAGTAAGCCATTATATATGATGAGTTTTGATTACCAGCATAATTAGTGTTATTTTTGTAATGAAAGAATACTATTTTAATTATGTTCTAATGTCAACTTGAGTGAAATCATTGAGAAAAAATATGAGTAAGTATAGGTTAGTATAGTAAATTTAAAACATATTGCAATGATTTGTATAGACCTTGTGAGATGGTATTTGTAGGTGGCATGATGAAATGAGTGATCTCTAAAGAAGAAGAAATATGCTCTAAAGTTCTCTATAAGCATATCTAAAGATGCTCTAAATGAGCTACAAAGATGAGAATGCTCTAAAAAAAACTTTTCAACATTTGAGCATGAGTGAGGTTGTTCGATATTATAAATGAGGTGTTGAAGACTTCAAATATGATTAGAACATCAACTCTAAAGATTTGTGTATTCATCTCTAAATATGATATAGTTGAGATCTAAATATATGTAAATAAATTTGATGTTCCATTGAAGTTATGAAGAAGAGATAGTGTATGAGGTTATTTGAACATACACAAGAGGTATTGGAATGTAGGAGAGTTCCAAGGTGAAGCTTACAATGTGGCTATAAGGTTAGATTCAAGGCATAATAAGACTTACAAGTCAAGGCTTAGAAATCAAGAAGAGTGATGGTGGCTAAATTAGGTAACAAGATTAGTTTTCATGACATAAGCGATTGAGTGAACATTGACAGAGGTGAGTTAAGCTGTTTCAAGTATGTGAATGAATTTTTAGATCAAGGTTTGCAAAAAAAGGCTTAAAAAGTGTTTCAAGAATGTAGAGAATGAGTAGTTATCTACCTAAGAATGTTTTCTCAATGCTCATTGGAACTATAAAATATGCATGAGATCATAAGATATTCATAGTAGATGAGGAAGGGTTCTATCTCAAAGTTACAAGCATTTATTTTTGGAAAGAGGAGCTAAGTTTTATGAATGATCATTAAGACTAAAAGTTAGTCTAAACCCTCATAAAACCCTAAATGTGACCCAATGTTGAATATATTGTTCAAAATATCTTGGAATAGTTTGATATGATTATAAAAGTGTTTTTAAGTTGAATACAACTCTCCTAGGCATCTCTAGGTGTGATTGGTTTCTTAGGTGAGTGAGAAGACCCTATATAAAAGTGCTTATCTTTTAAAGATTTGTTATAGCAGACAATGTTGATTGAGTCAAAGTTGTTAAGTGGATGAAGATAAAATTTTGTAACTTGTAGTTTTTGTTCATAAAGATTTCTAGATAGCTTTTAAATCTTAGTTGTGTAAAGTTAGTGATCCAAGTTGGCCAGTCACTAATAGATCATATGTTGCAGACAGTAAAGAAATCAAATAAAAGAGAGAAGATGAATTCTTATATGTTTTATTGTAAGAAGGATTAATTAAAATACATGATGATGTTATCTTGGTCTTGACTAATTTATCCACAATTTTTAGAAGCTTGGAATTTGGTGTAAATTATTGATACATTGAAGCCAAAATGGGTTATCTAGCTGAGTAGAGTCTATGAGAGAGAAGGTTAGAAGATTAGTTTGTAAGGCCAATAATTCTGATTATATCTCATGATCTAATTGATTGAGTTTGATTTGATGATATTTTAAGATATTGTACATATATTTAAATCCTTTGAACATATTCAATCATGTGTTAGATTTTCATGCTTCCTTGACTTTGTTTTGGATTTAGTTGGCAGTTCTAAGTGAACATCTTGTAGATAAGTATTTGAGTCTATTTACCCTGAGTTAAAGCATAAAATTAAGTTTTTAATGACACTAAGATCATGATGTTTATAAATATTTTAAAAAAATTCCATGTTTTTTTTCGAAAAAATTAGTATATGCTTTAGTTGTTTAAGATAAAGTTTTTGTATATGTGCAGGCCTTTTATAAGCAGTGATTTTAGTAAGGATTCAAGTGGTGGTTGGACCTAAAAGGTGTTTTAGGGATAAATTAGATTTGGAAAATGTCTATTGGATTAATTTATGATTTTTTCCTACCATGTAAAGTGTTTTTGTATTATTTAAGAAGGATCAAATGGTAATGTGTTGTTAAGAAGACTTATTAGGTCTTTATAAGCCTAAAAGAGGAGTACGGGATAATTGATGTATGGTCAACCTATTATCTTCATTGATTCATTATTAATGAATTTTATTTTAATCTAAAAAGACATATTTATGGATGAACTAATCAATTTTAATATTTATATGACCTAGAAGGATATGATCAAGTGACTTGTAGAAAAGCAAGGTAATTAGGCCTACTTTGGGTGTGCTTAGAGTGTGAGTGTAGAGCGAGATAAGAAAATGATATAGATTATTGAGAAGTATAATAAGGTCATTCAAAAAATTATATAAGTGTTATGAATATATAATATAGGTTTTCCATATGTGGATCAAGGTCAGAAGATCTAATCAAACCATGAAGAGGGCTAGTTGAGTAAAGAGGTCTAAAGATTAGTTTGAGAGGGACTGAAGAGAGCAAAGAGTAAAAGGAGTACATCATCATCTAGTTTAGAATAAACAAGGGTTTTTGAAGTTTATCAAATAATTATGTGGCTAATTTGGTGTTGAGTCATCTAGGGGGTTGGTGCCTCTTTACAATTTGGTACTAACTAAAGCCAAGTAGGTACTTGGTAAATTAGGTGTTGGTGTTCCTTGCTAGGGTGCTGCTCAACTAAAGACTCTATCAAGTTGGTTCTTGATAGATTATTTTTGGTACTCTAATTTAAGTGGGTGTTCAACTTAATATTAATTTTTATCTTATAGGGCTATAGTCCATTTACTTCATCAATGGGTTTTTTTTCCCTAGAGGGTTTACCATGTATATGTTGTGTTCATATGATTTATGATGTATTGATTTGTTTCTTATGATTGATAAGATGTATATGCATGTTAATATGGTTCATACATAGTTAAATGGAATTGAATGAAAAGTTTTGAAGACTGATTTACCCCCCTCTCAATAATATTATTTCTAATAATTGGTATCAGAACAAGTCCTTTAGAACATGTTTGATAGCCTAAAGGAGATCATAAGAAGTAAGGATGAGTTGTAAGCAAGCTCAAAGTGGTTTCACTAATAATAAGGCTACATTGTTTAATGGATATAACTATGCCTCTATAATGCTAGAATGAAGATATATCTAATGTCATAAGTACATGATATTTGGTAGAGAATTATGGATGGTTATATTGCACTTACAATTCCACCAACAAATGTAGCAGATAAGAAGCCTAATGAGAATAATTTCAAGGCAATGAATGCCATTATATGTATATTATTAAAGGCATAACTTATAAATTTAATGAATTATGTTTTATCCAAAGACATATGGGACAAATAAAAGACCATCTATAAAGGAGATACCAAGGTAATGATGGCCAAATTATAGACTCATAGAAGATAGTTTAAATACATAAAAATGAATGAAGATGAATCCATTGCATCTTGCCTATTTATATTTGATGAAGTTGTCAATATCATAATAGTATTGGGAGAAGAAGTAAAAGAATCTACCATTTTTAAAAAGGTATTGAGATCACTAACTCCTAAGTTTGATTCTAAAGTGTCTACAATAAAAGAGATAAAATATTTGGATAAGTTATAGATGGATGGGCTTCATGGTATCTTGACTATGTATGAGATGAGATCAAATGAAGGAAGACCTATTAATAACGAAGATACTTTCAAAGTTGAAAAGTAATCAAAGGCCAAGAAGGTCAAAGATGAGGTATGTCCATATCTTGATGATGATGAATTTATTATTATGTTTGATATAAAGATAAGAATATGTTCAAGTAGGTGTAAAGGTAAGTTTCCATTCAAGTGTTTCAATTGTGGATAAATTAGACATTTTTAAAACAATTGTCCTCATAAGTAGATGACCAAGGATGATGATACAGACCAAAAATCCTATAGGTATGACAAGAGCAAGAAGAGTTTTAGAAATTATGAAGGAGAGAAGAAGTCATTTCAAGAACAAAAAGAGATTTTATACCAAATAAGATAACTCATCTGATATGAATGATTTAGACATATCTAATATTGATGATTATAGAAATGAATATGAAAATGATAATAATGAATCCCTATTCATAGGCATAGAATCAAATAATGAGGGTTGTTCAAATGGGAAAGGTATCATGATTGATGTAGAATTAGATGAGAAGGTATATTATGATAGTGAAGAAGGAAAAGTTGAAGTGGATCTTAATGTAGAGGTTTTGGGTGATCTAGAGGAGTTGAATATTATGAATAACAAGAACAAGAAACTAAAGTCATTAGTTTAGGACTATGAGGAGTAGATTGGATTTTTTGAAGAAAGGCTAAGAAACACCTTTAATTAATATGATGATCTAAAGAGAGCATCTAACAAGTTAAAACCCATAATGATATTATGGCATCAAGACTAAAAACTAAGAAATAAGATGGCATTAGATATGAAACTAAAATAGAATCTCTGAGAGATGAGTTGGATCAAGCATCTATAAAGGTGAAGAACTTTGTGAAGTTTGAAAAAATAACTGAGGCTCTAGATGATATCCTGATTAGCTAGAGGTTTGTAAGTGACAAGACAGGTCTTAGTTTTAAAGAAGACCAAAATAAGGTTTTGCAAGATAAAAATAAGACCATTGAGGATAAGAAGTTCAACATGAAAAGGCCTATCCAACAACTCAATCCTATAGGGTATGATATTTATTTTAATGGTTACTATGTTTAATGTATTGAGTTTGGAAATAGATCTAAATAATGTAGAAGACACTCAAATAATAAGTACCCATGGAACTATGGAAGAAGAAACAATTGGCCAAAGGGAGATCACAATCACCATCAATCAAATGGTATGTATAAAGCATTATGTTATAACTATCATAATGTAGGACATATTTCAATATTATATCCTAACATATTTAGAAGGTCATCTAGTCAAGATAACAATGTGAATATTCATGTCACTAAGAAATGGATCAAGAAGACAAACTTTTTAGATAAGGTAAAAGAGGAGTAAAAAACTAATGAAGATTCCATGAACACTTAGAGGATATATAATGGTTTCTCAAGCCACATATCAAGAGATAATAAAGTTATTGGTTCTCATATGGTTGATCAAAAAAGTAAGAATGAAGTAGTGGCTAAGAATAAGAATAATAACAAGGTGATTCATAATCAGCTTATAAACCAAGGTGGAATGTTTGCTACAATAGAGAATAGGTTAAAATTGAATGAATGCCAAGAACATTTGTTATATTCATGTGTTAACAAGGAAGTCAAAAAAAATAAGAAGGATGACAAGGTTGATGATGAGATCAAGCCTAAACAACCAATCAAGATAAAAAAAATGTTAAATAATATTCAGTCTTGTAAAAAGGATATGGAGTTTTAAGAATCTCCTAAGTTTATCTTATTATAGATCCATATGAAAAGGGATTCCTCCATTAAGATTCATGGATACATTATTCAATCAACATAAGCATGAGGTTGTATTCCAATAAGCTTCAAAGATATAATGTATACAATTGGTATATAATAAGTAACCTTTTGATAGTTGTTTGTATAATTGAGGTTGATCTATGAAAACCAATGGGGATTCCTAGTTTCTACAATTGGTATCTAATATGGAATTGACATGTGTGTGATCAAGAGTTTAATATTTAGTATATAATTGGTATCTTCTTCTACCATGTCAATAAGGGTATGTAATATGAGATTCTAGTTCTTTGAAAGAAGATATGCTTGGTCTCAGTGGGATATTGGTATCTATTTTCTATTTGTATAAAAAAAGGGGTGATTAATTTTGATATTCATGGAGACAAGGAGAGATTGAGTCTAAGATGCTTCATAGACTCTATTTTCTAATCTCTTGATATATAAACTAGAAGAGATGACTTGATTAACAAGCTTTTGAGAATGATTGTCATAAAAATTTGGCATAGTTTTTGAAAACTATGTGTCATCTAAATGTCTTTAAGAGATAGTCTTAGCTCATAAGGAGAAGAGTGTAATTTTAGTAGTTTTCAATAATATTTGATGTCTACTACTAACAAGATCATGGTGGATGCTCAATTTGAGGGGGAGATATTCTTGTTGTTGATTAAGGCTAATCTATGTTGAAGTGGTCTTGTAATTTGAGTTCATTAAAGAAGAGATGATAGTTATGGAATATATTTGTCATTAATGTTCAATGTGGAGAATGATCAAAAAAGATGAGAAAAGGAACAAGATAAAAAAGAGAAAAATAAAAGGAAAGAACCAAGGCTAAGAGATGATTTCCATCAAGAGTGGTTGAAAAAGTTACCTAAGTATGTTTTCCATCAATTGCAAAGGGGGAGATTGTTGAATGTTGTCCCCAAAAAATATTAGTCATTTTTTGGACAACATTTGAACTATTTTGGCCCCATAGGCCAAAATTATCTCTTCCCTTCCCAAAAATTATTCGGTGCATTCAAATTCTCCATTTTTCAAGCTTTTCAAAAAACTATGGACTCTATAGGCCCATTTCTATGGACTTTGTAGGCCCATTTCTACAGACTCTACAGGCCATATCTATAGACTCCACCAGTTTTACAGACTCAAATCTATGGGCTCCCCCAGTTCTATGAACTTGTTTCTATGAACTCTGTAGGGTGGAACTATGGACTCTATAAATGGTTTCTACGGACTCCGCTAGCTAGATTTCTATGAACTCTTTCAAAGTTAGACAAAACTACGTACATGGTTTCTATAGACTATATAGGTATACTCAAATCTATGAACTCTCAAGACCTCAAAACTATGGACTCTACAGGCCAATTTCTCATTTCTATGGACTCCCCCATATCTATGAATTCATTTCTATAGACTCTGTAGGTTAGTTTCTATGGAATCTGTAGGAAAGAAATAGGTTCAACACTTAGTAAATTTTTCAATCAAGAAGTTCAAAGGGGTCTTCCAAAGAGCCTGAAGGAGAAGTGCCCTTGCGGAGGGAACCTAGAAACCAAAATGGACCATTGCAAAAATACAAAAGGTGACTTTGGAGCTCAAACGACCCTTATGGAGGGCAAGTGGGGAGCAAGTGGACTGATTCAAAGGCTGAGCAAGCAAGGGAATTCCTTTGGAAAAGTTCCCATAGAAAAGTTATAAAGTAACAATTCCTTTAGACAAAAAGTCCAAAGGAATTCCCTCAAACTTTTGTCCAAAGGAAATAAGCCCGATGGAAAGCAAAAGTCTGCTAAAGAAAAACAAACACCCGATGGGATAAAAGAAAGAATTAAGGAAATGAACAATTCCTTCAGACAAAATGTTTGAAGGAATTCGTTCAAACTTTTGTCTGAAGGAAAATCTTGAAGGATAAAACCCATTGAAGAAAGAAGCCTGAAGGCCATCCGAAGACTACCTAAAAGGTAGGAACCCTTGTGGGGGGGCTCTCACCGACCAAAGTAAACTATTTCTCAAGACCCTAAAGGGAAGGTCATCTTTGGGAAGGACAAAACAAGAATGTTGAAGGAATTGCTGAGTAGATTGATAGGCCTGCAAATGTCAAATTTGAGCGTCATGAACTAGCCGTTGAGATCTAAACACCCAGTGACATCCCCACAGCCATCGAATTTAGGGTAGTGAACTAACCATTGGATTTCAAGTGATGATGGGCCTGTAGACATCAAATTCACAAAAATGAAATAGCCATTGATCTTTAAAACCTAGAACATAGACTTGAATGTAAAAGGCCAAAATTTCAAAGGAAAAAACCACTGATAGAAGAGTGTAAGGAGCCAACAAGACCAACAGAGATAGCCTGAGGGCTTATATCACATAGATAAGGATGAAATATAACAAGGAAAGGGGGAAAAATGAAGAAAGGTCAAAAATATTTATGCATAAGATATGTTTCTAGAAGGTAAAGCAGCCCACCAAGTGGACATAAGAAGAACACGAACATTCAATGGCATGGTCAATTTTTCTACATCGAGTAAAGCAAATAGTTGTGTGTACATCAAGAAACACATTAGGTGTCCCATATTAAAGACTAACACTTGATTCCAGCATAGCCCATGGATAGAATTTAAAATGCATTAAAGGCATTAAATGCATCATAATGCATTTTTGTGAAACAAAGTGCCCAAGTCTTTCTTGGAGCACTATATATTAGACTCTCTCTTATTGTATTAGGGATCTCAATTTGTAATCAGAAATGAAACTCTGTCCAAATTGAAAGGCATTATTGAGACTCTGAGCTCAAATTGTTGATCATATTTCATCATTTGAATAAAAAAACAAGTGAATTATTAGACGTTGTGCTAGAATAGATTGGTTTTTGGGGAAATTGTTCTTATGTTTGTTTCCTTAATACATTTTTGTCCATTTTATTAAATAAGTAGAATTAGTGAAAGTGATCAAGAAGGTGTCCTGAAGCTAGTTGTGGAGAGACTTTGTGTTGCCACAACTGTATTTAATTTGTCTTTTTTTCTATTCTTATGTAAAGGATCTTGGGATGAATTTGTGCCCTCATTATCCTTCATATTTCACTTTTGGAAATTGAGGTGGAGACTTTGTGCCTCATTTAATCTTGCTATGTTACTGCACCCTATTATAGATACTTGTCATCACCCAAAAGATTCCTTTTATCTGTTGAATAACACTTCTAAAAGAAGAGGAATGTCTTCTATCATTTCATCAGGATTTATCCTTTGATTCATGAACATCATCTCTAACAAAAAAGAGATGGATGGTTTATCCTACCCCTGAGTATTACTTTTTTCTTACATATATAACATATAGCTCATTCATATTTACATGGAACCTCCCCTTGATGAGAGGAGAGATTTGTCCCCTTTTGATGTAGTAAACCTACATATCTAGCTAACCAATTTCCCTATGCTATGGTTGAAGAGACCTATTTTGCTCATCAGTTAGTTGATTGACAAAATATTCACCCAACAATTTTTGGTGACTCTGCTGGGGAATGAATGTGCAATCTGAAGCCTCCAATTTTAGTTTGAAGCAGTCCTTACCCTTATTCATTATAGACTCTGGCTACTCCATTATGTGTCTTACCCATTATCATTATAGCCTTACCATCTCCCTCCACCTCCATGCCAACTAGGATAGAATGTGTAGTTGAAGCCTCAAGCTTTAAGCTAAAGTAGTGTCAGTTCCTTCCCATTTTTGTTTTACAATCTACCAACTCCACATTATATGTGAAGCCAAAGGGCTAAAGGTATTGTCAACCCTATATTCAAGTTGGTACAAAAAATTAATTTTGATCTGTTTCCTTCACCATCTCACCTCAAATGAACCAATAGCTTTCCTCCTACTAAATTCAAGTCTCCATTACCAGAAAAAGCCTCCATTTCTACTATCAATAAAGCTTTGTCAATACTTAGCCCTCTGATATTTGTTATTCCACCTTTCCATATTCATACTATGGCAGTTTGAGGCCCTTGGGGTCACTCTTTTGGCCACTCAATTTGACTACACCTCTGCATGAACTTCCACACAACTCACGAAAGAATTTCCCTAAATTCTTTGGGGATGGGAAGGTTCATCTTCACAAACACATTACAACATTTAGCATAGCTTGTGGTGTAATAGGAGTGGAATTTGAGGATGTGGCAGTCAGGATTCTCATAGAAACACTACAAGGTGCTACTGTAGACTAGTTCTACCATCTGCAGGCTAGATTAGTGACTGACTGGGATACACTTAAAGCTAAATTTGAAGCTAGGTTCAAGCCTATAGAAGATGCACATGATTTATTAGCCTAGCTGACATAGATGAAGAAATAACCTCATGAGCCTATGAGGGATTTCATTGCTAAGTTTGACAAGCTCAAAAATTAGATTCTTATCATTGCTCAGCCTACACTTGAGAATATCAAGTGCTTCTTCATCAACTCACAGCTACCTAAAGTGAGTTTTCTACTAAGATGTGCAAGCCAAATAGACCTTATTGTAGCTCAAGATTTGGCTACTAAGGTATAAGATGACCTTATCTTGGTAGGAAAGATAAGGAGAGACCCAAACAAAGGTAAATCTTCTTCATCTTATGAATACTCACCTACAGGAACCACTGATCAAATGGTGAAAACGCTGGTAAATGAACTGCTAGCCTTGAAAAAGAAAATGGCCCAAGGTGTGTATGTTCCTCCTAATTAAGATATGCCAAGGAGGACATTCCCCAATTAGTCATACCAAGGAAATATTGTCAAAAATTAAGGACAGCTAAATCATCTTCCTCCCCCATAGGAGAAACTTGCTATTGAAGCACCACCAACCAATTCAGCAGTTGGATATCTCAAAATAGAATCTGATTTCTCTTTCTAGCCTAAATTGAATAAAGAAAATGATGTTGATCTCCTTATAGAAGGCTAGGAATAATTAGCTGTTGACTCCAACTTTAGTTTCCTAATTTACCAGGATGAACCCAGAGGTAAAGGTGAAGTAGTTGGTGGATCATATGTTGTATTCACCCAGTCCCAGAACTAGTCATCCCAACAATCTAATAAGGGAAAAACAAGGGAAAGTTCTTAGCCTACAATCTCAATTACCAAACAAGGAACTTCTATGCATTTCCAACCAAAGGACCCCGTGAGTAATAAAAAGGTAAGTACATCAACCATTCCTCCATCTTCAACTACAATTCCACAGACCGGTCCTCCCCCTCCTAAAAACTAGAAAGATAAACTACCTTCCTCTATTCCTAGTCCATTTCAGTCATTTGACATAATCGACCATGTCAAGAAGACCAAAATTCAAATGTCTAAATTTGAATGCTTGTAATCCAATCCTAAAAAGTTAGATAGGTTAGTTCAATGTGTGAAGAATAAAGCTATCCCTATAGGACAAGATGTTAAAAAGGTACCTCATGATTCCCCAAAGAACATGCCCATCCCAAACAATCTTATCATTACTCCTCTAACTATCCCTAAGAAATAGAGCCTTGTTATGTTTCCTTATTAATAAATGGTCACAAACTGAGCAATTACATCATAGACTCAGGTGCATCTGACAACATCATGCCTGCCAAGGTGGTAGAATCTCTTGGACTCACGCTGACCAAAACCTTTGGGAGATGTTTCTCCATGGAGAACAAATAAGTAACTCTACTAAGACAAATCAAATATGCCCAATTTGCATTTGCAACATTCCCAGACAAAAGAATCAAGATGATAGTCCTGGTGGCTGATATTCCATCCTCATAAAAAAATCTTTTGGGGTGAAATTTCTACAAGGATGTTGGTGGAGAATTGAGCATGGACCTGTCTGAAGTGAGGATCCCTGTCAAAGGCATCATGCAGAGGTTGCTTCCTAAAAGGGAATCAAAATATGTTGTCACTCGGGCATCAGCCCCTAAAGCACAAATTTTATTTGAATCTTTAGGCATGGGCAATTAATTCTTAACCATAGAGGATATCCATGTTTCAACAAAAAAAAGTTTTATAGGTGGTGATCCAAAGATGGATTCAAATAAGATGTCATAAGAATTGGTAGGGTGCAGTACATATAAAAAGGGATCTTCCACCTCTAATGATGAGAATTTGAAATAAGATCAATTTTTGATGATGTTTGGATCTTAGAATTTGATGGCAACAATTCTTCTACCAGCTAAGGGGCTGAGATTGTGTTGATATCTCCTTAAGGAGATATTGTCCTTCTTCATACAAATTGTAGTTTAGCAACACCAATAACATAGTTGAATATGAATCTCTATTACTTGGAGTGAAGGCTACTCAAGATAAAGGTATCAAACTCCTTCATGCTAAAGGAGATGCTAAACTGGAAGTTTATCAGGTAAAGAACCTGGATCAAATTAAAAATGAGAGATTACGCCACTATCACAATCTAGTCTAGGATCGAATTGAAAGCTTTGATGCTTTCAACATCTCTGCCATACCTAAGGATTATAATGACCGAGCTGATGCACTGGCTATTTTAGCAACTATCTTAGTTCCTTACCTAGACTTCAAAGGAAACAAATACACTATCGAATTGGTTTTTAGATGAAGTGTGCCTGATAATGCCAATAATTTGTAAGTGTTCAATGGTGACAACCAAATCATGAACTTTTTGGAATAAAAAGATAGCTTCGAACATCTTCATTTTGAAGGAAGTAAGCCCTAGAAACTCAAATCAACTCTTGAAATGAATTCATACATAGGTGAAAAATTCCTACAACTAAAAGGGAATAAAATTCCCAAAGGACTAGTTTCTCTTGAGAAATTGTTTGACAAGCACGACAGGTTCATCAAACAGTGACAAATGGATTCAAACTCCTCCTAGGGGTTTGATAAGATAAATTTGGGTACCAAGGAAAATCCCAAGATGGTGAACATTGGGAAGTATTGTACTTTAGAGGAGAAACTCAAATTTACTAACCCACTTCATCATTACATGGATGTTTTGGCATACTCTTATGATGATCTGAAGTCACTCAGGCTTGAGGAAATTCACCATGAAATTCCTCTCAAAGATTATTCGGTGCCTTACAAGCAAAAATCTTGGTAGTATAATCCAAAGATATCAGGTACTATTCTATTTGAGATATAAAAAATGTTGAATGCTAGGATAATTTTTTCAATCCATCATTCCACATGGATTGCCAACATAGTCACTGTGAGGAAGAAAAATGGCAAAGTTCACATCTATGTGGATTTTAAGAATTTGAACCATTCATCTTTGAAGGATAACCATCCTTTGCCAATCATGGATCAAGTGATTTAGATAGTGACAGGCTCAAAGATGTTATATATTCTAGATGGCTTCTTAGGATATAATCAAGTTGAGATTAGTGAAGCAGACCAGCACAAGACTGCCTTCACCACTCCTTGGGGCACGTTTGAATATAGAAGGATGCCTTTTGGATTGATAAGTGCTAGTGCCACCTTTTAGAGAGAAATGGACCTTAATTTTAAGGATGAGATGGGTAAGTTCATTGTAGTTTATCTTGATGAATTGACCATTTTTTCTAAGCATCACCAGAATCATATACACCACTTGCAACAAGTGCTGGAGTGCTGCTGGCAGAATGGTATTTTCTTAAACCCCAAGAAGTCAGTTTTTGGAGTAATAGAAGGGAAAATTCTTAGACACATTACGTCCAAAGAAGGCATAAAGATTGACTCAAACATAGTTAAGTCTATCTAAGAGCTTACCTTGCCTACAAGTAAGACTATTGTTCACTCTTTCTTTGAAAAGGTGATTTTTTTATGAAGGTTCATCCTCAAGATTTTTAGAAGACTCGACACATTATGAACATGATGAAGGGAAAGGACAACTTCAACTAGACTAAAGAAGGCAAGTTAGCATTTGAGGATATCAAGACTACCATTGCCCATGCCCCAATTCTAGTTTATCCAGACTACAACAAAGAGTTTATCATATACAGTTATGCTTCTAAACACACACTTTCAGCAATTCTAGTTTAATAGGATAAAGAAGGTATGGAATATCCCATTTCTTTCATGACCTACCCTATCAAAGCTCATGAGCCAAAGTATTTAAACATGGAGAAGCATGCTTATGCAGTGGTGAAGGTAGCCAAGCATTTTCACTTGTACATCTTAAACTCTCACATTACTACCTTGGTTCCTAATACCACGGTCAAATCCATACTAACTCAATAGGAGTTTGGGATGAAAAGAGGCAATTGGATTGCAAAAATCTAGGATTTTGATCTAGTCATCAAACCAACAAAGCTGGTATGGGGAAAAGCCCTATGCCAATTAATTGATGATAGCAAACTAGAAGAAATAGAGCATGAAGAAGTAGAGGTGGAAGACACACTGACAGTCCTCTTTGTCTCCACCATGAATGAGTGGTATTCAGGTATTGCTCATTTCCTTACTTATGGTGAGTGTCTTTCCCACCTATCTTACAAAGAAAGGAGGACTATCAAGTTGAAAGCTGCCAATTTTGTCCTTTGGGACAATCGCTTGTACAAGAGGAGCCTTGATGGAGTGTTCCTTTGCTGTGTGGACAAGGAAAAGCAAAGCCAACTTTTAAAATCCTTCCATAGTTAGCCTGTAGAGGACACTTTTCTACTCCTGTGACTGCCCATAAATTTTTTTGAGCCAGGTATTATTGGCTAACTCTTTTTCAAGATGCATATAAGTGGGTAAGGAAATATGAACTATGCCAGTAGTTTGTTGGGAGACCCAAGTTAACTACCCTACCTCTCAAGCTAGTGGTCATAGAGGAACCATTCCAGCAATGGGGAATTGATTTTATTAGAGTTGTAAACCCATCTTCAAGTGTTGGATATGATTATGTCCTTATAATAACTAACTACTTCACCAAGTGGGTGGAAGCCATCCCAACTAAGCATGCTACTTCAAAAATAGTGTCCAATTTCCTCAAGGAGAATATCATTTCCAAGTTTGGGGTCCCAACCAAGATTGTTACTGATAATGCATCTTATTTCACTTCCCAAGAGATTACAAAATTTTGTTTCTACTATGGGATTTCTCTCTCCCACTCTTTTAATTACTTTCCATAAGGCAATAGACAAGCTGAATCAAGTAATAAGAACCTGGTGACTATCATCAAGAAGCTGGTGGATGACAACCAAAGAACATGGCATAAAGCACTAGTTGATGCTCTATGGGTAGATAGAATCACACCAAAGAGGGCAATTGGTATGTCTCCTTTCCAAATTCTTTATCGTATCAATGTTGAGATACCAATCACCTTGGAATTGCTAGCATTAAAATTAGCTAAGGCAATTGAAGATTAGACATATGAAAGCCCCCTTGATAAAAGGATCATGTGCTTGACTGAGATGGATGAGTAGAAAACTATGGTGGTGGGCTGAATTGCTACCCATCAAAGTTTGGTAAAGAAGCTCTTCGACCGAAAGGCAAAAAACCGTTATTTCCAGGTTGGAGATCAAGTCCTGCTGTGGGACAAGAGAAGAGAACCAAAGGGGACGAATGGGAAGTTTGACTCACTTTGGAGGGGGCCATTTATTATCCATCAGCTTCATGGTGAAAATAGTTTCCTATTGAAATATCAAGATGGCATGCTCTTCTCTCTACCTCACAGTGGGCAACATCTGAAACACTTCAATCTGTGAAGTATCAGATAAGATCAGCTTGTACATATGTACATTTGTATAGTCTTTAGTTCTATTTTATGCTTTTCATTTCCATTTTTTGGAGCCTTTATTTTTGGGTAGCATGACTCCATAGCCCATTGGCACACTTCAAGGCACTAGAGATTCTAGTTTCTACTCCCCTCAATTGTTCCAAGTTTTCAACTGAAGGAAGTTCCCCAACTGGAGCCAGTTGTTGTCCCCCAAAAATATCAGTCATTTTTTGGACAACATTTGAACTATTTTGGCCCCACAGGCCAAAATTATCTCTTCCCTTCTCAAAAATTGTTCTGTGCATTCAAATTCTCCATTTTTCAAGCTTTTTAGAAAACTACAGACTCTACAAGCCCATTTCTATGGACTCTACAGGCCCATTTCTATAGACTCTTCAAGCCATATATATGGACTCTGCCAGTTATACAAACTCAAATCTATGGGATCTCATAGTTCTATGAACTCATCTCTATTAACTCTGTAGGGTGGAACTGTGGACTTCATAGATGGTTTCTATGGACTCCACCAACTAGATTTCTATAGATTCTTTTAAAGTTAGAGAAAACTACAGACTTGGTTTCTACAGACTTTGCAGGTAGACTCAAATCTATGGAATCTCAAGATCTCAAAACTATAGAATTTGTAGGCTAGTTTCTCATTTCTATGGACTCCCCCAGATCTATGAACTCATTTCTACAGACTCTACAAGTTGGTTTCTATAGACTCTATAGGAAAGAAACAGGTTCAACACTTAGTCATTTTTTTAATTAAGAAGTTTAAAGGGATCTTCCAAAGAGCCCGAAGGATAAGTGCCCTTATGAAGGGAAATTGGAAACCAAAATGGACCATTGAAAAAATATGAAATGTGACTTTGGAGCTCAAACAACCCTTGAAGAGGGCAAGCAGGGAGCAAGTGGACCAATTCAAAGGCTGAGAGAGCAAGGGAATTCCTTCAAAAAAGTTCTCACAGAAAAGTTGTAAAGGAACAATTCCTTCAGACAAAAAGTCTAAACAAATTCCTTCAGACTTTTATCTGAAGGAAATAAGCCCCATGGAAAGCAAAAGACCATCAAAGAAAAACAAAGGCCTAGTGGGATGAAAGAAAGAATGAAGGAAAGGAACAATTCATTCAGACAAAATGTTCAAAGGAATTCCTTTGGAATTTTGTTCAAAGGAAAATCCTGAAGGATCAAACCCACTGAAGAAAGAAGCTCGAAGGCCATCCGAAGACTACCCGAAGGGTAGGAACCCTTGTGGGGGGGCTCTCACTGACCAAAGCAAACCATTTCTCAAGACCCCAAAGGTCAGGTCCCCTCTAAGAAGGATAAAATAAGAATGCCAAAGGAATTGCCAAGGAGATTGATGGGCCTATAGACATCAATTTGAGCACCATGAACTAGCCATTGAGATCCAAATGCCTAGTGACGTCCCTACAGCTATCAAATTTAGGGTAGCAAACTAGCCATTGGCTTTCATGTGATGACGGGCTTAAAGACATTAAATTCATTGAAATGAAATATTTATTGATCTTTGAAAGATATAATGTAGACTCGAATGTAAAAGGCCAAAATGCAAAAGGACAAAACTACTAATGGAAGAGTGTAAAGAGCCAACAAGATCGAAAGAGATATCCTGAGGGCTCAGATCACATAGATAAGGATGAAATACATCAAGGAAAGGGGGGATGATGAAGAAAGATCAGAAATATCCATGCATAAGATATGTTTCTAGATGTTAAAGCAACCCACTAGGTGGACATTGGAAGAACATGAACATTCAATGGAGTGGCCCATTTTTATACATCGAGTAAAGCAAACAATTGTACACAAATCAAGAAACACATTAGGTGGCCCATATTAAAGACCGACGCTTAATTCTAGCATAGCCCATGGATAGAATTTAAAATGCATTAAAGGCATTGAATGCATCATAACACTATTTTGTGAAATAAAGTGCCCAAGTCTTTCTTGGAGCACTATATATTGGACTCTCTCTTATTGTTTTAGGGATCTTAGTTTGTAATCAGAAACAAAACTCTACCCAAATTGAAAGGCATTATTGAGACTTTGAGCTTAGATTTTTGATCATATTTTGTTATTTGAATAAGAAAACAAGTGACTTTTTAGACTTTGTGATTGAATAGCTTGGTTGTTGGGGAAACTTTTCTTATGTCTATTTCATTAATACATTTTTGTCCATTTAATTAAATAAGAAAAATTAGTGAAAGTGATCAGGAAGGTGTCCTAAAGCCAGTTGTGGAGAGACTTTATGCTACCATAATTGTCTTTAGTTTGTCTATTTTTCTATTCCTATGTAAAGGATCTTGGGATGAATTTTTGCGCTCATTATTCTTTCTATTTCACTCTTTGGCAGTTGAAGTGGAGACTTTGTGCCTCATTTGATCTTGTTATGTTATTGCGCCATGTTACAGTTACTTGTCATCACTCGAAAGATTCATTTTGTCTGTTGAACAACACTTCTAAAATAATAAGAGTGTCTTCTATCATTTCATCAAGATTTCTCCTTTGATTCATGAACATCATCTCTAAAAAAAGAGAGATGGATGGTTTATCCTACCCCTAAGTGTTATTTTCTGCTTACATAATAGAATATAGCTCCTTCATATTTACAAAGAACCTCCACTTGATGAGAGGAGAGATTTGTCCCATTTTGATGTAGTAAACTTACACATCTGGCCAACCAATTTCCATATGCTATGGTCTAAGAGACTTATTTTGCTCATTAGTTAGTTGATTGACAAAATATTCACCCAACATTGAACATTGTCATTGATTAAGGGAAAGATTGTTGAGCATTGTCTTTGAGTGTTGAGCTTTGATATTTAATGTTGTCATTGATGTAAAAGGTTATTATGAAGATGCATGGTTATTTCATTGATGTCAATCTAATATCATTAATGTTAAAGGTTGTTGTGAAGATGTTTGATCAAATAAGCCTTGATGTATTTATGATGAGTTCTGATTGTTAAGATAATGAGTGTTATTTTTGTGATGAAAGAATATTTTTTGAAGTATGTTATGATGTTAGCTGGAGTGAAATCATTGAGAAGCATCACGAGTGAGTAGAGGACAATATAGAAAATGTAAAACATATTTTAATTATTTATCTAAACCTTATGCGATGGTATTTGTAGGTGGGATGATGAAATGAGTGATCTCTAAAGTAGTATGCTCTAAAGTTCTATATAAGTAGCTCTAAAGATACTCTAAATGAGATAAAAACATGAGAATACTCTAAAAATAATGCTCAAAATAACAATTGTTAGTGTTTTATAATGAGTGAGTTTGTTTTAGATAATACATAAGGTGTCAAGGACCTCAAAGATGATTATAAGGTCATCTCTGAATATTTGTGTATTCAATTCTGAAGATGATATAATTGAGCTCTAAAGATATATAATTATCTCTAAAGAAGTTATATTGAAGTTATGAAGAAGAGTAAGTGTATGATGTTTCTTGAACATACACAGGAGGCATTGTAATATAGGAGAGTTCTAAGGTGAAGCCTATAGTGTGGATAGAAGGTCAGATTCAAGGCATAATAAAACTTGTTGGTAAAGGCTTAGAAAGAAAGAAGAGTGATGATGGAAAAATGAGGTAATAGGATTAGTTTCCATGACATAAGTGAGTAGGTGAACATTGACATAGGCGATTTAAGTTTTTTAAAGTATGTGCATGAAGTTTCAAATCAAGGTTTTCAAGAAAAGGCTTGAAAAGTGTTTTAAGAATGCACATAATAAAGAATTATCTATTCGAGAAGGTTTTCTCAGTGTTTGTTTCCATGTGAATCATATTCATGATATCATAATATGTTCATGGTATATGAGGAATGGTTCTAGATCAAAGTTACAATCATTGGTTTTTAGAAAGAGGAGCTATGTTTTACGAATGATCATTAAGATTAAAAGTTAGTCTAAACCCTCATAAAACCCTAACTATGACCCAATGTTAAAGATATTATTAAAAAGAGATCATATTGGTTTGATATGATTAGATAAGTGATTAGAGGTTGCATTCAACTCTACCAGACATCTCCAAGTGTGATTGGTTTCTTATTTGAGTTAGAAGATGCTATAAAAAAGTGTTTATCTTTCAAAGATTCGGTTGTAGTAGACATCATTGATTGAGTCAAAGTTGATAAGTGGATGAAGATAAAAGTGTGTAACTTTTAGTTAATATTCATGAAGATTTTGATAGGTTATATATCTTAGGTGTGTAAAGTTGGTGAACCAATTTGGCCAGTCACTAATAGACCTTGTGGTGCAGACAGTGAGGAAATCAGATAGAAGAGAGAAGATGATTTTTGATATGATTTAATGTAAGAATCATGCATTGAAATGCATGATGATATTATTTGGGTCTTGAATGATCTATCCATGATTTTCATATGCTTTTATGTTGACACAATAAATTGATACATTAAATCCAAAATGGCTTATCTCATTGAGTACAGTTTGTGAGAGAGAAGGTCAGAAGATTGGTTTATAAGGCCAATAGTTCTCATTAGATCTCATGATATAATTGATTGAAATTGATTTTAAAATGTTTTAATACCTTGTACATGCATTAAAATCCCTTTAATATATTCAATCATGTGTCAAATGTTCATGCTTCCTCACTATGTTTTAGAGTTAGTTAGCAGTTCTGAGTGAACATTTTGCAGAGAAGTATTTGAGCCTATTTACCCTAAGATGAAGAATCATATGAAGTTTTTGATGACCCTAAGGTCATGAGGTTTATTAATATATAATTTTTTTCCATGTTTGTTTTGAAAAATTGAGTAAATGCTTCATTTTTTCATGATAGAGTTTTTGTATATGAGTAGGTCTTTTATAAGCATTCATTTGAGTAAGAGTTCAAGTGGTAGTTGGACCTACAAGGTGTTGTAGACATAAAGTGGAATTGGATAGGATTTATTTGAGTGGGTTAAATTTTTTTCCTTCCATGTGATGTTTTATGATTCAAGAAGGATCAAATATTAAAATACCTAAAAGACCTATTAGATCTTGATAAGCCTAAAAGAGGAGTAAGGGATAATTGATGTATGGATGACTTATTGTATTGATTGATTCATGATTAAGGAATTTTATTTTAATATTAAAATACCATTTCATTTCCTACCTAATTTATTTTAATATGTATCCAACCTATAAAGATATGATAAAGTGACTTGTGTAAAAGCAAGGCAGTTAGGCCTATTTTGGGTGTGCTCAGAGTGTGAGTGTAGAGGAGGATAAAAGAATGATTTAGATCATTAGAAAGTATAAGGTCATGAAAACCATAAATAAGTGCTATGAATATTTAATATAGGTTATATATATTTGGATCAAGGTAAAAATACCTAATGAAGCCATGAAGAGGGATAGTTGAGAAAAGAAGGTTGAAGGTCAGTTTGAGATCGATTGAAGAGATAAAAGAGCAAAAGGAGTAAATAATCATTTATTTTAGAAGAAACAAGGGTTTCTAAAGGTGATCAAACAATCAAGTGGATGCATTTGTGCTAATTCATCTAGGGGGTTGGTGCCTCCTTACAAGTTAATTCTTGATAAAGATAAGTGGGTACTTGATAAATTAGGGGTTGGTACTCCTTTGTAGGGTGGTACTTAGATAAAGACTCTATCAAGTTAGTGCTTGATGTATTGGGGTTGGTGCTCAAAGTTGAGTGGGTGATCAACTGAAGATTGATGTTTTTCTTATAGGACTATAGTCCATTTACTTCATTAGTGGGTTTTATTACCCTAGAGGATTTCCACGTATATGTTGTGTTCATATGTTTTATGCTCTTTTGATTTATTGATTATGATTGCTAAGATGTACATGCATGTTAATATGGTTAATAAATAGTTAAATGGAATTGAATGAAATTTTTTTAAGACTTATTCACTCCCCCTCTTAGTCAATTTGTTTCTAACAATCTTGCCAACCCACCTATTTTACTACCACCCACACCAAATAAGCCATTACTTCTTTACTTATTAGCAATTGAGAATGCCCTGGTGGACTTTTCTCACAACATAATGAATAGTTAAAATGGTATGCCATATAATATCTAAGTAAAATGTTGCTAACATATGGACACAACTATATGACAATTAAAAAATATTTTTTAGCAATGGTGTTCCCAACCCAAAAGTTACGTCATTATATGTTGAACAACAAGACCATTGTCATTTCCAAAGTATATCAACTCAAGTATCTAATTTATAAATTATATTTACAAGGTTGCATGGTAAAATGGATAATGATATTGAGTGAGTTTGAAATTGAATATGCCAATTAGAAGGCCATTAATGGGCAAGTACTCATAGATCACCTCATAGAGTCTCCTCTTCAAGATACTTAACCTCTAACATTTAGATTTTTAGATGAGGAAATTATGATCATTGAAGAAGAAAAAACACCCCCTAAGGATGAAAAATGGTGTAATTTTATGGATCATTCATATCTCATGGATCAAGTGCCATAATATTGTTTGTTACACCACAAGTGGATCTCATTCTAAAGTTTTTTCATAAAGGATTTACTTATACTAAAACATGGATGAATACAAATCACTCATTATAGGGATTCATGAAGTAGTAGAGTGAAACATTCAACATTTAATGGTGTATGGTGATTCTTAGTTAATCATCAATTAGGTAACAAACTAGTACCAGACCAAGGATGAGAAGTTGGTGCCTTATAAAGATATGTTCGATACTCTCAAGTGACAGATTGCCAAAATCTAATTTGAAAGAATACCTTGGGCCAATAACATAAAAATTGATACTATGGACACTATTAGATATATGATATAAATCATAGACAAAACACATGATTACCAATTTATTTTTGAATATCTCTTAGTAATGACACATGAATAATCAACTGTCAAGATGATTTGTGACATTATTTATTCCACATCTACCTAGTACTTAGACATATATGCCTATCTTTAAGACAAAAATATACCTCCTATATTATCACATAAAAAAAAAAAAAATTTGCCCATAAAGCCTCTCAATATACCCTATGTGGACCAACCATATATCATAGAAGTTATGATGGAACTTTGATTCATTGTTTACCTTCGACATAATCTAGATTAATATTAAGAAAAGTTCATGGAGGAATGTGTGGAGCCCACACTATTGGGGTAATATTATCCAAAATTTTATTGTGTACTAGATATTCTTGGTTGATTATAAAAGTAGACGTAACTATGAAAAGGTGTGTCAAGTGTTAGAGGCATACTAATCTAATTCATGCTCCAGCCAAGACACTCAAACTATTGACCACACCATGGCCATTCTCAATGTGGAGAATTGACCTCATAGGTAAGGTTAATCCCACATCCTATGATGGACATAAACATGTCATGAATACTATCGAATACTTCATTAAGTGGGTGGAATACATTCCCCTCACTTATGTCACCACTAAATAGATCTCTAAATTCATATTCAACCATCTCATCTACTGTTATGGCATCCTCTTTGACATTATATTTGATAATGGAGGATCATTTAAAAATAAATATGTGAAATCACTTTGTAGCCAATACCACATCAAACAACATTTCTCTACCACATAGTACCTACAAGGTAATGACCAAATTGAGGTTTCAAATAAAACCATCACCAATATTCTGAATAAGAGTATCGATGAAGTTGGTCATAATTGGCACTTATAGCTATTTAACACCCTATAGGCGTACCATACCACATTATTTACTCTAATAGGAGCTACATCCTATTCACTTATTTACAAAACTGAGTTCATTCTTCTTATCAAGGATGACTTGGCTTCTCTCTATATTTTATTGCAACAAATCATCAATAATAAAGATTACATAGTAGCTTGCTTTAAAGGGATAGATTTAATTGATGGAAAATAATTGGCCACCTTAAATAATATTTAGGCATATCAGAATAGATTAAAGGGATAGTTTAATAGGCATGTTAATAATCATGAATTTGAGCTTGGTGGTCTTGTGTTAAAGAAGAATTACAATAACATCAATGTTGAGACCAAAAAAAGGTAAATTCCAATGAAACTGGTTATGGACCTATGTAGTTATTTATAACTATGGTTCTATAGCATACAAGCTTGTTACACTAGAGGGAGATGAACTTGATGAACCAATGAATATAATACACTTCAAATTTTTGTACATAGGAGGGAATCAAATTAATGTATAAAAGGATCATTTAAGTTCTACCACATTATACCCATTCTTCTTATGATACCCATGACTATTATATCATGCCCTTAACCCCTCACCAACTAGTTATGTTTACTTAACCTTGCCTATCATGTTTGGACTTCGTTATTTTTCATTTGTACTTCAAACATGTTTAGTGGTTGATGATACATTCAGTTCCAATAATTATTTCATATTAAACATTTGAATGGTAGTTTATGAAATTAATATGACAATGGTCCTAAAAATTACATGTTTCATTTGTTTTTACGTTCCCACCTCATAATATTAATTATAACTTCTTATGGACAAATTAGTACCATTGACCCTTTACCATTATTTCCTTATTATAACTACCTATGGGAAATTAAAAACAACACATTTACCATGAATTACCACACCACCTTTCCATTACTTTTCCATTTAACTATAGATAAAATTTATGGTACTTAGTTGGATGCCTTTTGTGTAGGAAGAACTATAAACACTTGAGGTCTTGTGGGACTATGTAGGTGGTTTTGAATTCACATTGAGGTCAGCTTAGCCACCCCTTTGCCACACTCTCACCATTTTGTAATTAATTTAAGGATCCACACTCTTTCCATCTTGTAATCAATTTAAGAATCCATGCTCTTACTATTTTGTGAGTAATTTAAGGATCCACACTCTCGCTATTTTATGAGCATGTTTAGGATGCACTCTCACCATTTTATGAGTAGGTTTAAGATATGATCTCTCTATTTTGTGAACATGTTTAAGATACACTCTCATAATTTTATGACTTGTACCATATTGTATCTCAAAATTTTCCATCGAGTTAAGATTCCTAAAAAATCCAAAAATATTGGGAATAGTTCAAAAATACCTAAAAATTCATAAAGAATTAGGAAAATCCTAAAAATCACAAAATCATGAAAATTATATTATAATTTTCATGAGAAATATAAATTCATCAAAATTTTATGGGATGGTCCGTAGTATCTATTAAGTTTAATTTATAGACCACCTTGGTATTTTTTCTACCATTTCTAGGAAAACTACATCAGCCTAAGGTCCGCATAGATTATGTAGGTAGTACTTCAATACATGGGATATATTAGGCTATCTCAACTAACATCATCTTCCTTTATTTTTAGATCACTTCTTTACCATAATGATTTTGGGACTCCTAACTATTTCACAAGTAATTGCTTGTCCTTTAGTTTTCTGATCCTTATTGCCATTACTCATACACTTTGGTTGTTTTATGAGTTAATGTTATGAGCAATTTGCATTAAAAATTTGATGAAAAAATGACCACTTGGATTTTCTTAAATTCTCATTGATTTTTGAGTACTTTAATTTTGAATGATGTCATTATTTTATGATCAACCATTACATAGACTCTCACCATTTTATGAGTTAATTCTTATTCCAAGCCTTAGATTTAGTAAACACAATGAATTGCCAATTTATTTCATAGTGGATGCTCATCTCTTCAATTTTAATATGGTTTTACTAAACCATACTCTCTCACTTTTTTGATTTGTTTGTGTTGATGTTTCATGACTATGAGTGTCATCCACCTCTTTTATTATGCACTCACCATTTCATGAGACCATTCATATTCTTTTCTACAAGTTAATCATCTTTTATTATCATCATTTTCTTCTATCCAATATCCTAAGACAACTCAATTTATCCTTAAGTTCATGATGGATCATGTATTCATGGAACTATGTAGGGATCATCCACTTTTGTAGTGAATCTGGAGTCAGCTCAGCTACACCTTCCTTTTCTTCTATTCTACCCATTTTATTTGTTTTGTTTTGTTTTCTCCTATAGCCTAGGGTCAATGTTCTTTTTTTCATATTATTTATATCATTACATCCTATGCCCTACGAGTAATGTTTATTGTTTTGTTTATGTTAGTGTTTCCTAATCATCTAAGAGCAAATGTTAGTCTTTTGTTCTTATGTTGTTTCACATGTGTCATTGATACTTAGCTTAGGAGTCACCCTGTCACTAAGAGTAACACCTCTATTACACATGCATAGGTAGTTTATACTATATTTTTACTAATGTTGTGATTAACCATTGTTTGTGTGTTGTTATTTGTTTAGCTTAGCTTCTTTGTTTTTTTATTTTTATGATTAGAATAGTTTGTTTAGTGAACTTTTATTTGCTTTGGATTGTTTAGTTTTTTTTATTTGTTTAAGGATTTGTTTTATTTGTCTTTGTTTTTTATATTTGTTTTGTCTTGTTTATAATGTTTGTTAGTCTATAGTTATTTGTTTGTTTATTTATTTTTATTCATTGGTGTTTTATTTGTGTGCTTTGTTATTTTGTTTGTTTATTTTATTTTTTTTGTTGATTTTTTGTGTTTGTTTAGTTGTTTATTCATGTGTTGTTTGTTTATTTGTTTGATAGTGTTTTATTTATTAGTGTTTTATTATTCATTTTTGTTTGTGTTTTATTTATTTTTATTTATTGGTGTTCTATTGTGTTTTGTTTATTTTTATTTGTTAATGTTTTATTGTTTGTTTGCGCTTTGTCTATTTTTGTTTATTAGTGTTTTCTTGTTTGTTTGTTTAGCTATTTTTTTCTATTTATCATCTTATTATTTTGTTTGTATAGTTTGTTTATTTTACTAGTTATATTTGTTTATTTAGTTTAGTTTAGTTTGTTTGTGTTTTGTTGTTTTTGTTTGTTTGTTTAATCTATTTTTTTTTGTATAGTCTTGTTTGTTTGTGTTTCATTATTTGTTTGTTTTTATATGTTTGTTTTGTTTGTTTATTTAGCTATTATCTATTTTTTTCTTTTTTTTTGGCCTTTTTGGACTTTTTTGTTTCTCAATTGTAGTCGAATTGTTACATTTTTTTTTTCACTTAAATCTTGATTATCCATATCATATACTTAAGTTGTTAGTTTTTGTATATAGTATTACACTTAGTTTATTCATTATATTTACATCTTGGATTTTATTATTCATATCTTAATCCTAGGTTGTTTATTTTTACATTTGAATTATGTTTTCAATGCTTATGATATATATTTCCATTTTAGTTGTTCATAACTATAATACATAATATCACAAGATAAATTAAAAACTAGGCATACAAAGTCTAGTATAATAATGTAATGGTAGTACTTATCTAGTATATAAAACTATCCAACTACCCAAACACATACTTGAATCCATGAGTAATGAATAAAAGTAAAATATGATTTATTATGTGTTTATATAGACATGTATCTCTAAATAAGCATACGTATGAGTCATACAACATAATAAAATGAACAACCAATAAAACATGTAATAAGCAATAAATGGATAGAGCATACATAAACATAAACATTAATAATGTTAAAAATTCATAATGTTAATCATTGATAATCAATGATAATCAACATTAAACATGAGATAAACAAGATAAAAAACATGGCATCGTATACATTATAAAAATATCATATACATGTACATCATCTTTGAAGCACCCAAAAATGAATGTCAATATATCTCAAATGTCATATACATAGAGGATATATACATATCATAATGGTGTCTTAAAATTAAATCAATATGCCAATACAATGAGTATAATTCCATATGTTAAACTATGCCAAAATGCCAAAGACACCTACAATCAATTATAACTCTTTGTATCCATAGGAGCTATGGTTGGAGGTGGTCCTAATATCCTTGATGGTCCTAGTGTTGGTATTCATGGCTAATGAATGGATTAACTTGAGGTACCCATCATATAAGACTTGGTGTGAGACTGACCAAATCTACTAACTACCCATTATACATCCCATGCCAAAAAAATACAACCTATTGGTCTCTAGACATAGTCATCTCATAGGCTATGTAGTAATAAGATGTATTATCCTTGGATCAAAGGTACTCCCCAACCATTGGTGACAATTTAGCATGTGCATTAGCTCCTCAAGTTGCATCTTACTCTCACTAGAGCTTATCAACAATGGTCAATGCTTGATCTTGCTCACTAATGGCCTGATCTCTCTCTATAGTGAATTGGCCCTAAACCTATACCATCCCATATACCTTAGCCTTTAGTTGAGTGATCTCTATTTGAATTTGAATCATATCACCATCCCTCATATCTAGCATGATTTAAAAATCATCTACTTGATGTTGTAAACTTTTAATCTCACCTATCTAAGTGAAGATCTCCTTCTCTATCAAACTTACATCTCTACCTATAGTAGTTTTGCCTAAAAGCCCTCCCTAGCCTAGATACACCTATGTGCTAGAAGGCCCTACCTAGATTAAATCAACTTGTGCCATTGTAAAAACTATCATTATAATATTTAACACCATTATATCTTTACCATTATCTCCATATCTATCTCCATGCCCATCTCCCCCATCAAGCTCCTCTATGGGCCATTTTATCAGATCAATACTTAGGAAACCAGAGCTAAACTTATCAATAGGCTAGGGTGAAAATCATTTTTTTCACTTAAGGGGTAAATATATTGCCAAAAAAATTAATTTTTACCTCCTAGGTCCTATAATTCATCTCACACATTCTAAGAAGTGTATCTTTCACATCCATGATCAATTTTGCATGCCATTTAATTATATGTGCCTTATTTTTAAATTGTATTGTAATGAAACCATATTTTTGAGCCTCTCCTAAGACACATTTAACAATTATATTTTTCTACCTATACCTCATGTTTCCTGGAACATGCATCTTCAAACCCACATTTAGGCTACATATGTGTTTTTATCATTTTATAGCTTATCGTAAATATATTTAATGTATTTTTTTGCATAAGTTACCCTTTCCAATATGTTTCATTATAAAAAATTATTTTTTGATCAATCAATGTTATATCTTTCCTTTTTATGGAAAATTCATTGTAAATCATGCACTTTAAACACATGAATGATTATAATAACATTTGGGCAAATAATTCTATTTTTGACCAATTCAATGATTATAACCACCTATGGGCAAATCATTATTTTTGTATCCCACATAAATAATTATAACCACCTTTGGGAAAATTATTATTTTTCATACTCCACCCACCATACTAGGGTAAATGCCTACATAAGTGATTATAACTACCTTTGGGAATATCAAATTTTCACATTTGGTTACTGATTATAACCACCATTGGGAAAATCAATGATCAACACACTACCTTACTAGGACAAACATTTATGCCACTACTTAGAAATACCTTTGAGAAAACCAATGCCACACCCTTTCTTACTAATTATAACTACCTTTGGGGAAATTAATGACTCTACCACCATTACTATTTATAACTTTCTTTGGGAAACTCAGTAATTTCACTCTTGTTACCACTAGATCATGTCATTTTCTTCCTTTTGATGGAACATTTGATGACTCTATTTTGCTACCAACTCCCTCAAGGGGTAATCAATGGTTTAAAAATTACCCTTTAGGGCATGAAATATTTAGATTAATGAATTTTGCATTGTTTGAAAATATGTTACTACACCTATGTCTTGCAACCCCTTCTCAAATAAGGGAAAATTATAGGCACTTAGTTTTAAACACTTTCATGCATAAATTGGGATTCAGCTCAATTTATAGTAAATGACATAATTTATGCATTTAAATCACTTGAATTACTTAAATTCATATATTTAAGGGATTTAGTCACCCAAAAATGTGGAAAGGTTAATTTATTTGGCATATTACCCTATATACACCAATAACCTAGTTTGGTTTTATCTATACTCAAATTATGACCTAGTGATTTTACACTTTTGGCCTATCGAGCTATTAATTAAGAAAACTTAAAACAATAAAAAAATAAAAAAATCAATAAATAATATTATACAATACAAATCTTAATTAACTCAGTTAAACAAAAATAACAAATCAAATTAGTGAATTTCATTTATTAAAAAAGAAATTTTTAGTTAAATATAAAGTCAAAGATCAAAGGAGCTAATAAAGTGATTTATTATTTCCTAAATATTAAAAATTTATGGGTCACAACCTTAGAAATATCTAAAATGAGTTGTCATACCTCATAAATATCTAAAACTAAGGTGTCAAGATTTAATGAGTGTTTTGACCAACCTAGGGTTAGCTTGACTCAACCTAGGTTATTTTAGACTCAAATAAGGTTAGAATTTAACCTATCCTACCTAGGGTTAGAGTTAGTTATTAGATATATAAATATAAGTTCCCACACCATATGCTATCAAGCTTTTATGTGTAAGGTTATTCTATTGGATTACCTTTAATAATCTATTGAAAGTAGTGTTATAATTCCCATTTTATGCTAATCTTCACACCAAGCCACAAGTGACCATTAGATAGGTGATAACACCATTTATAATAGTTGATATAAGACTCTAATTATAATATACCAAGTAAAAATAGCCTTATGCCATAAAGTAAACATCAAATTTAACAAACTATGTAAACTACTTATGTTATTTTTATCTCCATTTTGTGATCATTTACTATATTGCTCCCCCTAGTTATTAGGCAAGAGTGTTTAGTTATAGTGTATTATTATTCTTAATTTTTTATCATCTAAAATAAAAAGGAACTAAACTACATTTTTTTAACTCTTTTAACTCCTAAGATACATCACACACTAACTAGTACTAAGTCATGCACATAGAAATGGGAAGTAGATAAAGTTGAGAAGTCTCGATGACACATTTAGTTGGTTCATTAGTTGGTTAAACATATTCTATCTCACATATAGGAAAAGTACAAGGAGAAACATGATGCACATCACACACCTCATGAATTTTGAGTTGGTGATAAAGTTTGGTTGTGCCTTAAGAAGGAATGCTTCAAATGCCCACATTGAAAGATAGAGACTTTGTGCTATGGTCCTTACACCATTGTATGTGAAGTTTTTTAAAACACACTTATTCTTGATGTGCATCTATATTTGGGCATGCACCCACTCATAAATTTAGAACTTTTCAATCCTTACACTTTACCACTTCGTGATCTAGTAGTCACACATAATCCTTCTAGTTTGGATCCCAAACACTTGAACCCTATAGAGAAGAAGTAGATCATTGAAGTGATATACACACACACACCTGCCATGACACACACAATATTTTTTAAGTGGCTAATGTTGGAAAATATTCTATTCAAGATAAGTGGTACACTTCTCAACAACATTGAGTGTAGTTTCCTTAGTTATACACTGACATAATGGAGACCATTATTCTTTAAGAAAGGGTGAATGATCCATATGCAATTTATACATAGTCAAACACACTTATAATTTTTTGTATATATCTCACACTTCTTCCACACTCCTACACACTCCTTTACAAGAATCTTTCTCATAATCCTATGAATAAGTCTCATGCTTGCTTTTAGACTTTTGTAAAATGTTTACCTCAAATCATAACACACACTCATTAGATCATAGTCATGTGCACCTTACTAGCATTGTTTTAAAGACTAGCATACTCTATCAGGCCTCACTTCAACATAACTATGTAATGAAATAATACAACCACGTGCCTCAAATAGTGATCCTAGACTAGTGAGGAATCTTATGATTGATCATTACTAGCCATCAACTAGGATTCTTGGGATTATGATCATTAGTGAAAAATTAGGAATCAAGTGACTAGATCAATGGTGAATACCTAGTTGGGAACTCTAATGATAACATATAATAAGGGTGAGACATGTCAAATCTACCTTTATTGTACTCTATAGTAGTTATAATGACTACCCTTGTAATCATGCAAATTAAATATGTAACATACACATCCAACCATGGATAGTTAAAATATTCAAGTCAATGTAATACATATTCATAACATATATAACATGCTTCACATATCTATTATGTAATACATAAACTGTAACACATTGTACCTATTTTTCTTGATTCTTTAATATTGAATCAAAGCTACATTTATTACAAGCAATACTTGTGATCTATAGAATGTTTGTTTATTTGTTTTATCTAAATACATCTCCATGAATTAAATCTAAATAACCAAACTAATCTATCCCCTAAACACTTGTTATTGGGCCCCATGGTATGGATCACACCATAAACTACAATTGCTACCACATCTTAACAAGGTCTGCCATTTTTTGGATATGTAGTAATGAGTACATTAACAAGGCCAATTTTTATTCCTTATGGGGTGACATCAACTACTTCAGTTTATATAGATATCAAGCATTCATTTACCTTTTATAATGGTGTTACACCAGCACCACCTTAAGTATATTTATGTATTTGCATGTTCTATATTGATTTTAAACTTGTATTTACAACTTTATTAGTATATATGTATTATATTTTGGTTGAGGGATATTATTTATGTACACACTTTCATACATGAATATTGTCCATCATTTTTGACACATTTTTCTATAATTAGATAGCTAAAATAAGATTTTATAGACACCTAAAGTTATCCACCAATGGCTTCAATCAGACTTTAGATCGATTCTTACCAACCATTGAAAATTAATCATAAGAATCACTCAACATCCCAAATTTTATTATGCATCAATAATAAAATATAAAAATCCTATTAAGATGTCCCTAATTGGGATATTTTACCATAAGAAACAAGAAACTCATGAATTCATCTCTATTCATCCTATGACATCACAACATGCAATTTGGCCTATAAACCTATTAAATGAGGTAAGTTCACACATGAAATTAAATAACATATTGGAAATTATAAAAACCCTAAACAAAATTAATTGAAATTATAATCTAAATAAAATCCTAGTTGAATTATCCATGAGCAATTAATGAAATTCTAGAAAAGTAAATTCACAAATAAATAATATCCTAGGTTTTCATAATTATCATTTGTGATTTGTCAAGCCTTTACAAATATCCTAAAATATATCACCCATGCCTATTGATTTAAAATCGTCATATTTTGACACCTTTTAACTCTAATGGGGTTAATTAAAAAATTTAGTTTAGTTTTGAACCCATTTCATGCTTAAACTACACTCTAACTTACCTTGGGTTAGGGTTAGTTTGTAAACCTATATATAATGCCATTGCCTATTGAATTTATGAAAGATTAGATAGAGTAAATATATAATATAGGTTTATATAAAGATTAAAAGTAATAGTGATATAATTCCAAAATAATAAGCCAATACATCAAGCCAATATCAAGCCACAAGCCATGGTGCTAAGGAAAGAAGGAGATAGCCAATCTCCATTACCAAAGGCTCTTTGAGCACAAGATGAGTAAGACACATGATAAATCATATGGAGTATTAAAGGAATATAAGGATATTGTTTTTATCTATATTTTATTTGTGTTTTTTATTTTTTTTTGTTTATTATGTTTCCCCTATGATCTAGGCTAGAGATGTTAGCATGTTAGTGTATTCATTTCATTGTTTTATGTTCTAACACAATACTAACCTCCTCTCTACATCAAATTACTATGATCATAAATGGAATACTTGGTGAGACCTAAATTCATCCCACTTACCAAGCAGACCAATATGTAACTCATAAATCTTTGAAGGAATGATTGAAAGTCATCAAAATTACAGTTTTAGCTTTATTTTTGCCATATTTTTTAATTTTTATGCTAACTTGGGTCTACATAGAGACTAACATGAGTCAGGAATAACCAACATTAGTTATTTTAAATTGTTATTGGTCATGCCTAATTGAGATTAGTTTTATGTCACCATCATTTGTCAAGATGTAGGGTATCTAATGGCTTACAAAAATTACATTTTGTATCTTTTAAGCACTCATACTAGTTATTTCATAGTTTCATTAGCCTTTATATTCCCTATCTAATCACTCATTATAGGTTGTGAGAATTTATTATCTAACTATGAGTTAAATAATGTTTTTATCTCATGTTTTTTTACCTTTGATTTCACAAGCAAGTGATCTCAGTCCTTATCAACTAGTATCAAATATTTCCAATTGACATTTATTTCCTGGTAATTAGCATCGACTACAAGTGACCAGTATCAGTCTCTATTTTTTAAATTAGGAAACCTAAGAATTATATTTCCAAACATTGTTTTCTCATCATTGAAAGTGTTTTAAATTAGGATGAAACTCTCTAACCCTTTTAGGTCTAAGGTATAAATAGAGCATGGATTTTTAATTTTAGACTAATGAATATTTCATTTTGGTTATTTAAAATGAATTAGGCTAAATATTGCACAATTGGTATTGGTGTTTAAAATGAACCTAGATGATTTGTGTTGAAGTTATTTTGTGAAAATTTTTGCATGTTTTTCACTTAAGCCAAGGGGATAAATAACTTAAAATTTGAATGTGTTTTAATCTTGCTCACTTCATATTTTGGTGTTTAAAAAGAACATAGTTCATTTTTTATGCCTTAGATGTTTTTCAAAGTTTTTGTAAATTTCATGTAATGCCAAAGGGACCAAAAACTTCACAACACATTTCATTTTTGGTGCCTTAAATAAAATTTAAATCAATTAGTTCGTGCTTTAGAAAATTTTCATTTTATGTCATGTTTGTTTGAAATTGTTTATTTATTTATGAAAAATGAAGAGTGCATGTATGTTTCCCTCCATCCCCTATAAGGAAATTAGGTGACCAAAATCACCTTTTCACTTGTAATTTTCCTAGTCCAAGGCATGGAAAATAATGTTGTCTAGGCCCTCCCCAAAACCCACATGGTTTGGGTAATCTAAAAGCAACCTCTAAAGTCTTTCTACTTAGTCATATATTTCATGCAATTTTACTTGTGAAGTGGATTTAATATCTTCTTCATGATTTATTTAGGGAAGAATTGACCATAGATTTCATTTCCCATCATTATTTCAACCCCACTTCATGATGGGGTGTAAAAATTTGGGTACACATATTGTGAGATCTAGGGGGGTTGAGAGGTTAACATCTCCTTTCATAATAAAAACTTGAGTCAAGTCTGGTTAACTAGGGGATTCCACTAAGTGGTCCATAGGTGGAATCACTATTTAAAGGAATAAACCCCAACATAGTAAGTTAACTGGTATGAACTCAATTGATGTGAGGCATATCAAGCATTAGACATACTTGGGACCAATCTAGATGTTCAAAAAATATAGTTTTAGTCAACCCCATCTGACCAATCTTGTCAGTTATAGTATCTAGGATGTTACATTTAGATGTTATGTGTTTTCATCCTTTTATTTCTTAGTCTTTTGAGTCTAAAATCATTTGTTTATTATGCCACATCATACTAAGTTTTTTTATATGTCACTCTTTTATTTGAGGAGGAATTATGCTGGCCATTTTTTTATACACCTTTGCCTTAAAACTTTTTCCAAACTTGTTTGTGTGTGTTACTTAATTGAAATGGGTAATGTCACAATGCCAAAATCATTTAAAGTGTTTTATGCCTTGGAGTATTGAAATAAATATTTATTACATCTTTAAAGCATGGTAAAACCATTACACTACTTAATTTTATTCAACACTTGTTTGTCTTGCGCTAAAGGCTATTTTTTATAACCAATGCCATCTATGTATTTTAATATTTTTCATTTTTTGTTATTCCATTCCATTTTGTCTAGCTTATTTCTTTTTTGAAAATGCCTAATTTCTTAAGTTGAGTTTTTAAGTAACCTTTCCAAGTTAAAATTCAAACATTGATTGATTTTTATTTATGCCTTGATTAATTGGGGCTTAGACACTAATATTTCTCTTTGGGTTGTACAACATAGGTTAATTCATTACCCATCTTTGAAAACTATTGCTTGGATCTTTACCTAATGTCATTACACCATTCAATTTCATCTATCTTGTTTAAAAGAGCCTATTTTTCATTTTTTTGTGCCATTTATTTAGGGGAAATAACCAATCTCTCCATATGACTTTTACCTTATGACTTATGTCAATTGACCATGTTTATGTTTGAAGTCTATATGCCTAGTCTATGTCAAAGTGTTCCAAGTTTGTTAGATTAAAATTTCACCTTTGTTTAAAGTCTATATTTTGATGTTAATTTTGACTAAACATCATATCACATGCCTTGTTTGATCCTAGATTTTGATTTTAAGTTTAGCCAAAAGACTTAGCAACTTTTCTTTTTCCTAGATTAAACCTTTTTGAAACATTTTGAACTTAGATTTTGACATGTCATTTTTTATTTAGACACTTTACCTTTTATGTGTGAGATATTTGATGTTAGACATATGAAATTAGATTATTTTATACCAATTTTTATCACAGACCATTTTGGAGATATATCTCCACTAGACCAAGTTTGACCTAGTTTGAACCTTTCACCCTTTGGACATTGTTTTAAGAGTTTGTAGAAATCTAGGCCCTTTGGGGAAATTTCATTATTGATATGGGTATGTCTGTCTAAAATTATGGTGGAGTTATGTATGATCCAAATTATGATAAAATGATGGCATAAATTGTCTTTATTCAAGACCCATATGGCAAAGAGGTGGTTTGTGAGATAGATTATTATCCTAATTACAATCCTCAATTTAGGGAACAAAGCCAAGATCCTCAAGCATAGTATGTGATGATACCCTATTTTGGTAGGTTCAAGTATGATAATCATCCTATCATGACCTCTCATTCCCCTACCTATATCATTAACCCTCATTCAGATTACATGAGCCACAAATCTCCACTACATCCTAAGAATACCATTTTTATTTCATGACCTCACCCTTTGGCTTACTTGAGCAACCAAGCTCCAAAATGCCCTACCATTTTTATTCTAAGACCTCATCCTTTGGCTTATGTGAGAAACCAAGCTCCAAAATACCCTAACATTACCATTACTAGACCTCATCCTTGGGCTTGTGTGAATAACCAAGCTCCATGATGCCCTACCATTACCATTCTAGGACCTCATCCACCAATCTCTATAACACCCTATAATTACCATTATAAAACCTCACATTTTTTATTTTACAAATAATCAAGTTCCATGAAACCATCTCATTATCCAATTTACAACTATTCTTCATCCACTTACAACTATTCCCAACTTCAGAAAACCTCTACCAATTGTCTAGCCCTGACTAAGCCAATCAGTACTATTGACCATTTTTCCCCATAGGACAAAAATGGGTCAACCCCATATAGAAAAAATATTGTATAGGGGCCTTTTTATAATGTCATGAAGAATGTTTTAGAGACCCTACGAGGTGTTATAAGTGCTTGGAATGACTTAGGAAGCTCTTGGTATTCATCTAGTTCTTTAATGTTCTCATCTTGCCATTTTGGGTCTAGTGGTAAAAAGAACAAGAGGTAGTTTGTTGAGGTTAGATTTCACATGTGTGATACTTGTAGAGGAAGGTGACCACATGGGTTTATTCACCTTGGTCTCAAGTTTCTATGCACCAAGTCTATTGTCCTCCATTGAAGTGCAAATAGAGTTATCCATGTGCAAAGATGGGCTTTTGGGAATTTTTGTTAAGTTCCCCATACTTTGTCATTTGAGCTCAGCCATTATGGGATGTCATATAGAAGTAGTTATTAAATAGCCTTCTTAATCTTGGAATATTTTCACTTGAGAATATCCTATGACTATCACATCAAATGGGTTCATCCTTTTTTTCAAGAAGAGCATCTCTTACAAATTTAGGACATCCATGTTTCTCACACTTCAAGATATAATATTCCAAAGTTGGTCAAAAAACATAAAATGTTCATATGAACATCAAGATAAAGCTTAAGCAAAAATATACCTGTATTTAAATTTGATGGTATACATGATTTTAATCATATTCTATGGAATGATGAATGATGGCCATGCAAATGTCAAATTTAAATATAGATCAAGATAATCTTTTTGGACTTCAATTTGATGATCGCACGACCGTTAATGATGGTTTTATAAACATCAAATGACATCTTGTAGAATATCAATTTTAATACCATGGACTAGTCATTAGATTTCACATAATGGGTCCCAGTAAGATCAATGGTCTGTGCTCGACCATACATCTCAATCCAATGGTGCACAAAAGTCAAAGGGTCAATGAATCTCAAGGGTGAATGTGTGCATGACAAGTGTCAAAGATGGGTTTAACTGGTAGAGGATCAATGATTCTTTATAATTTATACTAATCAAAATTGATAGAGTGAGTTGGTTAATGAGTCAAGGATCTAGATCAACCATCAACAAGTAATGAAAATCAAGGTTGAGAGAAACAATGAGCCTAGGATTTTTGACAAGGGTTAAGAGGTTATTTTTTACCATGAAAGTAAGGTTTTTTAAGGTCTTCCTAATACCATTAGAGTTAGTTCAAATTCCATGAGGTGGTCTAGCTGATGTATTAGTATTTGGAGAATATGAAGGGACCACATTTAGAGCTTATATTGATCTTTTATTTAATAAGTTAAATCTTACAGGGTTCTTTCTTATGACTAGTTTGCCAAGTTAAAGAAGAATCTGTGTATAATGAATTCTTAGTCCACGCAAAGATATAATAGGTTTATTTGATCATATTATAATATACAAGGTGTTAAATGATCTATGGGTCTATTTTAATATAAAAGACTATAAGGAAAACAAATGTCTTTAGATTGGTTTTTTGTGTATAAGTGGGACCTATGATCCAAATATGAAAATGGGTGATATGTTATAAATGAAATGGTGCCATGAAGGTAAAAAATGAGACCTCAATAGTTCATGTAATGTACCAACTACTTAAAAGTAACCTTTATCTCCATTTTGCATGCCATGACAACTAGTCAAGATTAGTTGGCAATAAGACATGATTCTAAATGATGGATCCAAGTGTTGTAAATACACTATTACCAAGACCTAACTAAAAAGGACTTGAACTTGAAATTGTAGCCACCATGAAGTATCATAAATAATATATTATAATAATGTAATGGATTAGAGTGACTTGGATCAATCAAGTGGTTCGAATGAACATATTTGTATAGGTAGTTATAACTACTTTTCAAACGGCTTTGAATTGATTGATTACCCTTTTGAGCACCAAGGCCCCCTTTCTCTTATGACCTTTATTCTATAAGTACATATCTCGATCTTTTTTAAGAAAATACACTTAATGTACGGTAAATACCTACTAGAATGACATCATATTTTACCTTTGAAAAAGTGATGTATGGTGATGAAAAGTTATTATTATCTATCCTTTCTTCCCTTATCCTTTCCTATGTGTGTAAGATTTTATATTTTAATAGGTCAAATGAAGTTTTTTCAAGTGTATGAACCTATCTTTTAAGTTTACAATGAGTCTTAGTGCCTGAAACTAGCCTATGGCTTAGCTGCCTTAGATAGCTCTCATACATCTCACCTTCATATTGAAATACTCATGTTAGAATCCATAGGTCTTGGAAATAAGTTTGTGCATATTTTTTCTTAGTTTAAAAAGTATGATGGTCATATGGAATACATCTTGGTGTATCAGCCCCTTAGATTAGGTTTATTTCATGCAACTTCTAACTCTTTTTTGAAAAGCAAGCATTAACATAAGTGAAGGCAATTCAAGATACATTCAAGGAGCTAGCCCTTAAATCTAGAGGCTCACATCCACTACAGGTACACCCACATACTTGGAAGCATTCCCATGTTTCCCAAATATGGAAGAGGATTGAACACCCTCTTCTAAGGTGTGAGATTTAGTGACAAAAAGTACATCTCCAGTTGAGCCAATCATTCAAAGACCAATATATATTCAAAACTGGTGTTTTACAACTAATTATAAACCAAGCCATGATGTTTTTGTTGAACCAACCATTTGTGATAAGTTAACCTATGATAAATCACCTTTTGATACTATACCTATTGTTAAGGAGTCTCACTCTAATAATTTAGTTTTTCTTGAGTCATTTTTAATGATTATAAATACCTTTGGGAAAATAATTACCTTAACTATATGCCTAATTTTAAAGATCCTCCCTTTGACAAGCCAGTATTTGCGGAGTTATCACTTGACCTTTTTCCCATTATAGAGGAGTCTCACTTTGATAAACTAGTATTTGTGGAGTCCATTATGACATCATAGGTTGTTACTTTTCCAAAACCAAACATTCAATAGGACATCATTATATAAGTCTCCACAGCAAAATGAGAATAAACATTGAAGTTAGGTTATATTCTTGAACTCACAATAGATTTAGCATTACAAGTAGAATCAACCTCAGTATCAACATTAAATTCAGAGTCCCTTGAGTTAAAGTAACATTTAGAATTAGAATATACTCATGGATATTACAATATTTGTTACACATGGCTTGTATAGTTTGAATACATTTATGATTCATCTATAATTTTTGAAGATGATTACTTCAACTTTAACACAAGTTATCCTAGTATATTTTACAAGGATTATGTTACCTCTCCCCATTCTATTACCATTACCAACAAGTGTCGATTGGGATTGACAAAATCATACCTTGTTAAAATGCATCAATGGTGACATATTTGTTGAAGAATATCATGAAGACCAAGACCGAATTCATAGATAAGAACGATCTCTTAGTGATACCTTTTTTGAGGTGCTAGGGGATAATCAAAGTTCAAACTCAATAGCTTATATTGAAACATTTTTAGAGGAAATAAAATATAATCAAAGTCAAAATTCAATGTTCCTTAATGAAACCTGCTTAGAGATGTTATGGGACAATCAAGACAACTTCATTAGTGAAAACCTATTCAGGGTGCCAATAGCTGAGCATAAAAATTATTCACTACTTGACGAAGACATTATCAAATATCATATCAATATAACTTCTAGTCTACAACATAATCATATGGTATCTAATCTTAGGCCCAAACAACTTGAGAGAATATTCAAAAGTCTTTAGCCCTGCCACAACCAAAGTTATGTCAAATCTAAAATCAATAACATTATGTGTGCCTAAAAATCTCAATCTTCATTTATTTCCCAACCATTATACATTCCATTATCATCCACCTTTACAGTACCAAATCAAACCTATCATCCATTATTTATCTATATTTACCATACCTAGGTGCACTTTCCTTTCTAGAGGATATAAGAATAACTTATCTCGATGTTTTAAGGAAATAGAATCAATGACCAATGAAAAACACAAAAACATTCTTGGAGTTCAAATTTGCAATAGGTTCTTGATAGAGTATTTATTCAAAAGAGGTGTGGGCTAGCAATTTACATGACTAGTTATTCTAGTTATATCACTTGCTAATCATAACATGCATCTCCACATTAATAAGAATAATATAATCATTCACCTTGGCCAAAAATATTTACCATGCCAAAAACCATACCTTTTCCTTTTGCCAAAAACATTTACCTTATCACTTCCATTTTCCATTTACCTTTCCATTTTCATTTTCCATTCCTATTAGCATTATTTCATACCATGCCATTTCCCTTATCACTTGGTGGCAACCCTCTTACCATTACATCCAATATTCATACCGTTATCATCCTAAAAAATGGCATACCTTATACCATTTTACCATACTATCTCTATTAGACCAACGCTTGTTTTTATCCATCCTACACAAATCATTTTTTATCTTGGTTCTTTTGGCTCTTGCCACACCTTTCATAAGGGGATTTTGATCCATTTTCAACAGTATAATAATTATGTGTTTAAATTATAGTCTATGAAATTATTATTGCATTTGATCTGGAAAGTTATCTTTCATTCACATTTAATCAGTGATATTGATTATAACTACATATGGGTAAATCAATAGTCCACCATGTGTTTTTAATTATAACTATATATGGGCAAATTATTACCACATACCTATGTCATTATTTCCTAATTATGAACACCTATGGGAAAATTAGGAATAAACACTATACCATAAATTGCCACATCACCTTTACATTACTATTTTTATTTGCCTAGCCATTTACCTATATTTTAGTACTTGTGACTTAGTCAGTTCTCATCACCTTTTATGTTGGTGGAACTACTATTACTTGATGTCCTCTTGGGATTATGTAAGCCATGCTTGATTCATGTAGAGGTTAGCTCAGTACCCATTTTAATATGCTCTCACCATTTTATAAGTAACCTAAGATAACACTCTCACTATTTTGTGAGTGGTATCTTATTAATCTATAATGAGTTAAGATACCTCAAAATTCTAAAAAAAATATAAAATCCAAAAATCCAAAAATAATTTTCATATTTAAAGCCTAGTCAGTTATCATCAATCTACTCTACTAGGGCAAATCCATTTTTAGGATGCTTTCTTTTGATTTTAATTTTAGGTTTTTTATGTGTTTATTTGTTTATTCATTTGCTTTCCTATTTATTTTTTTCTATGTGTTGTGTGTTGTTTGTTGTTTTTTTACTTTCCTATTTATTTGCTTTCAGTACTATGCCTAGACTCAATCCATATGTGTTCATTGGGTGATTCCTTGCACATTATTCTTGAGTCCATCCATATTCAAACATTAATAATTTCATCCTATTTTTTATCATTGGTCATTACTTTCAATTATTTATTGGATCAAGAGTTAATCCTTATGCATATTTTAGCCAAGTTATCATGGTGTTTTATATCATGATTCCTACCATGATGTGCTACATCAAAAATCAGCTCAAGAAGTCTTACAAGCAATGGATTCACAATACTTTCTCCTTGGCACCCTTGGCAAACCCTCCCACCCTCTTTGATCAAATCAACCCACTAACCATTCTAATTATATCAATTATAATTAATACATGCATCTCCACATTGGTAGGTACAACTAAAGCATTCATATTAATCAATTCATGTTCTTATATTCATCTCTTTCATCACTTTGTGCATCCTCGTGTGTTTCATTGTTTGTGGCTTATTCATTTATTAGACTATGACATCTACTTTACACCCACTTATCTTTAATCTATATAACTAGTTATATCCTTGAGTTAATCTTAGAAATGTAACTTATTAGGGTATAATAAAATACCATTTTTATCTGTCATATTAATGATTATAATTGCCTATGGGGAAATCATTATTTTGACTCATCAACCCTAACTAGGGCATATGTTATTGCCACTAATTATAACCACCTTTGGGAAAATTAGAGTCTCAACCTTTATTACTAATTATAATCACCTTTGGGTAAACGGTACTTTTTAAATCAATTTATGTAATAATTTTATTGATTGGATTGATCTAACCCATGGGTTAATTTATTTATTCTTCTTACTTATTTTTGAGGGATCATATATCAAATGTATGTGATGGCCACTCCCTCAAGGGGAAATCATTATAGGCTTCCCAAACACTATTTGTAGACTTTTCTTTAATCATCATCTTATTTTAGGAATACAAGCCCTTTTCATTATTTGAGATTATTTTAATATGCATACATCTTGCAATATATTCTCAAATAAGAAAAAACTATAGACACCTAAAATTGGCCACTAATGGCTTCAACTAGACTTCAGACTAATTCTTACAAGCTATTGCAAATTAAGCCTAAGAATCAATGAAGGTCCAAAATTTTCTTATGAATTAATCATTAAATCTCGTAATATGATTTATAAATCCCTAATTGTAAATCCTAATGTAATCAATAAAAACCTCTCACAAATTCATCTCTATTCATCATACAACATCACAACATACAATTTGGGCTATATCTCTATTAAATGGGGCAACTACACACATGCAATTAAATAAAATATTATAAAATCTAAAAATAATAAACAAAATTAATTAAAATGAAACATAATTAAATACATAGTTAAATTATCCATGAGAAATTAATGAAATTCTTAAAAAGGAAATTCAAAAATCAAGAAAATACTAGGTTTTCATAATTACCATTTGTGAGTTGTCAAGCCTTTGCAAACATCCTAAAATATATCACCCATGATTATTAAATAAAAATCATGATATTTTGACACCTTTTAACTCTAATGGGGTTAATTAAATCACTTAGGTTATGTTTGAACCCATTTCAATATTAAACTACACTCTAACTCACCTTGGGTTGGGGTTATTTTCTAAACCTATAAATACAAGCCACTACCTATTGAATTTATGAGAGATTAGATAGATTAAAGTTATAATGTATGTTTTATTGAAATATTGAAATAAATATGTTTATAATGATAAAATCATAAGCCAATCCATCAAGACAACATTAATCCACAAGCCATGGTGCCAAGGAGAGAAGGAGATAGAAAATCTCCATTGACAAAGACTCCTTGAGCACTAGCCGAGCAACCCACAAGACAAATAATTTGAATCATTCAAGGAAGGTGATTATATTTTCATTATTTATGTTTTAGTTGAAATTTTCATTTGTTTAATTTATTATTCTCCCCCTATGATCTAGGCTAGATATTTTATCATGTTAGTGTGTTCATTTCATTATTTTATGTTCTAACACAATACTAACCTCCTCTCTATGTCAAATTCCCATGATCACATATTTCACTTGGAAGATGAGGCATCCCCTCCCAAAGCCTATATATATATATATATATAGATATACATAGACATATATATATATATATATATATATATATATATATATATATATATATATATATATATATATATATATATATATATGTCTATGTATATCTATATATATATATATATGTATATATATATGTGTGTGTGTATATATAGATATATATATATATATATGTATGTATGTATGTATATATGTATGTATATATATCTATATATATATATATATATATACATATATATATATATATATACATATATATATATATATATGTATATATATATAGATATATATACATACATACATACATACATACATACATACATATATATATATATATATATATCTATATATATATATATATATTGTATCCTTTGTATCCTAAAGGGATGATAATTTATTCTATTAATATTAATAAGAAAATTTGAGGGTCATTTTTTAATTGGTCTTAATGTGCAAATCTTGTTCTTCTCCAAATTTGTGAGTTTCTAAAGAACATCCATCAAAATAGTATCTTAGTATTTTGGTTGTACATGAATATTATTTTGATGTAGATATTCATATTATGAAGTAGTTGATTTCAATGATTTTGTGTAATAATCATAATCTCCTTTTATAGATGTGTAATTTTTATCTCACAATTGCATTAGCTTTCTATTATATATACTAAATATTCATTGTAGTATTGTTTCCTTAGAATTTTAATTATGCTTGATTTTTTATGTGCTAATAGTAACTTGTATCAAACATTAGTTCTTGATTATTTATCTAACACCTAGTTAAATATCTATATTAGAAAGGTTTCATCTTATTTGAGTCATAGACCTTATTTCCTAACCCACCTTTCTTTATTTTTTGAGTTTACCTATCTTAGGTTATACTTATTATCAATTCACTCATCTCAAGTATATTTGGACACATGTAATATCAAAATAATCTAAGGTAAATTTGGTGTTATTCCACCAATAGGTTGTTTATAAAACCTAATACCTGTAATGCATGCCTAGGAGTGAGTCTTTCTTCACTAATACTAAAATTTTAGAGGCTATATCATAAGGTTTCCAAATATGCATAAAACCCACATAAGTAATACTATTATAGAAGCTACTTGAGTGATACCTTTTAACTCTTGATTTATAAGAGTTTGATCCAAATACGCCTATATCATATAACTATGATACAATGCATACTATGAATATCATCAAATTATCAAATATTTTGAAAATAGATGCTTCTAAGTAAGACTGAAGATACAAGATATTAATGATGACAAAACTATTGAATTGAGCACACATATAGATGAATACAAAACATAAAAAAATGGAAATAATAAGATACAAATATTAATTGTTACACTTATAGACACCTCACCACAACTATGGTCACATTTGATGATAGTGAGATTATCAATGATGATTTGGATTTTCATGCACTACCTATACAATATTATATTAATGAGAAACCCATACACATTGAATGGTAGATAATGGGTCAAGTGAGAATGTGTGGATAATGACACTTATTTACTGTATTAGATACACACAACATAATATATAAGATACATCAATAACAATTAATGGATTATATGGATAAAAAATACTATTGGACACATAGTGATACCTCTTCAACTGGGTTATGCCATACTAATCACTCCATTATTATTTCCTTAGAGTAATGGGGTATTTTAAATGTTAGCATACCCTCATATGTAAAATATTTGTGTAGTACCATCTAAAGTTCATAAACATATTAAATACATACATTACAAATAGGTAGTCACAATATAGGTATATGATATGTGTACCCTTTATAGCCAGTGGTATCTCATGCTCCACTCCATGACCATCATAAATGGTTGATACAATAAAAATGGGTTAGTCTATAGAGATAATGATTACACACATGCAAGATATTTATATACACCTATTTCATATGAGAATATTTGCGTCTACTAGATAACTAAAAATTTATTGCCCGTCATATCAAAGAGTTATTTAGGCCTTACAAGTTCAACATATTACATAACAAATGAAAGCGATGAGACATTATCCTAATATATAATTGACCCCAAAAATTTTAGGCCTTCTAGAGTTACCCATAATACAAGGAATTCTATAAACAATTAACATGATAACTACCATACAACACATGATTTATTATTAGATTATGATACGCCTACATCTAGTACATTACACTCACTACATTTGACCCTAACATTATGTGATATAGGAAATCCCCATGATAATCACATTGATGGTATTATTGGTTATCAATTTTAAAAATTTGAAATATTTAAAAAATAAAAAACTTTATAAATAATCCTTTTAAATATTCAAAACAATCAAAATTAGGAGCTAATAATGGCATGATTTCTAGATTACACTATTTACATATTTTATTTTTCACATGTTTGGTAGAAGGTCTTAGTTTTTAATGCACAAATGTGTTTTGTGGTATATAAGTGTTATTCAAGATATTCATGGTACCCATGGACATGTAGATATTGGAATTTCCTCTACCTAGTGGCCATGTCAATATTGGTAGAATCTTATTCCATGTGTTTCACTATCACATGTTATATTTTATTACGATCACTTTACCATGTTTTCTTGAACATTTTTCTTTAGTTACTCATATCTTATATAGTGCTACATATATAAACTATTATACAATGATGTGGCATTGATACATATGGATGGTTTAGAATAGTTTTTACTTGTTATATGATTAATTGATTTTGTTACTCTCATGCATGATACCCTAGTTTATGTTTTTGTATATTATGTGTGGCCACTTAGAATTTATTGTGACATATTTATATCCCTTTATGTCTGGACCTTGGCCTATTTGGTATGACATATTTATGTATGTTATTTGCATAGACACATAAATTAACATTTATTTCAAAAATAATGCACTTGTGACCAATATTTTTTTGCACTTACCTCATGCCTCATTAAATGGTCCTTGAACACTCTTCCTTCACTCCTATTATTCATATAAAAAATATAATATATTTTATGATACATATAAGAAATAGTTATAAGGATATCTTTCAAAAAATAAAGATATGTAAGATGTATTTATAAATATTGTTCAAGACTAAATTAATAAGGCATATGAAGTCCAATCCTTTGAAACCTCAAATACTATGTATTTTTTACCTTTATTAGAACCATTGGATACTTTTGTACCCAACACACCCCATTTTTGAAAATGAGGACCCTTGATCAAAATTCTATAAATTTATGTTATAAATAAGACATTCAAATTTATCATGAATTAGTATTGAATATCTTGTGTTTATCTAGTTTACAATTGTCTTCTTAGCACGTAATGTTCATTTGAATTTGATCTTATTTTATAACATTAAATCTCTATATTTCAAGTTATAAGATCAATGGAGTCCATCTAGATTGGACAATGTCTGATCTTCATGATTTAATGATAAATTGACTCTTTATTTTTTATCCTTGGTCTCTTATTTGATTAAATTGAATTTATGTTTAAAACATGTCAAAAACTTAGTCTAATGTTTAGAATAAGTCCTTATTTAAATATATTAAAAATTTATGTGGGGTTAAAACATCTAGGGAGCACTTTATTGTATTAGCCTAAAGCATTATTCTAAAAGACTTAAATGTATTTATTAATACAACATAAAACTTTAGGATAAAAAATTACATCCTAAGCCCTTACTTTATATATTTTACTATTTTTAGAAATGGGTTAAATGACAAGATGACACTTGTCACAATCATAAATCTTAATTTGAAGATAAAATGATATGTAGGCTCTTGCTTGGGTCAAAAGGTCAAATATTCTAAAGATTAACATGAGATTAACACTTGTCACCATCTTGAAGGTAGCTCACAAGAATAGACTAACAAGGAGCTTCCACATGGTGAGATCTCAAAGCTCAAAATTTAGATCAATGACCCACATGATCAAATTCAAAGTCAAAAAGTCTAAAGTAAGATCTAAATATGCACTAGAAATCTAATGATATGGGATAGAGGTACAAAGTAAATAGACCTATAGAATAACTAAGAGTGCCAAGTGATAACATCTTAGGATCTTGAATATCATATCAATGGTCTAAAGGCTTTTCCCAAAGTCAATAATTCAATAAGCTAAGAGCCCCATAGAGATTCCAAGTGAAGTGAACCTAAAAGTGACAATGTCAAACTTGTAGGTAAATCAAGAGTCAAAGAGTCATGCACCTAGATCTACGGTGTGTGTTAACTCATGCACTGAATATCTAATGGTGTGAGATCAAAATCAAATAAACAAATTCTTTTTAAAATTTAGGCAATGGTGACAAGTGTCACCATCATGAGAACACATAACAAATATCCAATGACCTATAGTCATAAATAGGGTCAATAATTCAAGGTTGCTAAGAATGAACATGGGATCAATATATGGAAATATCTCAATAATCAACAAAGTAAATCAATGGTACACACTTGATCCTAGATTCAAAATATCAATGGACCACATTGATTTATGTAAGTAGGATCAATAATCTATGATCAATATTGACATTTTAAAGAAGCACATAAATCCCCAAGTAGTTACCACATGGAATATAGGTATTCAAATAATGATTGTAAGGTAAATAGAGAGCCCTAAGGAGATACCAAGTGGTACACAGAGGTCCAACTACATAGAGGCAAGATCAAGGGAACATGATTGATTCATGCAATTGAGATTGATGGTGTAAATGAAGACATAGTTTTGAAAAGTCCTAAAACCAATAGAAAGCTACCACATGACATGATCTTTTGAGCTCAAAGATGAAAATCAAATTTCATCTAGTTTTAAGGTTGTATGAGGAAGTGATACATGTCTTAAAATGATGAATGGTCATATTTCAAGTATCAAATAGGCATTATGACATGGAATTTACACATAGACATGACACATTAGATTGTAAGATCCTATGGGCACAAAGTATAATTGTAATTTGTCATCAGATGCATAGTAATGGGAAGTTAGTCATAGTTAAATAGGTGTATTAGAGGTATTAAAATTTGTAAAAATATAAGTGTCCTTGATACATGTCTGAGTTCCAATTAAAATTACTAACTTAAATTATTTGATAGGTTGTTATCACAAGTTATAAAATGAAGTATTTTCATTTAATATATATATTTGTATTTTTCATGTAGTTCAATATATAATTGTAAATGTTCCCTTCTTTGTACATGTCCACATGTTACATAGATTTTGCAAAGGCTAACTTAAATTGATAATTGTAAGTAGACTCTTATATGATTTTGACCATTGTTAGAACTCATGTTCTAAATATCACATGTAATGAATTTTCATGGACTTGGAGGATGAGGCAACCCCATCCCCAAGCCTATTTAAATAATTATAATCCACTTGATGGAAGGGTAAAAAAATTCATAATACAGGAGTAACATCAATTTTGATTGTTATTAAATGTGTTTGTGTATTTTCTCTAAATTTTTTATGTAATTAATATTATCTTCTTCTATTTGTATGATTCAATAATTCTTAGTGTGTAATAGTTGTAATGAATTCTTTATTATTTTGATTGATATGCTAGTCTTAGATGTGTAATAGCTATTTAAGGATTAGTAAATCAAATTGATTATTGGTAATTAAGTTGAATTATTCATGTTCTTAAGTGTGTAGAAGTGTTTTATTTTGATATAGTTTTTTCTATGTGCACAAAAGTTGCCTCAAATACCTTAATAGCTTGTGCCACAAATACCTCAATATCTTGAGCCATAATCTCCTAATTAGGGATGTGAAAAAATTTATCTAAAAGTGGTAACCTTTGACTGAGGCTTGTGAATTTCCTATATGAGTAACCCTTTAAACTTATAAACTGTGTTTGACTATTAGTGTGTAATAGATAATTTCAACAGGCATAGGTTTTGAAAGCACTTGTCAATTTAGAAACTAATTAGAGAGGTGATTCTTGAAAACATAGAATCTTAATTTTTGCCTTACCCTCCCCCTTTTTCTGAGTTTGTTTTAAGATCTACTCACTTTAAATTAGAAACTATCCATCCATCCTATTCACATATAGATTCACTAATTTGTAAGAGACCACACTTGTATCAAAAAACCTTGTCAAAAACATGCATACTCTACCAAATATTCCATAAATATGTTGTTTAGACTACATACTTATAACTTATGCCCTAGAGTGGATATTTCCTCCATTAAGATCCTAAAATGTTAGAGGTTACCTTATTGATTATGGTGTGCATAAAAAATGCATCAACAATTTGACTGGTTCTAGACAGAGGGCCTTAACCCACGATAATAATAGTTATTCTTTGCATAGAGTTACACTAGAGTCACACAAGAGAGTGACCAAATTTAATTCATAGGCTGGTTTTCTAGTCTCACCCTTATCAAATCATAGGAGACCTATAACTATAAAAATAAACCCAATTCATAATAATCCATCTCCTCCAACTGGAAACCCTTTACCTATTAGTAAAATAATGGCTCAATCACTATGGCTAATTATATCTACTATTGCCATCTTAGGAGATGTTAATGATTTACCTAAGAATATTGAGAAGTATCTACCATCCTTTTCTCCTTTAGGAGTAAGTATAATAGAATAACATATAAAATCTTTCAAAACTACTTTGAGATTAATGAATGTTGTCAATGAAGATGTTGTATGTAGAATATTCCCTTTTATATTAATGGATGTTGTCTATTATTGGTATTTAAATCTAACAAAGAACTCCATCACTTCTTGGGATAGATGTCAAGATGATTTTCTTATGCCACTTGTATAGGTTGCCAACCCTAGTTTGGTATACCAACAATTTTTCAACATCAAGAGAGAGACTAATGAGCCTACTAAGCTTTCAATGCATGGTTTCAAAAGAGATAAAATTGATTAACCCCAAGGTATAAACTAGACACTGTATTAGCATTAGAGATCTAAAAAAATGCCGTATACCCCATCACTATCATATTCCTAAGAAGGGTATTTGCTAACAATAATTTAGAATTAGCATATGAGTAAGCTAGAAACATAGATAGATATCTCAATCCCCAGACATCATACATACCTAATGTCAACAATTACTTCCTAGCATTGAACACAATACCACATGTAAAGTAAAACATTTTGGCATTCAATCATAACCAACTCTACACACTTCCTCCATTAACATAGACAACACAATTAAACTATAGCTTCTTTAACAATTATGCTTTAGGAAATATTTACTAGTAAAATCAATAACCAAATATACTTTCCACTACTATTTTATAAGGTAATAACTCCACAAAGGTATAATTAGATTCTATTCATAAGATGGTTCAAAATTTGAGGAATGACTTATTAAATATACAATATAGGATGGGAAATACTAATAGCCTAATTGGTAATTAGAACATTAGATTCTAGATATTTAACAAACCATTCAATAGGCCTACAAACTATATAGAGTAACCCAACAATCTTCCAAAGATCAACATGGTATAAATATCTCTTCCCAATTGGTGTATAATTCATAATACTTTCAATCATGGTGAGACCAACAACATTGAATTTTTTTCAACATTCAAAATATTTCAAAGAGAGGTGGTTAGGAAAGACTAGATGCATAATCCATTAAAACATCATCTAGATCCTAGCCCTTCTAGCACTATCATGTTCTTTAAAACTCATGAGTTTCCCTTTCTAAGTGAAGATGACAATGATTTAGAGGATACCACAAATGAAGCTCATGATTTCCAACAATTCTAAAAAGGTGGATACAATCTAAAGAATAAATATCCACTCACAACATCAACTCTTCCAAATACTACTATAATTCCACCTAATTTTAAAGTTGATAACAATCCACCTCTTCTAAGATGGAGTGATCATCCTCAGACTAAGGAAGACCCTAGAAAGGGAGGATACAACATTATCAAAGACATGAAGAAGATCAAATAAAATATAAATATTCATGTGATAGCTCATATTACTAAACAAAAGGAGAAGTTCTATAAGTTTATTATAGGGAAGACACCTATGGAGAAAGTAAAATCATCTACAAATAAATTGAAATCATCTAGCACCAATGTTATTTAGAAGATCAAACCAAAAATTCCACCCTTCTTACTAACTATCAAGGTATTTAGTAAGAATATTCATAATTGTTTAGTTGATTTTGGATCATCTACAATTGTCATGCCTACTTCCATATGTAAAAATCTTGGTTTGATGTCAAGCCCTTCAAAGAGGATAGTTTCATAGTTGGACAAGATATTAGTTCCTATATTTGGTGAACTGAGGGATGTGCATATCTAAGTAGGATTTGAATGACATGTTTAGATGACCATTGATATCTTGGTGATGGACATACTTTAAGGATATGGACTATTTCTAAGTAGAGAGTAGTCTAAAACACTCAACATGCATCTTTTTACAAACTTCTATCATATATGGCTATCATGGAAAGGAATTGTAAATTAAATCAAAATTGACAAAGAGCTGAGAATGAAGTATCCCATCATGGGACATAATGTCAAGAATGAAAAGGTAAAGTATAAGTCTCTTAGACATAGAATTTATACATTTACTACTAAAAATCAAGTATAGAATCTAGAACTTGAAGGTTACAAAAAACTATAGCCTTTACACTTTAATGGCACTAGATACAAGTAAAGATTAGGTGTGGGAATAGAGTTTATTGATCCATAAGGTAAAAATTTCTTGGAAACATACATATTATGATTTATATGAATGAATAATAGAGCTAAGTTTAAGGCTTTAATTCTAGGATTATAATTTTTGCTTAAGAAAAATGTAAAATAGATATTAGTATTTGGTAACGTAGAGCTGGTATTTAACCAAGTCAGAAATAAATACCAATGTAAGATGTCTTATTTGAGAAGATACAAGAATAGAGCATGGGACATAATTATTTTTTTTGAGGTTTTTAGCATAGTATCCCTTCCCAGAGAGAAAAATCAAGATATCAATTTACTTTCTACTTTCACTACTGATCTAATATTCTTCAAGAATATAAGGTAAAAAGGTTTTCCATTGAATTGATGCCTTGTCCTTCTAGTCTTGATAACATAGAAAATTTATAAGTTTTTTATGATGACCAGTAAATTATTCAATTTCTAACTAATTCAAGGGGATTTGAGTTCCAAATAATTGATGACAAGGACATTAATCACTTCTATCAAGAGGAATCAAATGGGGAAGGCATTCTCCAACTCAAAAAAACCACATCCCAACTAGGTTGGTCTCTTTGAAAAGGTCATTTGATATAGAACCTAAACATCAATATCTTAGGTATCCCAAGGTCAATGAATAAAAATTCAAAAGATAAAATCTAAGAGATAATCATAGCCCATGATATGTTAATATTGGTCATAGATGCACCTTAGAAGAGATATAACAAGTGAAAGATTTAATCACTCAGTATAAGGACATCATCGCTTAGACATATGAAGACTTAAAAGTATATGACCCATAGGTCATTGCTCATATGATCCCCTTGAATCTAGATCATAAGCCATTTTGGCAAAGGTAGATATCAGTTAATCCTATTTTGGATCCTCTCATCCAGAGAGAAGTGGAAAAGATATTAAGCATAAAAATCATCTTTCCAATAAAACATTTTACTTGGGTGGCCAATTTGGTCCCAGTAAGAAAGAATAAAAGTGATATAAGACTATGTGTGGATTTTAGGAATCTTAACAAGGCTTATAAAAAGGACAATTATTTCCTACCTTCTCCATATGAGGTGATATGAGTAGTAAGTGGTTCTGAAATGATGTCTTTTTTAGATGGTTTTTTAGGCTATAATCAAGTAATAGTGAAATATCAAGATAGAATGAAGACTATGCTTACCATTAAATGGGGGATTTATGTGTATAATAGGATTCCATTTGGCCTAATAAATATAGGGGTTACTTACTAGCATGACATGGATCACACATTCAAAGGACTAATAGGAAAATGTATAATCATCTACATGGATGATCTTACAGTGTTTTCAAAAAATGTGAATGATCATATAAGCCACCTCCACTCCATATTAAATAAATGAAAAAGGTTTTGTGTTTCATTAAACCCAAATAAGATCATTTTTTCAATCACTAAATGCAAGCTCTTAGGACACATCATCACCAAAGATGGGATCATTATTGATCCAAACATAATTCAAGTAATTTCAAAGATTACACCACCAAATATCAAGAAGGAAATCAAATCATTCTTCATTAAGATTAAATTTGTATGGAAGTTCATCTTAGGATTTACAAATATTGCTAGACCCCTAAATTCTAGGCTAAAATAAGATGCTAAAATAGAATGAATGGATAAAGCCTAAAATTCCTTCCAAGAAATTAAAGATGTAATATCACAAGCTCTAGTATTGATTAGTCTAGATTTCATGAAATATTTATACCTATATTCATTTACTTTAGAACATGCAATTATTGTTGTTATAACCAAAAAAATAAAGATGGAATTGACCATCTGATTGTGTTCATGAGCACAAATCTAAAGGATGCAGAACTCAAACATTCCATGATTGATAAAAAAAAAATTACGCTTATCAAAGTAGTAAATAAATTTTGATATTACATCTTGAGGAATAAAATCATTACCATTGTGCCTGATCCTATTGTTAATATTATCCTATAATAAAATGAATTAGGAGAATTCTGAGGTAAGTGGATGGTTAATTTTCAATAATTAGATATAGAAACCAAGCCTACAAAAGTAATTTGAGGTCAAGGCATCATTCAACTCATGACTGAACCTGATCTATGCATCACCATTAAAGAGATATGTGAGGCTTAAGTATCCAAAGGAGAATGGTATACTAATGTCATATAGTATTTAATTATAAGTATTTGTTCCCCATAACTTAACAGAGAATGAAGGAAATATTTGAGGATTAAAGAGGCTCATTCCATGATTAAGAATGGATTTCTCTATAGAATAAATTATTAAGGCATTTACCTCAAGTGTGTGTCTGCAAAGGAAGTTAAAGAAATATTAAAAAACTTACATAAAAAAATTGGCAGTGGTCATCCCTCTAAGAATACCATGGCCCATAAGATATTAAGAATGGGCTATTATTGGCCAATAGTTTTCAAGGATGCTCATGTTCACGTGATGATGTACTGTAAATGTCAATCTTTAGATAAAAGGGAAGTACACATAGTAATGCAATTATGTCTAGTTATTGAAGGAAACCCATTTGCCCAATGGGGGTTTAGACTTCATTATTGTCATTAACCCACATTCTTAAGCAAGACATAAATTCATGCTTACTACTACTGACTAATATACTAGATAGAGGAAAGCCATATCCACAAAGAATTATAGATCATAAGATGTGATTAATTTCTTCTAGGAATAGATAACAACCAGATTTGACATGCCTATTTATTTAGTTTGTGATATTGGACTAACTTTCATATCAACATAATTTACGAAGAGGGTACATGACAACCATATTATTATTAGGTTAGCCTCTAACCATTACCCTAAGGAAATGGATTGGAAATATCAACAAACAAGATTATGATAGATGTAATTAAGAAATCAATGGGGAGGCAAGCCTAGGAACTATCACAATTTATTGAATTATGTTCTTTGGGCATACCGAATGAGATACAATCAATCCCTTAAAGATTCACCTTATCTATTGGTATATGGATGTAGGCCTATATTCTCAATAATTCTAAAGTTATCCATTTATAAATTTATGCAAGGCTACATGAAACCATGCAATGAAGTAGAGTCAATATTATAGACATAATAGAAATGGAAGATTTAAGGGCTGAGGCCTTATAGACATTTATAAAACACCAGGATGTGGTCAAGAGGTAGTTTGATAAGAGATAAAAGGTCAAAGAATTTAGGATTTTGGATCTAGTGCTACTTTGGGATAAATCCCATGAGAAGAAATCATAGCATGATAAGCTTGCCCCACTATGGATTGGACCATACCAAATTTTGGAGATCATTGGAAATAATGCACTTTGTCTAAAGAACTTGCAAGTCAACAAGCTTACATATCTAGTCAATGGATAGTTCCTAAAACACTACTTCAAGGTTGTGCCATCTATAGATGTTACTAACTGATGAGCGATATATGAATGTAGATGTAGGATTAGATTAGATTTCTTGATTTCATATAGTAGTTTCCTACTTTACTAGTTTAGTTGTTTACTTTCATAGATTAGATTTCCTATTTTATTAGTTTAGTTTCATGATTTCTTAGATTAGTTGTTTTTACTGGCAATCTGAATTATGTTTACTTTGACCATAACCAAGCTAAAATATGAACCAACTGAGCTTATGACTTGTAGAAAGGGGGAAATTAAAAAAATTGGTAATTTGGGACTAGTTTATAGTTTGGGCGTATTTCTATGTTTTGAGTCTTCAGGATAAAGGTATCTAATCATGAACCATTTTAGATATTGACATAATTGAATACTTTCACTAGGTATGTGGAAGCTTTTCCTAGAGTAATGCATGAAATTTTTTAAAGTTTTCTTATTTTTGGGATCAAATGCACTTATCACATTAAATACCTATTGTAAATGACAATTTAGGGTATAGATGTGCTTGGTAGGGATGTTCTACTAATGATTTATTTTATAATTATACCATCTCAATGGTGTTCCATCTCTTCTTTTATAATTCAAGAAAAAAATAAAAACAAAATAAGAAAAGAACCAATGGGTTCAAGAAAGTGAAAGAATATCTAAAGCAAATCAAAAGGATCACATGATGAAATAAGGTAAATGTACCATGTATCATGATTAAAATAAAATAATAGAAGGAGAAGAAAAGGATCCTAAGGTATCTTTATCAGGGCAATAGATGCCTAGTTAGAAGTAGAGCAATGCCTGAGCTTCCCTTGTTTTAATGAGATTTAAGAGACACTAGAATGAAACCTACATATTCATCAATCCTTTGAGAAAATAATCATAGAAAGGGTTAAATGAATTACACATTTGACACACACATATCCCAAAACTTGGAAGGCAAATATGTTGTGTGAATTAGCTTAGGTGTCACTTTCATATTTTTGATTTAAGTATTCTTCTATGACACACTTCATGATTGATTTAAGGATTGTTAACCAAAGTTGTAGGTTCTTAAATAATCAAGATTATTACCCCTTGAGTAACTATTTTTTGCACCCAACACACCTCAATACTAAAAATGAGGACCCTTGCTCAAAATTCTTTAAATTTATGTTATAAATCAGACATTTAACTTTATCAAGAACTAACATTGAATATCTTTTATTGATCTAATTTACAGTTATCATGCTATCACATAATCTTCATTTGACTTTGATCTTATTGACTAACATTAGATCTATATGTTTTTAGTTACATGATCAATGGAGTCCATCTGGAATGGACAATGTTTGATCTTCATAATTTAATGTTAAATTGACTCTTTATTTTAATCCTTGGCCTCTTATTTGATTAAATTGAATTTATGTTTAAATTATGTCAAAACCTTAGTCTAATGTTTAGCCTAAGTCCTTATTTAAATAGATTCAAAATTTATGTGGGGTCAAAACATCTAGGAAGAACTTTATTGTAATAGCCTAAATCCTTTTTCCAAAAGTATTAAATGTATTTATTAATATAACATAAAACATTTGGCAAAAAAATTACATCTTAATCCCTTAATTTATATAATTCACTATTTATAGGAATGGGTTAAATGAAAAGGTGACACTTGTCATGATCTCATAGCTTAAGTCAAAGATAAAATAATAAGTAGGTTCTTTCCCATGTCAAAGGGTCAAATGTTCTAAAGATCAGTGCAAGATTGACACTTTTCACCATCTCAGAGGTAGCCCAAAATAATGGAATAACAAGGAGATTCCACATGGAAATATCTTAGAGCTTAAAATTTAGATCAATAACCTATGTGATCAAAGTCAAAGTCTAAAAGTAAAAAACAATATCTGATAATGCATGTTTATTCATGCACCAAAGATATAATAGCATGAGGTAGAGATACAAAGTCAATAGACCTATGGAGCCAGATGAGAGTGACAAGTGGAAAAATATTGATATCTTGGATAGTAGATCAATGGTCTATGATCTTTTCCTTTAGTCAATAAGTGAATAGTCTAGGAGCCCCATAGAGCTACCAAGTAGAGAAAACATGTCAATATCATCAGTAAGGTAGGAGTCAAAAAGTCAAGAACCTATATCTATGGTGCATGTTAACTTACATACCAAAGATCTAATGGTGTGAGATCAAAATCAAAGCAATAAAGGCTTTTTAAAAGTGAGTGATGGTGATAAGTATCACCATCATAAGAACACTTAATAGAGATCCAACAACCTATACATATAAGTAAGGTCAACAATTCAAGGATACTAAGAATAAACATGGAATTGATATATGGAAAGATCTCATCAATTGACAAATTAAATCAATGGTACATGTTTAGGTCAACATTATCAGAGTTGTTGCCAGAATCCAGATAATGTGAGTGTAATGGAGACGTGATCACACAAGTTGAAGAAAGTGTACAACACATAGATGCTAAAGCAATTTGAAAATAACACAAGAAGATAAATTGCACAAGACAAAATGGAGAAAACCAAAATCTGATTAACATGAGATGGCCAAAGTGACGACTACAAATAGGATAGTACGTAACTCCTCCACAAAATGTGGACAAGGCACCTAAAGAATACACTATAACTCCTCCATGAAAGGTGGTGACAAGGTGCTAAGAATAGAGAAGTAACTCCCATCAAGGGAGTTACTTATGACATTCTTATGACACCTATGACACATCTATGACACACACCTCCACATAAGCTAGCCTATTCCACAAATGTAGGAAACTCCATGTATGCACAAGAAATAAAATTTCCCTAATTAATAAATAGAGAAAAATAAAAACCTACACTAATACCCCCCCCATAAGCACAACTTAGGTGGGCAGTGTGGAAATATAAAATGGGTCTCGACAACTAGGCCTGATGAGGTACCCATGTACAAATGCAATCTCCCATAAGATAGAGAAAATGAGAAAACCCATAGGAAGAAACTCCCCCCAGAAGAGAGACATAAAAAAAATGAAGAGGCTAAAAGGCCCCCCTAAAGATGATACTATTGCAGATGTGGACCACACCCCAAGAAGAGCTCGTAGATGAATGAACTTGCTCTCAGTGAAAGGTTTGGTGAAGATGTTTGCAACCTACTCTAAAGACTGGCAAAATATCAAGTCAATGACTTGACTATGAATAAGCTCTCGAATGAAATGAATGTGAATCTCTATGTGATTGGTTCATTGGTGTTGAACTAGATTCTTGCAAATCTAAATGGTACTCTAGTTGTCACAATAAATGATGGTGGACTACCTGATAAAAATGCCAAACTTAGAAAGAATCCCTTGAAGCCAAATAGCCTCAATAGCTACATTAATATCTCCCCTGTACTCTGCCTCTATGGATGATATAGTACTAGCATTCTGCTTCTTGCTAGACCAATTGATAAGACCAAAACCTAGAGAGAAACTGTAACCAGAAGTGGACTTGTGAGTCAGTGAATGGCTAGCCCAGTCTGAATCTGTATATCTAACCAAGTCAACCTCTATGCCAAATATATAATGAATCCCATATCTATGTGAACCCTATATGTAATGCAAGATCTTCTTTGCTGCTTTGAAATGTAGCTCATGAGATTTGTGCATGAATTTAGAGACAAGTCCCATTGTATATAATATGTTAGGCCTGGTGTGAGTCAAGTAGATGAGACTATCAAGTTGTCGATATCGAGTGGCATCAACCAATGGTGAATAAAAATCAGCCTCAAGCTTGACTCTTGATAGAAAGGGAGTTAGAGATGGCTTGCAATTAGCCATGTCAAACTGAGCCAATAATTCAAGAGCATACTTAGGCTATGCAAGAGAAATCCCTGAATCTGACTATGAGATCTCAATGCCAAGGGAGTAGTGCAACAAACCCAAGTCTATCATATAAAATCTATCCTAAAGAGATACCTTCACCACTACAATAGTTGATGAAGAACTCCTGGTGATCAAAAGGTCATCAAAATATAGAACCAAAATCAAGAGTGAATCATCCTGCCACAAGAAGTAGACATTAGGATCAAAATGGCACCTAGTGAAACCTATCATGAGAAGGAAGGAATCCATCTTGGCATACCAAGATTGAGGGGCCTATTTAAGGCCATAGATAGATTTCCTAAGTGTGCATACTAAGGAATAATCCTAAACAAATCGTGGCAACTGCTCCATGTAGATCTCCTCCTCTAGGTCTATGTGAAGAAAGGCACTCTTCACATCCATCTGATGCACATCCCAACCATGTGCTACAGTAATATCCAAGGTGAGCCAGATAGAAGTATCTTTGAAATGGGTGCAAAGGTCTCTGAGTAGTCAATGCCTACCACCTGTGAAAAACCCTTGGTGACCATTCTCACCTTATACTTATCAACTGACCCATCTTCTGCAAACTTGGTCTGATATATCCACCTACATCGAACCATCTTTCTTCCCTTAGGAAGTGAAGTCAAATCCCATGTGGGATTTCTCATTAAGAAAGAATATTCTTCCTCCATAACACTATCCCACTTAGGTACCCCTGATGCCTCTTGAAAAAGTATGTGGATCTAGAAATGTAGCAAAGAAGGCTGTGGATCTCTTTGAAAATCTGCCTAGTACATCTATCATCTATAGGATCTCTTGCCCCAGTGCCAACACTCTCAAGTGTCTGTCTAGCCAAAGTGGCCCAGAAGTGGGCGAGTCAGGTGTTAACTCCTCATCCTCTGACTGACTAGAGGTGGATGACTCTACATCACTGTCCTTGTTGTCTAAACTTGAAGAAGAAGAAGATGTCTCTAGCTCAAGAACCTACTATGGCTGATCTGAATCTGATGAGGAATCATCATGAAGAACTAGATTTGATGAGGGAAAAGAAGTGTCAAGTGTTGAGTCTCTAATACTCTCCTAAAAATGGATAGTTCTCTTGATGAACAACTCATGAGTGACTAGATCTACAAGACAATATCCCTTAATACCATCTGGATATCCTAAAAAGATGCAAGGCTTAGACTGATGTTCCATAGCTTTGTATTTCTTCTTTAGAATGCAGGCCATGGCTGGGGATTCGAAAACCCTAAGGTGCTCAACATCAGGTTTCCTTTTATGCCAAGCTTCAAAGGGTGTTATCCCTTTCAAAGCTTTGTGAGGAACCCTATTTTGAATGTATCAAGCACAATTGATGGCTTCAGCCCAGTACTGTGGTGCTAAGGATTTGGAGTGAATCATATAGCTACCCATCTCTTTCAAGAACATATTCCTACATTTTGTAACCCCATTTTGTGAAGGACTATAAGTGACTGTGCATTGCAAATCAATCCCTTTTGTGGTGCAAAACTACTCAAACCTGATGCTAACATACTCCCCACCATTATCAGTTCAAAAAACCTTGATGGATTTCTCAATCTGTTTCTCAACAAGAGCCTTGAAGTCTAAAAATTTTTCAAACACTTCAGACTTTTGTTTGAGAAAATATATCCAAGTGTACCTAGAGAAATCATCAATGAAAGTGAGGATGTTCTTGGCCCTTGTGAAAGATGGTTTGGGAAAGGGTCCTAATACATCATTGTGGACTAACTCCAAAGGTTTTGAAGCCCTCCAAGCTTTGATTTTGTCAAGTTTTGCTTCGAGATGCTTCCCAAGGGAGCACCCCTCACAATGTCCTTTTGAGAATTGGACATGAGGTAAGCCAATGACCATGTCATGTTTGCAAAGTTTCTCAAGGTAGCGGTAGTTAAGATGGCCAAACTACTCATGCCATAGTTTTCTAACTCCATCTAAATGAGTCAGCAATGCTATTGGAGAAGAATTTGATGCAAAATGTGAGAAGGTGTATAACCTGGCTTGGTGATCTTCCCTACCCACTACCACTATAGTATCACTATGCAACTCCCTAATAACCACTGAATCTGGTGAAAACTCAACTCTCATGCCCTAACCAATGTGAGTGATTTGGTACATTGATAGGAGATTAGTTGAAAGAGAAGGAACACTTATAAATTATTGAATGTTCCTCCTTCCATTTCAATTGACCCTCTCCCTAAAATACAAACTAATGTGTCATCACCCAAAGTAATTAAAGTCATGCTACAAGGCTCTAAAGATGAAAACTCAACTAGTGAAGAGCCCATGTGGTGAGGAGCACCCAAGTTGATGACCCATGAAGATGTAGAATATGTTGTAGCTATAAGGGCCTTGCCCTTTTCTTTCTCTTTACCCTTTCCTTTTGCTTTGGTAGAATCTTGGGTAGATGAATTCTACTTGATGGACTCAGGAACACCTATGTTGTTCTTCTCTATAAGATGAGTTAGGTGATCTATTTTTTTCTTCATGCATTTGTGTTCATAATACCCTATCTTTTTACAATAGGCACACTTAACCTTCTCCTTCTTAGGTTTAGCATTGGAAGAAGAAGTGTCAGTGTTATTTTTGGCAGGGTTGGTGTTTTCTTTCTTCTTCTCCTGGTCCTTGTTCTTTTTCTTCTTCTCCTTATTTGACATCTTATCCTTACCATTTCTAGCTATCAAAGCTTAGGGTTGAGTAGAATTCATTGTGCCCATTTGAATTAGCTTATCTTGCTCCCTAGTCAAGTCAGCAATGAATGAATCCAAAGAAGGCATTTTCCATGTAGTGCCAAGGGCACTTTTTATGGCATGAAAAGTGGAGACAAAGACTGAATAGCTTGGACCTAGCTTTGTGATAATAGAAATTATGAATTGATCATATTTCTTCTCTATCCTGCATTCTTTCAATTGTAATCTAAGGGCCTTAAACTTAGTGAAGAAGTCTTGTAGGGTGTCAAAGTTACTAGGACTTAGACTTATGAGTTCATTTTTGAGCTCATGACCTCTCATCTCATCAAGCTTCCCAAATAAATTTTCTAAGATGTCCCATATTTCATTGGGAGTTTGGGAGGATTCTAGATGGAAGAGAATTTCTAGAGACACAGACATGCTCAGTAATCCATAGGCTTCATCACTATGGTTGTACCACTTGATCTTTTCAGCATCAGTGTTGGGTTCTACTTTAGTACCCATGGTGATCCTATACAACTCTTTGCTTCTAAGAATGATTGAAATTTTAACCTTCCATTCATGATAGTTGAAGGGTGTTAGGGGTTTAAGTTGAAAAGAATCCAATTTTTTAGCTAAATTTAGGTGAAATTGTGTTGATTGCAAGTTGTGGATTTATGCAGAAAGGAGAATGAAAGCAAAGATATGCAAGTTGTGAAAAGAAATCACAGCCCCCTAAAAATATTGAGCCCCTCCCAAATACTCAATTTCATGCTCAAAATATGTCAGACTCAGCTGAGAATGTGTCTTAGAGAAATCAGTGCAAGACTAAAGCAAACAGGGCGTCGGACTCAGCCGAAAATGTGTCTCAAGAGACCCAAATTTTTGGCACTTTATAAACTAGTGCATTTTTGACAAATAACAAGCCTAAACTATGAATAATTTAATTACAAACACTTTTGCATAAAATGTCACCCAAATCTGAGCTACCTTTTGCCAGATATTAAAGGTTCAATTTTCTCGTAAACTAGTGTTTTTGTAAAAAAACCACTAAAACATTAAAAGAATGCCTATTTTGAGAGAGAAAGTGGCCTTCCAAACACTCATTGGATTCAAAACAGAACAAGGAATCCAAAGGAGGTTTGTGAGATGGTGAATCGACCTCTCGCCAACCCGGGCCTCACCCTTCGTCTTCAACAGGGGAAGATGGAAGTTTAAAACGAAAACCCCCAAATTACAAAACTGTCTATAAAACTGAATATTTAGTTGAATTGACTGATTTTTATTTTATCAAGTCAATTTTAACTAAAAAAATTAAAGTAAAGATAGAATTGAAGGATGCCACATGTTCAAGGGGCACCACATGGGACACCAAGTAAGGAAGGGGCACCCAAAAGGGCACAGTCCAGAATTAATCTTGCAGGAAAGACAAAAAAAGAGACATGTTGGAAACGTTGTATGGCTTAGCACCTTGTTGGAGAAAGGACTGAATACTAGAAGCTAGGCATAGAAATAAATATGCTTGCAAAAAAATGAACTTGCAGACTGGGCGTCGTACAGCCTGGTCAGGTGTTGAAGTTTGGCATGGTAGAACAAAAGTACTTTTGCTGATGGAATTAAATGTACCCAGCTAGGAGTGTGGTGCAAAGTTTGAAGGACAAGGCACAGACTTGTAGAAGCTTGGTGTGGACTAAATGTTTCTCCTCCCTCTACTTCTCCACACAACAATGGTGCCCAAGAACATCAACCAAAATAGCACCTGAAGTGAAGACAACCAAGACACCCAAAGGCCAAGGATTCCCAAGGAAACTAACAAGAAATGATATATATATATATATATATATATATATATATATATATATATTTTATATCAGATCTAGAAAATTAAAAAAACAAAGAGAACTCCACTCCTCTTGATTTCAAAATGAACTAAAAGCATAACCAGACACATGATTACCATTCTTGCTCTGATACCATATCGAAGTTGTTGCCAGAATTTGGATAATGTGAGTGCAATGGAGACGTGATCACACAAGTTGAAGCAAGTGCACAACACATAGATGTTAAATCAATTTGAAAATAACACAAGAAGATAAATTGCACAAGACAAAATGGAGAAAACCAAAATTTGATTAACATGAAATGGCCAAAGTGAGGACTACAAATAGGAGAGTACGTAACTCCACAAAAGGTTGACAAGGCAGCCCAAGAATAGGCTGTAACTCCTCCATGAAAGATGGTGATAAGGTGATAAGAATAGAGAAGTAACTCCCATCAAGTGAGTTACTTATGAAATTATTATGACACCTATGACACATCTATGACACACACCTCCGCATAAGCTAGCCTATCCCACAAATGTAGGAAGACTCCATGTATGCACAAGAAATACAATTTCCCTAATTAATAAATAGGGAAAAATAAAAACCTACACTAATAATCGTACCCCCATTTTCAAAAAATAGGGACTTTTGTGCATTAATTTGAACCTTAACACTAAAAGCTTGATATTATTCACATTATTATGATTTCAAGATCATCCATGCCTAATAAATTTCCCCTTTTATTCATGGTTTCACTTAAACCTTGACTAATGTTGCTAATAGTGACCCTCATGTCTTAAGTTTTAGATTTCATGGAGCTCTTATTAATGGATCATACTAGGATTTTCACAACCTTATCTTCATTCAAGAATTTACTAGCCTTTAGTCTTTGAGTTCCCACAGTTGGATTCATGTTTTAAAACCCTCCTTTAGAAAAAAAACTAGTTTAAACCCTTCATTCAAATTCAAAGTTGGTGGGAATAAATTCAGTGGGAATATTTTAAAATTTGATTTAGACTTATGCCTAATTTTATGATAAAACTTGGTCATGTTTTTTAACATGACCAAACCTTAGCCTAAAATCATGCTTGGTCCTTTTATGTTTCCCCATTCTTGTTTCCTTTATTTTAACAAAGTCTAACATGTTAGGATAAATAAAAATCTAGATCTATCCCCAATTCACATAAAAGAGAAACTATGAAACAAATAAATCAAACATTCAAAAAATAAACATAAATATGCACATCATAGGAGATGCCAGATTTAACATGGTTCACTAAAGATGGTCTATATTCATTAAACTTGTTTAGTAAATTATTTCTAGCAATCCAAAGGAGAAACAAAATCATGTAACAAACCCTATTACACCTTTCTACCTTTTTTACCTCCTCTATGTGTATAATATCTTATTATTTTTTCACAATCATACATCTCAACCATTTATCAATACATTTTAGGGCAAAAATGCCTAAACATAATATCTACAATCAGATATGGAAACCTTTAATTAATGGCCTAGATTAACCCCTTGGAACTCTCAAGGGGTGTTCTCCCCTTGAAACCCCCCACATCATAAAGGATTAAAAGAATGGGATCCAAACCCATCTAAAATAATATTAGAATTTTAACCTCTGATCTTGGAAGACAATCAAGCTCCACACCTAACATAACATTCATGTGTGTAGGGTCATTTATTTTCCTATCCTATCCCCATTATATCACATAGTCCTCTTTGTTACATATTTAGTCTAAAGTCTTGGTCCTAAGGCCTCATTAAATTTTATTAACATAAATGAGACCTTAGTCTTAAAACTTTAGCCTAAGTTCTTATGTCAACCCGAGACCTAACTGAAGCATCTTGCCTCCTTGTAGGATCAGTGGCTCTCACTTCATCATGGAGGATGATTGGATGGAGTGAAGGTAACCCAATGGATCTAAAGCCTTTCATCTATTAGACCAATCTTGCATGAGCCCATGGATCATGATCAATGATCTACATTAATTGGGATTGAAGATCGAATCATACATGATCATCATTAATGTCAAAATCCCCCCCTTTTTATTAAATAGAAACTTATTCTAATTTTTACCCTAAGCTCTCATTATATTTATTAATAAAATAAAACATTAGGATAAAATTTATGCTACAGCTTTAATATTTCAAAAAGAGCCAATCATGTGCAAATATCTATGATTATGACTGATGACCCATAGATGCTCATGGAAACTAATTTGGTGAAGAAAATATGGCATTGAAATGTTAAAGGCCTAAGAAACCTCATGAGAATGACAAGTGTCACCATCTCGAGAACCCAAATCTAGATTGATGCTCTAGAAACCCTTTCTAGGGTCAAAAGAAGTCAAAATCTCAAGATTACCATGGACTTAGCATGTAGCACTCTCACATTCAATGTTAGTGTTAAAGGGGCCCATTCACTAATACTTAGACTTAACCTAATTTTTTTGCCAAGGTTTGTTTTATTTTCTTAACGAAATGCAATTGTTAACCAAATTTGACCCTATAGGTCAAATTGGGACCCCTATAGGTAAAAATTTGATTTTTAGGTGTTTCAACAGTCTAAAATTATGTCATAAGGTGTATTATAGGTCATTTCATGTCACATTAGCCTTGACCTTGGTCATTATCAATATTTATGTCATTTTGAGTCAATTTAGGGGTAATAAATGCAAGTGGCATGGTTTTTAAGGTATCTAAGTGTCTTATTCTCCTTTAAAGTGTCAAAATTTTTAGATTACCTATAATTAATGTTAGTCCCATCTGAATCTTATAGGGTATGTAACTAAAAATCAAGAAACCAACTGAAAAGGGAAGAATTTGGCACTTGCAGGGCCCATGAGGGAAGGTGACACGTGGGAGAAGGTCATGGAATGTCTCTTCATATTCCTAAGAATAAATTATGCATTTTAAATGCTCTGGAAGTTATAATTTTGAGCTAAAACCACTCTACTCCATCTCTTACCTAGACACACATAAATGGTCAGTAGGATTATGCTTAGTATGGCTAGTTGGAGAAGTTCTAGGTCAAATTACTTTAGGAGGTGAAATTAAACTTAAAGAGATCCATTTAAATAACAATACTTTTATAATAATGTTTTCCTATGCTTTATAAACCATTCTCATAAAGTTGGTCTATCTATTTTTCTTGCTAATCTATGCACCCTAAAAGTTTTGGTCTTCTTTGGATGATTCCATTCAATCTAGCTAGTGATGTTGATTATATAGGATGTTTAATCCATACTCTAATGTTTTCCTTAATTTTTTTAGTGTTTAAAGGTGCTTGGATAGGTAAATCATCTTAGGTTTGCATATTACTCTTATTTGGGATGATATGCCTATTCCACCATTTTCAGATCTTCATGCTTAGATAATGGCTTTGATGGTTGTGCTAGGTCCATTTACATGTTTTAAATTATCTTTTTATTCCCTTCACATTTCAACTTCATTATCTAAAGTAATCTTCATAGTTGAGAGCCTTAATGGTGGTTTAAAACTATTTTAGGTGTGAAGAGTGAATTTTAAGGTTTTGAGATAGCCGTAGAACTCATGAGAGGTCAAAATAAATGTACACTACCTAAACTCAGTCTCCTGCCATTAAAATGTACCTACAAGTGTCCTCATGGAGAATCTCATGTTGAAAAGGAGTATTTAAGCTGAGCAAGGTTCTGATAGTGAAAATGAGATTATTTTAAATCTTTGAGGAATCTCAAAAATCCTTTTAATCCCATAAACCATGTATTTTACCAACTCACATTTGTTGCTTATATATAAAAATGGCCACCTATAGGTGGTGGTAACAGAGAAATGAGAATGCTAGATCAGAAAATTGGAGCACGGTGAATCCTTATGTAGAGTCCTAGCATGTGGTAAGAGCATTTAAAACCTATTTGAGGTGTGATATTGAAAAAATATAATTAGAAACTATGATCAAGGGAGAATGACTATGTTCACAGATTAAATCCCAAAAAACACAAAATAGAGGCCTAAGGCATTTTGGTGAAGGTCATATGACAAGGATTCAAAAAGCTTTGAGGAATATAAATGGACAAACCTTGTAGGATAAGCATAGGAGAAAATATATACAAAAAAGAGGTGGTAGATGATTATTGGAATTCAATAGTTGAGGGCCCCAAAGTTACCCATTTAAACACTAAAATCCTTCACTTTCATCTACATGATTTAAATCCTTAAGTGACCCTCACATCCCAAGGTGACAAGAAAATTTAGGCATACCCTCATGTTAGATATTATCTTATGTCAAGGGAAATTAAAGGTTGATTACATGAGTCTATGGGATGATTTCAATGATTCCAATAAGGTCTTTACTCAAGGTGTTTAATATCATATAGCCCTAAAGGGCACCAATGAGATTCTACAAGAGCAAACTCATCTACAACAAGTATAAATAATCAAAGGCATTCTTGAAGAAGAGAGAAAAGATATGCCAAAGGATTTATTTTCAAGGTCCATTGATATTTATTTTAGATGAGGGTTTTTCATTATTGTGATGTCATCCTCCATGGCACTCTACAGTTTACAGTTTGTACAAGAGGGATTCAATGTTGTTCCTCTAACATATTAAGGATTTTATTTAAAGGAAGGTGTTGGAGAATGAGTCTATGGGGTTTTTATTATTAAGATAGTAATATTTATGTATTTAATGAGGATTCATGACTTGATATAAAATATATTCTGATAGTTATAAAGCCTAATATGGACCTACATCCATCAAGGATAAAACATACGCAGTCAACTTTATAATTAAGGGCACCTACAAGCCATGTTAAGGGATGAAACAATCAAGGTTGAAAAGGGAATTTAATGTGAAAGGGAAGAGTTTTTTACTTGGAGTATAAATAATTTTAAGGTTAATAATGGATCTAACCAAGCATATAGATATTCAAAATGTTAACTTACAGCTCATTGAAATAGTAGCCTACAACCCTTAAAATCATGAGAGGTGGATGATGTCAATGCTTGACCATGTTAGAATCAAAATAGGGTGAATTTGGAGTTTATAAGAGATATATAGTGATAATTATACATTTAAGTGAATCTAGTACAAAACATTTCATGGAAAAAATGCATGGAGAGGTTCTTACAGTAACCTATAGTCACCTTAGGAAGTGTTGCAACACTCAAGCTAGTGTGGATAAAACTGAGTTAGATGTCTTGATCATGGATAATATTGGAGATAATATAGTGATAAATTATCAATTTTTTGTTTAATATAATTAAAGGGTGATACCCAAGGAAATAATTCAATCAATTTCTCTTGAATTAACCTATAGGTATGAACTTTCAAGCATACACAACCAATATTTACACTAAATCCCTACCATTTGGAAGGTCTTTGAGGAAATAAAGGATAGTTTGGGGTTATGATTGGTTATGAAAAATATTAATCATTATTATAAACATGTTAATAGACCTGTATATCATGAAATTTTGTTAGGATAGATTCAAATAAGATAACATATAGTCCATATGCTATTTTTACCCTCAATTAATACTTACAAAGTTTGCCTTAGGGTTTTGGACGTTTAAAGGTACTATAGAGTTCATTTTGACCTGAATTTTTGTAAAATGGGTCATCATGACCTAAGGAAAACTATCGTGTAATTGGTTTTCTTTAATAAATAGGTAACATATCCTCTATTTTGTCTCATAGGTAGGCCATTTTCAAGTATGCATAAAGGTAAACAATAGAGAAAATGTGACCAAAATGGATGTTGGGTGTCTTGGAAACACCATATGATGAACTATGATGATGAAATAATATTTATTTATATGTAAAAAACATTAATTAATTCCAATAATAATGAGAAAACACTCATAATTTTTGGTGGATAACCACATGTAGTCAAACCCCATGGGTCTAAACTAGGCCTAAAGCCCAAATCAAAGGTCATTAACACTTTTTTCATTAGATAAGCATTATAATCCTTTTATTAATGTTTTTAAGTATATATTAGGTGTGTATATATTATTTATATGAATAAAATCCCACAATAAAGCCATTTTTGAGCTTAAAATCACCTTAGGCCTGTGCAAATTCGAGAAACAAGATCGAATAGGTGATTTAGATTGTTGATATATTATTGGACAATTTTCATGGGAGATAAAGGATTTTGGAAAAGTTGGATAGGGTATTTATCTTCCAATTTTTGTATTTTTAAAAAATTCTAACTTCCCATCTTTATGAATGAATCTTAAGAGTGTAAAATAGGCCAAGACTCACCAAAACCCTTGCTAATGACTAGTTTGAGAAAATGTAGTTAGTACACCCAAATGGAATATTTTTAATATAATATTGATTATATGTTTTAGGATAATCTCTCAAGATACTCCCCATACTTTTAAAATGTATGTAATTATACACATGTAGTATGAAATAGGGTTTTCTTGACAATTTTTTTCATTGTGCAGGTTCTAAGAGGTTTCAAGAGATGAAATGAAATTTATGAGTATTGAGACTTAAAATAACTACCAATTTACATTTAATGTATTTTAAAATTTCCTAATTGTTCCTACAAGAGATCTCATCTCAGCCAGTCTGAATTAGCATAGTGAACATGGTAGTGAGAAGGGTAAAAATCTTTTAAGTAACCTATTTTTAAGGTGTGCCTAATGCCTATAAGGCCATGGATGGTATCTAAAAGTGCCATAAAATACATTTTAAATATTTTAATGGAAAAATTAATCCATTTTTTAATCCAAGTGTACAAGGTGTGTGAAAGTGGAGTTTTCTCTTATTGCAGATGGTGATAACTCACTTTCAAAGGAATTCAAATTATCAGGGCTACAACCAATGCATGGAGAGGAATTTATAAAACACTTCCCCCTTAATAAAATCATTACACCTATCCCTAGTAATTTTTGGGATGTTTCAACAAGTTTGTATGATGAAGGTAGTTTCCTTGTGTAGAATGAGAACTTCTATACCACATTTCAAGAGTTTCATGACTTGGGGTGATATTTGTGCTTCCTAGCATTACATTATCAGTTTAAAATTACCTTATAATGAAAATTTAAATCATTTTATAATCTTTACAAGTTTCCTTATGACCTTTGGACTTCTCTCTTCTCCTCTCTCTCTCTCTCTCTCTCTCTCTCAAGTTATATAAGAACTAGGCATTTTGTCCTTTATAAATTATGCTCCACTTGAGTATGGAAAAGCCTTGCTTATTTGTATACCATGGATCAATAAATAAAATTTATTTTTACCTCATCCATGACTATTCATATTGTGTTCACTCTAATTATTGATCTTGCTTAGTGATGACTATTGTCTCCTTATCATTGTTGTCTTATTCTCTGACCTATTTGTAGCTCAAAGCTTCTTCTTGTAGGTCATGTGAAGTGTTTTGTTGTGTGTTAAGGTTTATTGAGTTATTATATTAATATAGTGCCATTATAGGCCTCTTGTCTAGTCATCCTAACCTAAACATTCATCACAACCTCATAATGAAATATTGATGTGAAAAGATTTAGATTGGAGAAGTGTATGTTTAGTTAGTCTCTTGGTCTCATGTGAAACTTGCATATATTTTATAGTAATAAACTAATTTGGTGTATTACCTCCTTTAGGATAATTTATTTTAAGTTGTCTCTCCCTTTTCCCTTGAAACCATAGGTGTAGTAGTGATCCAAAATTGGTATATCAAGGAAGATAGCCCTATCTATAGATTCACCTCATTATTAGTCTACACATAGCCTCAAGGTGTTTTAATTATGCCACCTAGATTAGGAGAGATAATATATCTCCTCAAAGGGTGAAAATATAAGTGACAATAGTTTTTTCCATGCTCGATGTGACTCATTATCTAAGAAGTTGAAGTATTTTTGATGTTGTCTCTCAACAGATTAGCCTTTGGAGGCATCTATCTAAGCATCAATGGTAACTTTGGAGTTAAATTATATGGTCAAGTAGCCCAATTTTTCCTTTTGAACATTTTTGTAATTTTTCTATGTGTTCTTGCTTCTTAATGAAGTTTCATGGTTAATTTTGGTGTTGAGTATTGTTTTACTTAAGTTGGTGAGGTATATCAAGCTTATGGAATTCCACATCAACCATTGTATGATCTGTATCAGGATTGTCATGATCCTTACTAGATATAATATAACCCTTATCAACCTTGTCATGAGTTGTATCAATCCTATAACCAGCCTTTTCAATACCTTGCTTTTCCTAGTCAACCTAGTCACTTCTTAAACCAATCCATTTAAAATTTTAAGAAAAATCTTTTAGGATATGATAAGTACATGATATAGCTTGATACACTAAGGGGACATGGTTAAAATTTTCCTATTCATGTCATTAATGAGGTGAGAGATGTATTATAGGTGGTTGAAAGAAAGTGTCACTTATTGAAAGAGAACATTGGAAAAGGCTCACAAGTGAGATGCTTGATGTGTGTGGCCTAATTATATCTTGTAGAAGATAGGATAATAATCCATGAGAATTATCCTCACCAAGTATATCATCCCTCATATACACCTCCACAAGATTTATATCAATCCTACTTGACCCCTACTCATGATCCCAATCAGCTAAAAGAGAGAGATTTGGAAAGACAAGTATTATTTTTAAAGAAAATATTGATATCCATATTGATTTATCTAATAATTAGATTCATTAGTCCATATCATTATAAAATTAAGTGGAATATAATCCCTCATTTCCCTCTCCCATTGTATCCCCACTTCAAGAAGTGACTTCTAAATATGAAATCCCAAATTGGAGACAAGGTGGAGAATCCAAGCGTAAAGATATCCAAAGTTTATTAAACACTTAATCCAATCCTCAAATTTCAAAACTAACTCAATAAGTGACTCATAATACTAACATCCTAAGTAGAATAAGGTAATGGAATCATGGAAAAAGAAAGAGGATAAAATCCTAGATAAAGAGTGTGAAGTTGAGAAAGAGCGTGATCTTATGCAAGCCCCTCCCACCCTTCCTCAAGAGACCTCTTATCTTCCATTTCAACCATATTTTACTCATTATACTCATTATTATTCCTATAAAATTCAATAAAGACATTTCCAAGAGAACCTAACCAATGAAATTGAAGAGTTAGAGTTGAGAATGAAATTGCTAGGTCAAGATGTGATGGAAGGTTTAGAGCCAAAAGAAGATCCTATGCCTAAACACACCCCTTTTAACCTTCATAAATATAGTTTTAAAAATAAATAAGATGTAAATTAAGTGATTTTAAAATATCAGGAAGAAAACCAATCTATTTTATCCCAAGGTCTGCCTCCCCTTCCTCAAGAACTACCAAAATAATCCCCTATAATTCATTATCAATCTAATTTTGAGTCCTATGTTCCACCTCCACTAACTAATTAATATTTTCCCTATAACAATTTTAATTGATGTACCTATGGTATGAGAACCTAAATAGGATTATTTGGTTGATAAAAATTTAGAACTCTTCTTTGAAGAAAATACAACTCCTTGTCAGCCTCATTGGACTAAGTCACATGATTACAAGATGCCTAGTCTTTGTATCACAAAGAAGGAGAAGGAAATTAAGTATATTTCAACCATTGGGAACCAAATTCATATTATTATAGGTTATATTCAACTTTAGATCACTCATGATGTCCTAAATGTTGAAGAATAGGTGATTTCTTGTGTTGAAACTTTTGATTAGGTTGATATGAAAGATTGTTTTCCTTTCACCAAAGAAGAAGAAATCATCATTAGATCTTCCATCACTATCCAATACATCATATATTGGAAATAGAAAGTCAATAATCATCCTTGGGATGACTTGTTTATTGTAATTGGATCAGGTTATACTCTTCTTCAAGGAGGCTATGATCTAGTCAAAAATGGAGAAGGTAGCCTTGATACTCAAGTGGGTATGAAAATAAAAGGTGAATTTTCAAATATATCCTTTCAAGAGGATTATGCATCCCATGATGACATGTTTTAAATCATAATTATTGGTTATCATATTCTCAACCAGTTGGGAGAAACACATTAGCTCTTAAAGGATGGAATAAGTTTCTATTAGCCTCAATCTTCTAAGGAATAAGAAACTACTCCTCCTGAAACCATACCTACTAAGAAGATACAAGTTGATCATGAGATGAAGAGTGGGTAGTAGTATGAGGTATTTGTACAAATTAAAGAGGAATAAATTTATAATGGAGACCTATTTGATGATGATCTACTTAAAATTAGGTCAAGTGTCAAGACATATGTTTGATCTACCAAGCATGTAATTGAAGGAGAAATATGCTTAGCACTATGATACATCTCATGAAGAAGAAGATTCAAGGAAATTTCCTTTCAATCTTGGAAAGGAAGTATGCTTCATTTTATTTATACATAGTTATTTGTTTTTTATTTTTACTAAGTATTTTACACACGCGTGTGTCTTGTTATTGTCTTTGTTTTGCCTTGTGTGTGTCTTTTGTTTTATGTAGTTTAGGTAGTTAGTTGTATTGTATTGGTCAAAGCCTTATTTTTAAGTGTCAATTATTATTCTTTGTCTTATATTTTAGATTATTCCCTAGCCAAATATATGATAAAGGTACTAATCTTTAGTATAAAAAGCATACTACCCCTATGAGTCACACATTTGTTGACCAAATTTGACCTTATAGGTCAAATTGTGACACATATAGGTAAAAATTTGATGTTTAGGTGTTTTATGGGTCTAAAATTATTTTATAAGGTGTATTGTAGGTCATTTCATGTCACATTATCCTTGGCCTTGGTCATTCTCAATATTTATGTCTTTTTGAGTCATTTTAGGGTCATAAATGCAATTCAAATGGTTTTAAGGGTTTCCAAGCGTCTTATTATCCTTTAAAATGTCCAATAAGTTATATTATATATTAGGAATGCTAATACCATTTTAATCTTATAGGTTATCTAACTAAAAATCATGAAACCTATTTAAAAGAGAAGAATTTGGCACTTGTATGGCCCATGAAAGAAGGTGACACATAGGAGAAGGTCATGGAATGTATCTTCATATTAATTATAATAAATTACACATTTTAAATTCTTTTTAAGTTCTAATTTTGATCTAAAACCATTCCTACTCCTTCATCTCCTTTTTAGACACATAGAAATGGTCAATAGGTTTGTGTTTAGTACGACCAGTTGGACAAGTTATTGATAAAACTCTTTTGGGAGGTGAAAGTCCACTCATAGAGATAAATTTACATAAAAATATTTCTAATATTTGTGGTGTGTTCTTTATTAACTATTCTCATGAAGTTGGCCCATCTATTTATTTTGTTAATCTATGCACCTTAGAAGTTTTGCTCTTATTTGGATGATTTCATACAATATAACTAGTGATATTTATTCTATAGGATTTTTAATACCTAATATGATGTACTACATGCTTGTTTTAGTGTTTCAGGGTGTTTGGATAGGTAAATCATCTCAATTTTACATATTTCTCTCATTTAGTATAACATGACTAGTTCCACCATTTTCAAATCTTCATGCTTTGACAATGGCTTTAGATGGTTTTGATAGGTCCATTTACATTTTTTTAATGCTATAATTATTCCCTTGACCTTTAAAATTCATTCCCCAAATCAATCTTCATAGTTTGTAGTCATATACAACATATGTCATTAGATAGCCATGAAGGTACATTTATAAGCATCTTTATAGAAGGATATCATGTTGAAAATGGGGTTTGAAAGCTTAATTAAAGATTTGAAACATCCTAATGTTTTATTCCAACATAATGATAAGAGATTAAGTGATTATCAAATAAAATCCCTAAAAACATGGACCATTTCACATATACTACCTACAGACCATTCAAGGTGTACACACAAGTATCTCATGATGACATCATTCTAGAATGAGAGCTATAGTGGTGATTTAAAACTCTTTAAAGTGTGAAGAGTGCATTTGGAGGATTTTAGATAGACATAAAACTCATGAGAGGTTAAAAATGATGCACACTTCTTGAACTCAACCTCCTACCATTAAAATGCACCTATGATTACCCTCATGGAGAATCTCATGTTGAAAAGGAGTATTTAAGTGAAGAAAGGTTTTGATAGTGAAAAAGAGTCTATTTTAAATTTATTAGGAAGCCCAAACCTCCTTCTAATATTACAAACCATGTATTATAATCACTTATATTTTCTGCATGTACATGAAAATGGCCACATATAGGTGGTGTTGACATGGAAATGAGAATGATAGATGAGGAAATTGGAGCATGACAAATCCTTATTTGGAGTCCTAGCATGTGGTAAGAACATTTCCAACCTATTTGAGGTGTGAGATTGAAAAAATAGAAGTGGAAACTATGATTAAGGGAGAATTTGTATGTCAAGGATCAAATCCCAAAAAACACAAAACATAGGCCTAAAGCATTTTGGTGAAGGTCATATGACAAGGATTCAAAAGGATTTAAGGAATCTAAATGAACAAACCTTGTAGGTTACACATATGATAAAAGATATACAAAATATAGGTGGTAAATAGTTATTAGAAGTCAATAGTTAAGGGCCCAAAAGTTTCCCATTTGAACACTAAAATCCTTCACTTTCATCTAAAAGATTTGAATCCTTAAGTGATATTCACATCCCAAGGTGAAAAAATCATTCAAGCATACCCTCATGTCATACATTATCTTGAGTCAAGGGACATTTAAGGTTGATTCCATGATTAAATGGGATGATTTAAATGATTCCAAGAAGGCCTTTTCTCAAGGTGTTTATGATCTTGTAGCCCTAAAGGGCACCTATAGACTTTTACAAGAACAAACTCATCTACAACAAGTCTAAATAGTCAAGGGCATTCATGAAGAGGTGAGGAAAGATATGACAAATCATGTATTCTCAAGGTACATCAATATTTATTATATATTAAGGTTTTTCATTATTGTGATGCCTTCTTCCATGGCACTCTAAAGTCCATAGTCCATACAATAGACATTCAGGGTTGATCATCCAATACATTAAGGAGTTTACTTGAAGGAAGGTGTTGGAGAATGAGTATATGGGGTGTTTATTATGAATAAAGTCATATGTATATATCTAATGAGGAATAATTAATTGAGATATAATATATTTTGATAGTTATAAATCCTAAGATATACCTACATCCATCAAGGATGAAACATACAATCAACTTCATAATTAAGGGCACCTATAGGCCATATTAAGGGCTAAAATAAACGAGGTTGTAAAGGGAATTTCATAAAAAAGGAAAGAGTTTTGAATTTTATCATAAATAAGTTGAATGTTAGGAATGGATCCAACCAGGATATAAATAGTCAAAATGCTAACTCACAGCTCATTGAAAGTGTAGTCTATAACCCTTAAAATCATGAGAGGTGGATAATGTCAATGCTTGACCATGATAGAATAAACTCAGGGTGAATGTGGAGTGTATAAGGGATAAATATTGATAATTATGAATTTAATGTATTCTCATACAAATTTTGGCATGGATAAAAGGTATGGATATGTTCCTCTAGTAACCTACAATCACTTCAAGAAGTGTTGCAACACTCAAGCTAATGTGGACAAAACTGAGTTAGATGTCTTGATCATGGGTAATATTGGATATAGGATAGTGATCAAGTATAAATTTGTTTTATAAGATCATGAAATGGTGATACCCAAGGAAAAAATGAAATCAATGTCACGTGAAGTAACCTACAGGTATGAACTTTTAGGCATACACAATCAACATTTACACTAAATCCCTACCATTTATAAGGTCTATGAGGAAGTAAGGGATAGTTTGGGGTGATTATTGGTTATGAATAATATTAATAATGATTATAAAAATGGTAAGAGACCATTATATAATGAAAATATGGGTAGGAGAGCTTTAAATAAGATAACATACAGTCCATATGTCATTTTTGCACATAGTCAATGCTTGGAAAGTTTGCCTTGTGGTTTTGGACTTTTGAAGTTGATATAAAGCTCATTTTGACCTGAATTTTTGTACATGGGATCCTCATGACCTAAGGAAAACCTTAATGTAATTATTTTTATTATATAAATAGGTAAAATATCCTATATGTTTTCCTATATGTAGGTCACTTTCAGACATGCATGGAGGTAAATAATGGAGAAATGTGACCAAAATGGGTGTTGGGCGTATTGTAAATACCATGTGATGATTTGGGATGATTTAATAATATGTATTGAGATATAAAAAACATTAATTGATCCAAATAATGATGATAAAACACTCATAACTATTGGTAGACACCCACATGTAGTCAAACCCCATGGGTCTCAACCAGGCCTAAAGCCTAAGTTAGAGTTCATTGACACTTTTTTCACTAGATGAGAATTATAATCCTTGGATTAATGTTTTTAAGGATATATTAGGTATTTATAATATCTTGGTATGAATAGAATCCCATAAAAAAACCATTTTTGAGCTTAAAATCACTTCAAGCCTATGCAATTTAGAGAAACAAACTCAAATAATCACTTTGGATTGCTCATATCTTCTTAGAAACTTTGAATGGGAGATAAAATTTTTTGGAAAAGTTTTATAGGGTCATAATTTGTGAGCTTTTTTTGTAATTCCAACATCCCATCTTTATGAACAAAGCTTAAGAGGCTAAAATAGGCCTAGACTTACCAAATCCCTTGTTAATGATTAGTTTGAGAAAATAGATTAATTAGTACACCAAAATGGCATATTTTTCCTATAATGATGATTGGATGTTATAGGATACTCTCTCAAGATACTCCCCATAATTTTAAACTATATGGAATTATACAAATGGAGTATAAAACTTGGTTTTCTTGACTTTTTTATTCATTGTGTAGGTTCATAAAGGTTTCAAGAGATGAAATTAACTTAAAAATGAAGATTGAGACTTAAGAGAAATACCAATGTCAATTTATAGCCTTGGAAATACTCTTAAGTGTTCTTCCCAAAGCTCTCATCTCAGCTAGTCTTAACTAACATATTGAACATGGTTGTGAGAAGGGTGAAAATATTTAATTAAATTTATTTTAAGGTGTTCCTAATGCCTTTAAGGACATGCAAGGTCTTTAAATATGTCATAAAATATCTTATATTGACTTATATGGAAATATGAAGCCATTTTGGAAGCAAAGTGTATAGGGTGTGTGAAACAGGAGTTTTCTTTGACTACAGATGGTGATAACTCACTTTCAAAAGAATTTAGATGATCATGACTATAACCAATGCATAAAGAGGCATGTATGAAACCATTAACCCTAAATTAAATCATTATACCTATTCCAAGTTATTTTTGGGATGTTGAAACAAGGATAAATGATGACGGTAGTTTCCTTGTGTAGAATGAGAACTTCTACACCACATTTCAATAGTTTCATGACCTGGGGTGACATTTTTACTTCTTGAATTTGCATGATAAATTTCAAATTCCATTATCACTCACATGTAACTCATTTTATCATCTTTTCAAGTGTCCTTGTGACATTTAGACTTTTCTCTTCTCTTTTCTCTCTCAAGTTCTATATGAACTAGGCATTTTGGCCTTTATAAATTATGTTCCACCTGAGTATGGCAAAGCCTTGATCATTTAAATAACATGTATAAATAAATAAAATAAATTCACCTCTTCCATGAATACTATAGTGTGTTCACTTGAATTATTGATCTTGCTTAGTGATGACTATTGTTTCCCTAGCATTGTTGTCTCATTCTCTCACCTATTTGTAGCTTGAAAGCTTCGTCTTATAGGTCATGTGAAGTGTTTTATGATATGTTAAGGTTGAGTGAGTTAGTATATTCCAATAGTGACATTATATGCCTCTTTTCTATTACTCCTATCTTAAACATGCATCACAAACTCATAATGAAAAATTTATGTGAGAATATTTAGATTGGAGAAGTGTATGTTTAGTTAGTCCCTTGGTCTCATGTGTGATTTATAGCTATTTTATAGTCATCAATTAATTTGGTGTATCACGTCCTTTAGGATAGTTTAATTTTAGTTTTCTCTCCCTTTTCCCTTGTAAGTATAGGTTTAGTAGTGATCTAAAAGTGGTACATCAAGGGAGTTATCCATATCTAGAGATTCACCTCATTCTTAGGCTACCCACAACCTAGAGGTGTTTCAATTTTGACATTTGGATGAGGAGAGCTAAAACATCCCCTCAAAGGGTATAAATCCAAGTGACAACAGAAACCTTAGGCTAAAACCTTAGGTTATGATTATAGTATGTGAAGGGACCCATTCTATTATGCTTTTTGGACTTAGGCCTTTAACTTAGTATTAATTTCATATAAGTTGATCTATGAGCTAACTTGATCCTCTTCATGATTGTAGGGACCAATGGTATGCATGTACTCAAATCATAATCAATGGTCTACATTTGATCAATACCAAATGATCAGATGGAGCATGTTAAATCCATGATCTATGGACATATGAACTTCATGAAATTAAATTTGATGTGCTCATGAATATTATTTAACACCTACCAGGCTATCATTGACATATATGAGGACGTCAAATTTAAGCTCATCAATTATTGTACTTAGACATTGGAATATGCTTCAAAATGTTACTAAAATCTTGTTACTTTCATTTCAATTTAATGGGACTCCCCCTTTTTCTTGCGAAATAAAAAATTATGTTATTTGAACTTTAACGATATAATGATCTTATGGTATAATATTTGTAGCAACAAACTTAACCTAATACTTTATCTTAAGGTTCCAATTATATTTTTTAACATAATAAACATTATCCCAAAGACTTGTATTATTCAACAAGAAGTCCCTATGCCTTAAAACTTATCTTAAAGTTTTAACCTAAAGTTTTATCATGTTTATGAACATGATAAAACCCTAGGTTAAAGCCTTACACTAGGTCTACGTATTATTCAGGTCCCCTTTATATGTGATATAAAAACTTAGTTTAAAATATTTTATCCTAAAGTTTATGATGTGTTTACTAACATGAAATAAAATTTAGACTAATTCCCTTCCTATATATTGTTTCTAATTAAAGTATGTTCACATGAAAGATCAATGACATATGCTTCATCATAAAGATTGATTAGATGGAGTGAAAAGATCTAATGAATCTAAAGCCTTTGATCTATCAGACTAATGGTGTGCATATACTTAGATTATAATTGATGGTGTATGATTCATTATAGAGGATGATTAGATAGAGAGAAATTGACAAAGACTATTCAACAAAACCTTAAGGGCCCATAAGATTTACATGTGGTCAGTGTGCATTTGCTAACGAAACATGGAGCCCAGAATGCCTGTAAAGGTGCCAAGTGGCACAACTATGGGGCATAACATAAAAAATACAATGACATATAAGCCCCAAGATCATGATAAATGGTCCATATTGATCTATGAGAAAATATCTAATGGTATGAATCAAAATAAGGATTTAAAATATAACAACTAGTTCCTTTAAGGCATTTATGAAAAACGCCATGAAAGTTACCAAATAGATGCCACATAGGTACAATGCAAGAAAAACTTGAAAAAAGTTGAAGATTTTGTGGGCATGAAAAGTTAAAAGTATAATGTTAGGGGCCTTAATCAAATCTAAGGCATGAATTAGCTTATGTTTTAGCTATCATTGCCATTAAAGCTATAAACTAGCTCTAGCCTCCATAAAAAGCCCTAATTTGAACTCAAATTGATCATAATCAAATTAGGAAGAGTTTAACTATCATCTAATAAAGAACAAACTAATCTAGAGGCTATTGGTATACCATTAGTGAGCAAATTGAAAGCTTCACATTCATGGTAGCTAAGAGGTAGCAATAGAGGGATGACATAGAGTTGTATTTAGCTTTAGAGAACAAGGGAATAATATTCAAAGATACTGACTTTGATGCTATGACATTAAACATAGGGAATAATAAATTATCTAATATCTTTTGGACTATTAAGGAGATTAAATCCATTACAAAAGAGGAACATAAAAATGCTATGATCCTCTAAAGATACAATGACCTAGTCTCTATCCAGATGACCAATATCCACTATGCTGCTACAAAACCTGAGGTATTGCATTAGATTGATGTTATTTCCCTCATTTCATTGGTTGTAAAATTGATCATGATTTGATAGTTTATGAAAATACTTTTAGATAGGTACCATATATTTCTCCCCTCACATTGTAAATCTACTATAAACTAGGAAAGTCCCAAGTAGACTTACCCACAATTAGAGCATGGACTAGTAAGAATGACTTGAACACTATCCTTGCCCCATTTGTACTTATTGGAACCCATATAATCCAAGACCATAGTGGAAAGATCCCAATTTCCCAATTTATGGAAGGGATCAAAATAATCATGAATTTGTTGAATATGTTATTTAGATCCCCTTTCACCACACATATTAATAAGATCTAGGTGCCCTATGTATAGTTCATGGTAAATAAGGGACCCACACCCCTAATTGGTGATATGATTAACATTTATTTGAAACAATATTTCACATCTATTAATAATAAAACCAACAACCACATTTTCATGATGTCTTATCTCATAGATGCCCTGTTGGCCACATCCAAGATCCCTAACATAAAGAATTTGTCACCTGATAGGAGACACATTATTTTCCATAATTATTCCAAGTTAAACATATTCAAGTATAGAAATAAAAAATAATTCATTTGTGATTGTGTATATCTAGCTTTGGTAGAATATATTATAGGGGTTCCCATGGGTAGGGTCATACCTCTGGCTAATAAGTATGTAGAGTTAATGGGGGACATCTGCTTGTATCTAGATTACACAATGATAAGAATAGAAGGGACCCTAGTTCAACCCCTCAAAATACCAATCCATGTGTGAACCAAATTCGTAGAACAAGAAATTACATACCATATTTTCAATGGTATATATGATGTGTGGAAAAAGAAAAGGAAACGCCTTCTTCACCCCTTCCCTTTGATCATAATAAAAAATGTGGTACAAATTTGGGAGCATGTCAATGTCATATCCAAGCATAAAGACTCATTAAACTTACAATTGGATAAACTAAGGCAATGGAACCCTCATAATTGGGTCACTAAACATTTTATGTCATAAACCATGAATTATCCCTATAAAAATAGGGTTGGTGTTTATGACATGATGTACATTAGGGCCACCAACTTCATAGAGGTGTTGGCTAGATTAAATAAGAATAAAATTAAGCTTGAGGCCAAGCTAGCTAGGGATAAGAATACTCCTAGTGAGATTTGGTAGATGGGACCCTTGTAATACCACTTATTTCTTGGACCCTTCTCTAAGCCCCCTCTAGAGTAACTACTACAACAACCCTGAACATAATTGCATAAAGACCTAGGAAAGAGAAATTGAAAGAAAGGCCTAGTGAGAGACCATCATCCTTAGATTAGCCTAATAGACTATAATCCCTAATAGATTATATTAACATGATTACATTGGCTCCTGGTGAGATAGTAGAAGATGTACTTAAGGTGTTTACTGAGGCATATGGATTAGAGAAAGAAGAGTAAGTTGATTAACTTTATGCCCATGTTGTGGAATCATGATAATGAAAGGGGAAGGAAATTGTAATGGACTTGGTTCTAGTTGTACCCCTCATAAGGAAGGTTGAGTTGGCATTATTCCTAGTTACAAAGAAACCAAGGTTAACCTTCAATCATCCTTTAAGTGAGGTTAACCTATTCATGATGAGAATCCCATCCATGGTCTAATAATCCCTAAATGGTTCATTTATGGGAAGATGTAAAATATTCCAAAATTAAAGCTTTCATGGGTCATGATCTAGACATTTAACATCACTATCCATGATGAGGTCAATCTATGGATAGTGGCTTTAATGAATGAAGAAGAGGAAAGGAGGATGAGCACCATAGGAGTGTCAAGTGACATTCAAATAGTCACCCATATAGCCTAATCTAACACATAGATGGAGGTACTAGAACCTCCAAAGATCATAGAGTCAATAGTAAGTGTGTAGTTTAATCCATAGACAATAGGCCTAGAGAGGGTGAAAACTAAGAAAACCATAGTTTGGAGTGAGTTCACTTTTCAAAGAGTTGAGCCATTTGTGGGATTAACTCTAGTAGGAGGTTAGGCACCTGGTGAGAACCTAATTCATGAAGAATACATAGTTGGACTAGTTGATGCCCATTTAGGTAAACTAAAATCAAGCATTAAAGGCCTATATCAAAAAATAAGAAAACTTGCAAAAGTAAAAGGAGAATCTTGAGACAAAGGTTGTCTTATCATTTCGAAAAGAAATATGAAGATGTTTAAAGAATTTTCCTATGACATATTTAAATCCTTAAAAGATATGAAGATAATGCAGAGTCCTTTATCTCACTAGGATGAAGTAGCCAAAGGTGTATTATCCCAATGACAAAGTTTAAGAGACAAAATGAAAGAGTTAATTAACATACTAGTTGAGGGCCAGATTCCTAGGTTCATGACCGTTACCCTAGCTAATATGAATTTAATTATGGTAATAATTATCGACAAAATATAGGGTCTAAATGCATGGTTAAAATACTTGAAGATATTGAGTGATGATGAAGATTTGATAGGTAGTTATGAATAAATTATGGGCACCATGATTATTAATCCTACCATAGGTAGCTCCTTAGGCATCATCGGATATGATTAGTATAAACATAGGGTCACCTTGGTTATGCAACAAGCTAGGAGCAAGAGTTAGGAATAGTCTAGGAATGACAAAAATAGTGTCATGGGCATGATCTTGACTGTAGAGGATAAAATTGTTAATGAAGGAGTATCAAAGAAACAATGTATAAGAATTATATATATTTTGATGACATAGCAAACTAGGAGGATGAGTATCTCTTTGAGCGAGCTATCAACCTAAGGCTAGTTGATGAGCAACATTAGAAAGACATGAAGATTCTTTAGGAATAATATGTCAATTCTACACCATAGGGCCCACCCAACTAACTAACAATATTCCACTTTGTAAGAAACTTTGTAATATTCAAAAGTAGAAAATTCTTTTTATAAAGGCATGTGTTAGTTTGTTAGCACATTTTCTTATAGGTCATCCCACTTTGTAAAAGGTAATGTATTCTAGAAATTTCTTTAAAATGATAATTTTCCTTACACTTATACACTTTTAATCTCATTACTGACCAGTATATTGCCTAAGTCTCCTATACAAGGTGGTATTACCATTAGTTTAGGGGAGCGAGTTTTTAGAGAAAAAAACTATTTTGTATATTTAGAGAAATTAATACAAGAAAGGAAAACTAAGAAGTTTGTCCAAATTTGTTTGTGTGTTATATGGCTTCTCTCTCATTTATCTATTTGGATGTCTAAATTTTAATGGTTTTTATTGATTCTTGATAAGCATATACTAATGAAAATATGTTAACTTGTGCTTAAACTTGGTTAATTGAAATATCTTAAGTTCATTTCATTTCTCATTCTTCCCTTTTAGATGTGCTAATGTAATTCACTTGTGGTTTAAATCTTTAAACTGAATATAGATTCTTATTTGCATTGTTCTATACTTTCCTTAGATAATTGATTGGTACATGGTATGATTAGTGCTAAAGCTATTTCATATCATGTATTGGTTTGAATGTATGTCTTGATGAAATGTAAACTTTTTCATAATATTTGGACTAAAAATTAGAAAATCTTCTCTCTACCCTACCCTTCCTGTTGCTTCTTTTTGACCAAATCACTCTAGTTTAAGCTTTATTATAAATATTCATTTATATTATGATTTAGCTTATAAATTGATTATAGAGTCACTAATAATAGCATAGATCTCTTTTATTTCACTAATTTTGGCCAAGGTGGCTCCCAACCACCAATCAATATAACTATTATGGAATAGTTTATAGCTTTGCCATTAGTTCACCATAGGTAACTAGATTACCATAACCTGCTACTCATGCTTTGAATTCTTTGAATTATAAAATAAAAAGTGTTATTTAGATAACCTGTGGTACATTTAGAGGCATCAATAGGAATAAATATTCTATTGGTGCTATAAGGAGGGCCATCTTTGAGAATTTACAAGATCTTTGCTAATTTTGGTGTGTTTTGATTAAGGATTAGTGTCATCATTACATATTTTCACAATTATTTTCTCAAAAGTGTAAAGATCATAAATCTTCGTGGTCTTTGATCCATCTTTATGGATCTTTTTGACAAATATCAAGAGTCTTTAAGGATAGATGTGTAATTATAGTAAAGATAGCTTGAGATTAGAAGATCTAAAATATTTAAGGATAGAATAGCTTTTTTTGATCAAAGATTGGTGGATCTTTTACATATATAACTTTATTTTATCTTATAACTATAAATGTTGATCATAGTTACATACTTAGATACATATTAGTTAAAGGTCGATGTCCTTTGTTAATCTTTGCATGAATATTTGTAAAACTTACTTAATTTGCATGTCTAATCCCTATTTCTCATAAAGGTTGATTTGATACATTTTATTTCAATACAAGATCCAAAATATTCAACCTGGAATTACCAAGAATCTATACAAGATCACATTCAAAGACAAGAGAACCTTTTCTAGAACTAGACATCCACAAAAAAGGTAGGAGAGACAAAGGTAGATGTAGGTGTTCAAAGTCTTTACTAACTTCACCAATCCATGTTACTCCTAAATTTAACCTTCATCAAGGTATGTCCTGGATAGTAATCTATCCTATTAACATTCAAGGTGTGATTCATGACCTTACAAATAATCTAGAAAATTATTTGCCAACTTTTAGTCCTAGTGGTATTATAATAGCAAAATAACATGTTACATCCTTCAAAATTGCATTAATATTACTAAATATCACTCATGAAGATGTAGCATGTATGTTTTTTCCTTTAACATTTAAGGATGTTGTATATTAATGGTTCTTAAACCTTCCTAACAATTTCATTACCACTTAGGATGAGTTTAATAACATTTTCTTTGACTAGTTTTGTAAAATAATTAGCGTTTGTGTCTTATACCAATAATTTACCACACTCAAAATAGATGCCAATGAGACTATAATATATTTTAATGATAGTTTGTATAATATGTACATCAAGACCATTGAAACTTATAAACCTAATCAAGTGTTAGCCTTAGAAATTTATAAAGATGATCTTGACCCCATGACTTTGATATTCATAAAGAAAATTGTAGCTCCTATGAACACATGGCTTTATCTTATGCTAAGGTTATGATCATCAATGACCATATGAAAAATCAAGGTTAGATGGCCTACTATGTTCCTAATGTCAATCCACATATGCCTACCTTTAATGTCTTTCCTAATAACAAGTAGAATGTCCCTACTCTCAACCAAATCCTAGATTTGAACCAATTACCTCTAATACATGTTACTCTTAATCAGAACTTGGGGTTATTAAATCACCCTAATAATAAATGGATTTAATCCAAATGTTCAAAGGGCCTTATTACCAACCATTGGTACCAATAAAAATCAAATTCATTATTTAGAATCCCCTAAAAATGAGAATGAATCCTTTCAAAAAATGGTCCAAAAATTGAGCACTAACTTTCTTGAGGTACAATAATAAGTTGCTAATATTAGAGAAATTTTGGTAATAACTTCTCTTTCCAAATATTCAATAGGCCCAATAACATGGTTAATAATGATAGTTTCCACAATAATAATAATAGTGAACCATCTTCTAAAAAGAAGAATATGGATATTATTCTTATTGATATTACTTTAGCTGATTACTGTAGAGTCCATTATATTGCTAAATATGGTGAAATTTATTTCATTGAATTATTTAATCTTTTGAATCATTTCAAGAAGAATTGGACACTTTTAAAGTAGTACCTAACAAATATAATGGTGTAGGTACTTCAAGATTCAAGTCTACTTACCAGGCCTTCATGGTAGAAATGTTTGATTTCCCCTTCCAAGAAGACAATGAACTTGATGATGTTCCTAAAGAAGTTCATGCCTTCTAACCATTCCTAAACAAGACATATACTCTAAGGAACAAATAATATATGAATACTTTGATTAATTATAATCCTACAAACAACAATGGTACTCTTCTAGATACCACTTTAGACAATAATCCAGAGCCTCCAAAGGGAAGTACTTATAAACCTAGTATTGATACTTCCAATTCTTCTAATATGACTAGGTATAACATTTTAGAGGACATGAATAAAATTAAAGATAATATTACTCTAAATTAATTGACACAAATCTATAGAGCAAAGAGATCCATTTTTATAATCCTTGTCCAATAAATCTAATAATATGTTTGAGATTGATAATTCAAATGTAGCTATGTACAAAGCTAAAACAAAGTCCCCACCCTTCTTTATTATAGTCAAAATGTTTGGTAATAACTTGCATAAATGTTTGTTAGATTATGGTACCTCTACAAATATTATGCCTATAGGTGTTTTTAATCAACTTAGTTTAACCCCCATTAAGTTTGATAGGGTTATCACCCAAATAGATAAGTCTAGGGTCAAGGTGGTTGGAGAATTGTTAAATGTCCACATGTAACTAGCTTTTGAGCTAAGAGGCCAACAATTTATACATATCCAGGCGGTAGATATCCCTAATGCATATGGAATAATTTTATGTAGAGAATGGATAAAGACATTAAATGGATATATGTCCACATACTATTTACACATATGGCTTCGATGGAAGGGGGTTCCCAACTAGATAAGATTTGAAAGGGAGCCAAGAATGAGACACATGATTACTGAATATAATGTTGTCAATAAAAGTGTCAAAAAATTTGATTTTGATTTAGGATTTTTCTCCTTATAAACTACCAAAATATGTTATCCTAAAGCTTCTAATTTTGTTCTTGGGTTATGGAAGATGTGTTTTTATAGGGCTAGGTGTAACTCTAGATTTGGGGTAGCATTATTACAACTAATCTTAGTTGTAAGAAGTACAATGCCTCTTATAGACTCCAATTTCCTTACACCAATAAACTTTTAGAATATGAGTCTCTCATCTTAGGTCTATAATTTTTCATCAAAAACAATGGCAAGAAACTATAAGTTTATGGTGATTCAAAACTAGTAGTAAATCAAGTAAGAAGCAAGTATCAGTGCAAATTGTCATACCTCAAGAGATATACATTTATAGTCTAGTATATAGTGGAATTTTTTGACTCCTTTAATATTGTTTCTATCCCTAGGGAATGAAATAAAGTTACTAATTATCTTGCCTCTATTGTAGTTAATCTCATGCCTGATAAAGATTCATTAAAATTTAGCATTGAGTTGATATTTTACCCTTCTCTCCTAGACAATGTAAACCATCTATAGGTCTTCAATGATGACCAACAAATCCTTAAATTAATGACTAGTTTAGGAGAATTTGAGTCTTATATCATTGATGAAGCTGATGAGACCACCCTTGAAAATAATTTTGGTGGCAAAGTCATTCAGCTAAATGACAATAAGATCCCCAAGGGGGTGATTGCATTGAAAAGATTCTCTAATCAAGATAACTTGGATGAATCCTATAATATTATAAAAATGAGTGGAAAATATTAAAATTCAATTGATCTTAGACCTCAAAATCAACCTTAGCCGGTTAACATTGGACAATCTTAGCCTAGCATTGAAAACAAGAAAGCCAAAGAGATGTTGATAAAATACAAAGATGTGATAGTTTGGTCACACGATGACTTGAATATTTTTGTTCCAAGAGTCATCACCTATAATACACCTCTCAAAGAGAATTTAAAACCCTTCAAGTAAAAACTAAGACCTATGAATCCTATCTTATAACCCATCATGTTTAAGGAAGTTAAAAGGTTGTTAGAAGATAGAATTGTATTTCCCATTAAGCACTCTACTTGGGTTACCAATTTGGTGCCAATTATAAAAAATAATGGTGAAATTAGGTTGTGTATAGACTTTATAAATATAAATAAATCATCTAAAAGGATAATTATCCTCTTCCCTCTCTTGACCAATTAATACAAATTGTTTTTGGTTCAAACATGGTGGCTTTTCTTGATGTATTTTCAAGGTACAATTAGGTGCTAGTAGACAAAGAAGATAGAATGAAGACAAAATTTAAAACTAAGTGGGGAACCATTTCCTACAAGATAATACCTTTTGGATTAATAAATGCAAGATCCACTTTTCAAAGGGCTATGGACCATGCCTTTCAAAGCTTGATTAAAAATTTTAAACCATTGAATGATATGTTAAAGAAGGAAAGCTAAAGTCTCATGGAATGGGGAGTTCAAGAGGGCCTTTGGGGACATAAAAAATGAAATTAACCAAGATCCATTATTGATAAGTCCAAACTTCTTGATTTTTATCTTTACTCCTTTTCCTTCGACCACACTGTTGTTCCTATTTTGACTCAAAAAATATAAGGATGTGACTATCTAATTTCTTTCATGAGCACTAATTTCAAAATTTTTGACTTAAATTACCCTTTGATTTATAAAAAAATCTTTTGCATTAGTTAAGGCCACCAAAAAATTTAGGAACTACATTATTAGGAACAAAGTTCATGCCATTATACCAATCCCAACTACTAGATAATGTTGAGCCAATGTTAACTTGGAGAGCAAAGAGGTAAATAAATGTTCAGTATTTAGCAATATGACATAGAGAGGAAAACTACAAAACTATTAAGATGTCAAGTTATGATTCAAATTATTACCCATACCAACCCTAAGCTAACTATCATGAAAGCTGATTGGCATAATTTTCAACCTAATGACTGGTATGACTCCATTATCCACTTGTTGATTAATGTCACTTATCTTATAGGACTAACCATGGAAAAAATAAGAGATATATGGCTCAAGGCAGCTCACTACGTCATCAAAAATGGAATCTTGTACTAAAATAACTTTGAAGGTGTGTACATGAGATGTGTTTGCAATAAAGAAGCTACTGAGATAATGAGCATTTTTCATGAGAAGTTTGGAAGTGGGTACTCATCTAGAAGGAAAATAGCTCACAATATCCTTAACACTAGATATTATTGGCCCACCATCCTCATATATGCTCATAAAAATGTAAGAGAATGTCATTTATGCTAGTCTTCAACACTAAAGAGCCAAAGGTAGCAATGCCTTTACAATCAATCATGATTGATTAACCCTTTGCCTAGTGAGGACTAGACTTTGTAAGGGTAATCAACCCTAACTCATTATAAGGTCAAAAGTGTGTTCTAATAGCTACTAAATATTTCACTCTGTGGATTGAAGTAGCAGCCACCAAGCAATGCAGGACAAAAGAAGTGATCAAGTTTTTAGAAGAAAATGTATATACAAAATTTGGGACTCTAGTATCTTTGGTATATGATAATGGGTCATCATTCATATACATAGAGATGATAAAATGGGCATATGAAAATATTATTATTATTATTATTAAGTTTTCATCTAACCATTACCCTCAAGATAATGGAGTATCTAACTCAATTAATGAAAATGTGATGAAAACCATTAATAAGTCTACTACAGGCAAACCTAGAACATGGAAAAAGCTTCTCAAATATGCCTTTTGGGAAGATAGAAAATAGTAATGCAAGATCTTAAAGAATCTCCCTTCTTATTGGTATATGTCCAAGAGCCCATATTCCCCATCACACTCAAGATGCCAACTTACAATTTTATGCAAGAGTATATGGAAGAGGCTCAAGAATTTACAAAATCAAGGGTATTAGACATCATTCAGATGGAATATGTAGGAGAAGAATCTTTTTTTTAAATTTAGTTTAAATCAAACTATAGTAAAGAGGTGGTTTGATAAGATATCAAAGATCAAGGTGTTAAAATAGGGAGACTTGGTTATTCTTTGGGACAAATAATCTAAACCTAAAGGCAAGCATGAAAAGTTCACACCTCTATGGATTGGCCCCTATGAAATTGTAGATATGCTCGGAGATAACACTTTCAAGTTGAATAATCTACAAGGAGTAGAATTCACACTACCCACCAATGGGAAGTATCTCAAGCATTACTTCTTTGCTATTCCTCTTGAGGGCCTTCATGGAGTAAATCTATAAGATGGTTGGAGTTAATGTAGATAGGCTAGTTAGTTTCCTTTAGCTCTTTCTTTCATATCCCTTATTTGTACATAAGTATGTATATATTTATTTTCTCCCCTTTTTATTCCTACTTTACTACTTTTTGTTGTGTGTTTTCTTTTTGTTGTTTTATTCCTTACTTCCAATAAGTCCTTTTGGATAAACCTCAACCCAAATTTCCATAGTTTGCTTGAAACTTCAAAAGCTTAGAAATGCTGGTATGAACCTAATACTTATGTTGACCATGGATTTGAGATATGGGCTTGATGTTATGATTTGAATATACTAGTAAATATCCACTAATAGGTTAAATTTTCTATAAGACCTTAAGCATTGCCTTGACCTAAACCTGGTTTTAAGAAAAATTTGACATATAGAATGAAATGTTAATCTATTAAGGTACATGCATGCTTGTATTTAACAAACATCCTTTCCTAGGACAAAGGCTAGCCATAGGTGATTATCTGAGCATCATACACTTGACCAAACCCTTAAACCCTAACTCCCCTAGTTCCCAACCTTTATTGAAAGCCTAAAAGACCTAAAAAATAAAAGATAAGAACTTATTCAAAAATAAAAATCTTTTCAAGCAAAGTTGATTATGGTAATATCCACCAGGGAAATGGATGCATGGCTAGTAGTGGAGTGAGGCCATGAGTAGACCAAATGTATCTCTATTAGGGATATGGATTCTTGGCTAGCAGTAGAGAAATGTCCAATCCTTACCTAAACTATAAGCATGGTTATTAATGAATATCTAAACATGATCAAAGTCAATGTTAATGATTAAATTCATGAAACTTGAAAGTTATCCCCTAAATCCCATGGCAAATAGTAAGTGGAATCAAAGCACACACATGACATGACTATTTATTAATTTTTAATTCTAATTATGCACATGTAAAATTTATTTCAACCATGAAATGATCTTGATAACGGCATTGATCAAGTGGAATAAATGATCTAGTTATTTGTCTAAACTAGAGTCTCTAAGTTCTAACATATTTCTATGTTTCCCCTAGAAGTCACCTTGTGTTGAGGTCAAGATACCCCCATTTCTAAAAAATAGGGACCCTTGTGCATTAATTTTAACCTTAACATTGAAAGCTTGATATTATGTACATTAATAGGATTTGAAGAGCATCCATGCTTGATAAATTTCCCCTTGTGTTCATGTTTTTTCTTTAACCTTACCTAATATTGCTAATAGTTACCCTCATGTCTTAAGTTTTAGGTTTCATAGAGATATTATTAATGGATCATACTAAGATTTTCACAATCTTATCTTCATTTAGGATTTTACTAGCCTTTGGTCTCTAATTTCCCATAGTTGGATTCATGTTCTAAAACCCTCCTTTAGAGAACCCTAGCTTAAGCCCTTGGTTCAAATTAAAATTTGTTGGGAACAAATTTGGTAGGAATATTTTAAAATTTTCTTTAGACTTAAGCCTAATTTTATGCTAAGGCTTGGTCATGTTTTTTAACATGACTAAACCTATCCTAAATTCATGCTTGGTCCCTTTATGTTTTCCCCTTTTTGTTCTCTTTATTTTAACAAAGTCTAATGTTCATGTGTCTCAGGTCATTTATTTTCCTATCTTGGCCCCATCATATCATGTAGTCCTCTTTGTTACATACTTATCCTAAAGACTTAGTCCTAAGGCCCCATTCATGTTTATTAACACAAAAGAGACTTTAGTATTAAAAATTTATCCTAAGTTATTATGTTGAAATAAGTCCTAACTTAAGCATGTTGACTTCTTGTAGGATCAATTGCTCTCAATTCATCACAAAATATGATCAAATAGAGTGAAGGAAATATGATAGATCCAAAGATTTTAACCTATTAGACCAATCCTATGTGAACCCCTAGATCATGATCAATGATCCATGTTTAAGATGGGCCAAAGATCAAATGGCATGTGATCATCATTAAGGTTAATAGGGACCCCCATTTTTATAAAACATAAACTTGGCCTAAGTTTTACCCCAAGGTCTCATTGTATCTATTAATACAAAAAACCTTAGGATAAAATTTATGCTATGAATTTAATATTTGAAAAAGAGCCAATCATGTGTAATTATCCAAGATCATGATTGATGGCCTGTAACTACTCACATAGACTAATTCGATGGAGTAAATATGACATTGAAATATTAAAGGCCTAAGAAACCCCATAAGGATGATAAGTGTCACCATCTTGAGAATCTAGATCTAGATCAGTACTTTGTGGACCCTCCCTAGGGTAAAATGAAGTTAAAAGCTTAGGAATCCTATGGACTCACCACATGACACTCTCAAATTTGATCTTAGTGTTAAAAGCACCTTGCGCACTAATACTTATACTTAACCTAATTTTTTATCCTAAGTTTTATTGTATTTTATTAATACAATAAAACCTTAGGCTAAAATCTTAGGTTATGATTATAATATGTGAAGGGACCCATTTTATTATACCTTTTATACTTAGTCCTTTAACTTAGTCTATATTTCATATGCATTGCTCTATGAACTAATTTGATCCTCTTTATGATTATAGGGACTAATGGTATGGATGTGCTCATATCCTAATCCATGATCTACGCTTGATCAGGATCGAATGATCAAATGGAACATGTTAAATCCATGATCTATGCACCTATGAACTTCATGAAATTAAATTTGATGTTATCTCAGATGTCATTTGACATGTTCGAGACCATCATTGATGTTTTCAAGGCCATAAAATTTAATCTCATCAATTATTTTTCTTAGACATAGGGATATGCTTCAAAATGTTACTAAAATATTATTACTTGCATTTTAATTTAGTGGGACTCCCCATTTTTATTGGGAAATAAAAGCATAGGGTGTTTGAACTTTAATGATAGAATGATCTTATGGTCTAATATTTGTAGCAATGGAATTAGTCTAAGTCTTTATCTTAAGGTTCTAATTGTATTTGTTAACAAAATAAACCTTAGGCTAAAGACTTGTATTATTCAACAGTAAGTATATATACCTTAAACCATAGCTTAAAGTTTTAACCTAAAGTTTTATCATGTTTATCAACATAATAAAACCCTCGGTTAAATCCTTACACTATGTCTATGTATTATTTGGGTCCTCTTTATATGTGCTCTAAACATTTAGCTTAAAATATTTTAGCCTAAAGTTTATGATGTGTTTATTAACATGAAATAAACTTTAGCCTAAAGTTTAAGATGTTTTTATTAACATGAAAAAACTTTAGCCTAAATTATTTAGCCTACATCCCTTCTTATATCCTATTACTAATTAAAGTGCAATCGCTTTGCAAGATCAATGGCATACACTTCATTTCAATGATTAATTAGATGAAGTGAAAATATCTAATGAATATAAAGACTTTGATCCATTATTCCAATGGCATGCATCTGATCAAATAATGATTTATGGTATATGATTCATCATAGAGGATGATCAGATGGAGTGAAATCGATAGAGACTATTTAAAAACAACCCAAGGGCTAATATGATTGACATGTGGTGAGAGTGTGATTGTTAACAAACCATAGAGCTAGAAGGATTTCAAAGATGCCAAGTGGCATAACTATGGGGCCAAACATGAAACAACCAATGACATGCAAGACCTAGGATCATGATCAATGGTCTACATTGATCCATGAGAAAATACAAGACAACATGATGTAAAAGAAGTATTTAAAATAAAACTAGTTCTTTTAAGGAATTTATGAAAAATTCCACAAAATTTGCCAAATAGATGCCACATAGGTGTCACACCAACACAAAGTGAAAAAATTGAATATTTTATGAGCAAAAAAGAAACAATATAAATGTAGGGTTCTTAATAAAATCTAAGTCATGAATTAACTTAAGTCTAAGCTACCATCACCATTTAAATTGTAAACTAGCCCTAGCCTCCATAGAAAGCCCTAATTTGATCTCAAATCAATCACAATCAAGTTAAGAAGAGTTAAATTGTCATTTGAGTAAGAACAAATCAATTTAAAGTCTACTTGAAAACCATTAGTGAGAATTTTTCAAGTTTCATGGTCATGGTAGTTTGGAGGCAGTAATACAGGGATGACAAAGATTTGTATTTAGCTTCAAACGATGAGGCAAGAATCTTCAAGGATACTAAATTTGATGCTAAAACATTAAAAATAGGGAATATAAACTAGTATAAACTCTTTTGGACTATTGAGGAGATTCAAAACATTACAAGAGAGTAGCAACAAAATTCTATGATCCTCTAGAGATATGATGACCTAGTCTCATCTAGATGGCCGGTTTCCATTATGCTACCACAAAACCTAAGGTATTACATTGTTATTTCCCCCATTTTCATTGATTGTAAAATTGAGCAATATTGGATAGTTCATGAACATACTTTCATAATAATGTCCTTACCTTTGGACACATCTAATATCATTAATGACTAGTCTACTACATAAGTCTCTTATAAAAGGTAATATTACAATTTTTATAAGGGAGAGAGTTTTTAGAGGAAAAAAACTATTTTGTATACTCAAAGTAATTAATACAAGTAAGGAATACTAAGAAGTTTGTCAAAACTTGTTTATGTCAATTGTTATATGGATTCTCTCTCATTTAACTATTTAGATGTCTAAATTTGAATGGTTTTCATTGATTCTTGATATGCATATCTGAATGTAGATATATTAACTTGTGATTATACTAGGTTAATTAAAATATCTTAGGTTCATTTCATTTATCTTACTTCCCTTGTGAATGTGCTAATGTAATTTGCTTGTGGAGTAAATCTTTAAATTGCATCTAGTTTTTTATTTACATTGATCCATCCTTTCCTTCAACAATTTCTTCGTACATGGTAAGATCTATGCTAAAGATATTTCATGTCATGCATTTGTTTGAATATAGTCTTGATGAAATCTAAACTTTGTCATAATATTTGGACTAAAAATCAAAACATCTTCTCTCTGCCCTACCCTTCCTTTTACTTATTTTTGACCAAATCACTCTAGTTTAACCTTCATTATAAATATTCAATTGAATTAGGATTTTGTTTAGAACTTGATTATAGATTCACTAATAATATCATAGATATATTTTATTTCACAAAGTTTGGTCATGATGGCTCCCAACCACCAATCAATATAAATATTGTAAAACAGTTTATTGCTCTATTGCTATTTCACCATAGGTAACCAGATTACCATAACCTACTACTCATGCTTTTAATTCCCTAAATTATAAAATGAGAAGTGTCCTTTAGATGCTAAGATCACCTATGGTACATCTAGAGGCATCAACACATGGTTGATCTTAGATTTAAAATATCAACAAGCCCCATTGATTTATGTCAGTAGGATCAATGGTCCAAGATCAACATTGACATTTTAAAAAAGCATAAAGATCCCCAAAAATACACCACATGGCATAAAGGTGTTCAATTTATGAGTATAAAGTTCACAAAGAGTCTTAAGGAGCTTCCAAGTGGCACATGGACATCTAATAATGTAGAGGCAAGATCATTGGAGTGTGATTGATTCGTTCAATTAAGATCAATGGTGAAAACTAAGACATACTTTTCAAATGCCCCAAAACTAATAAAAGGATACCATGTGTCATGATCTCATGAGCTCAGAGATGAAGATCAACTTTGATCTAGTTTCAACATTACATGAGGAAGTGACACATGTCTTAAAAGGAAAAATGGTCATATTTTGAGTATCAAATAGGTATTGTGACATGGCATTGCCACATAGACATGACATGTTGGATTACAAGATCTTATGGGCCAGAAGCAAAATTGTAATTTATCATCATATGCATATTTATGGGAAGTTAGTCATAGTTAAGTAGGGTTATTGGAGGTATTGACATTTGTAAAGGGATATTTGTCCTTGACATGTGTTTGAGTTCTATTTGAAATGACTAACTTAGAGTAATTTATGGGTTATTCTCATAAGTTATAAAAGGATTTATTATCATTTAATTCACACATTTGTTAATTCATACATTTGTAGATTTCATATAGTTAAAAGTATAATTATACAATTTGCCCTTCTTTATACATATCCATATGTTACATAGCTTTTTCAAAAGCTAACTTAAACTAATAAATATAAGTAGACTCTTATACAATTTTGATCAAAGTTAGAAATAAAGTTGTAACTATCACATGTAATGACTTTACATGGAATTAGGGGATGAGGAAAACCCTTCCCAAATCCTATTTAAACAATTACAATCCACTAGTTTAAAGTGCCAAAAAAATATCAATATACAAAAGAAACATCAATTTTGATTTTCAATGAATGTGTTTCTATATTTTCTCTCCAATTTCTATGTAATTAGGATTATATTCTTTTGGTTATATGATTCAATAATTCTTATTGTGAAACTGCTACAATCAATTCTTTATTTTCCTGATTGATATGATAGTATTAGATGTGTAATAACTATTGAAGGATTAATAAATTACATTAATGGAAATTAAGTTGATTGATTCATATTATTAAGTATGGAGAAGTGATTTCTTTTCATATAATTTAATGTGTGTGTGCCAAATCTATCTCTGACACCTCATTATCTTGAGCGATAATCTACTAATTAAGGGTGTGAAATAGATTCTATAAAATGGGAAAACTTTAACCAAGGCTTGTGAGTTTCCTATATCTGTATCCCATTAGATCTCTAAACTATGTCTGATTGTTAGTTTGCAGTAGCTACTTGAAATAGGCATAGGTTTTGAAGGTACTTATCCATTTAGAAACCAACTATAGAGGTGATTCTTGAAAGCACAAAATCTTATTTTCTACCTTAACTTCCCCCTTTTTTTGAGTTTGTTTTGAGATCTACTCATTTTAGACTAGCAACTAGTCATGATCAAATTCACATAGATATTAACTATTTTTTAAAAGACCACACCTCCATCCAAAAAACCTTATCAACAACCTATATGCTCTACTAGTTATTCCATCAATAGGTTGTTAAGACCACATAACTACAATTCATGTCCTAGAGTGTAGTTTACCTCCATTGAGATCCTAAAATGTTAGAGGCTACCTCATTGACTGTGGTGTACATAAAAACTACATCAATAGATATAAATTTTGTAAAATAGTTATAAATGGGATTTAATAAATTAATATGCCAAATCCCACTAAATGGGAACACTTCCTTTGGTTAGCACACATTCATATATTTTTTATGTATAATCCCTTCTATAGGAGATTCAATTTCTACAAAGTAAGGTGTTACATTTGGATCAAGGTGATTCAAAATCAAATTAGGAAATTTATTCTCACACTTTATTTCACACTCTATTGGCACAACACATAGAAATATATCATCTATGTAAAAGTTTTGTGGAACCCAATCTTACACTATATAATGAAATGGGTGATCCTGAACAATATTTGAGAACATTTTATGGCCAACATGTTTAGACTATGTGTCCAATCATAGGTTATTGACCAAATTATTTCTAAGGAGTCTAAGTAAATATATATTAAAATCATCTTATTACTTACCACATCATTTTATATATGAATTCAATCCCTTGGTCGATATGTTTCTATCACATGTTTAAATCAATATCAGTGAGAAGATTTCAAATGTTTAGATTGCTCAACTCAAATTAAATATAATGAGCCTATCATAAAATATGTCTAAAGTTAAAAAAGATATATCTAAAATTATAATTCCTATGGTAGATAGATAATTATATAATATATCTATGAAAATGCTACTTCCACCCCTACATGAGTCCATCATGTTTAAGAAGGTTCTCTCACTCACAAATTTATGTCATACAGTTAAATAAAGTGAAGTAAAGTTATTGGAAATGAATATGCATAAAAATAAAACTAATAAAAACTCCAATACAAAAATTTTAATCAATCCACCGTATAAGGTGAAGGCAACTAATAATAATAATGTTAAGGAAAAAATACATGTATTTTTAGAACCAACTTTGTGTATTATATTATGAGCTCTTTGAAGGATACAATTTATCAATATCCTAAAATCTCCATATAAGGTCCTAAAAATTCTACTGCAATTTAATATCATATATATCCCTCCCATTAAAGAGGTCGATGTGAGTAAGCCTATTCCAAAGGGTTTTGACTAGAATGCCTCTTTTGACTTTCATAGAGAACATGTCACACTACTAATAGGTGCATCACTTTAAGACATAACATTCAATTTTTAATAGATGTAAATATAATTGATGTGGGCACACCTAGAAATAGTTCTAAAGTAAAACCAAGTGACAACAAAATAATGGAAATATTTAGTGATCATTTTCCTAAGCATACAACTAATGAGATAATTGATATATTAAGAGTGAATTATGCATACAATGCACACCCTCCTCTAGTCTCATATCATTGTCATATATAGGTACCACATTCTTTGAATGACACCATTGGTACTTACTATAATTTAGTGTCATATAGGCCATTCATCACATTTACAAATCATAATAGATAATGATTCAAATTTAAACTCGTTACTCATTCACACACACATTGATCATAAGCCTATTTAAAGTTTTATGGTTGATAATGGTTCAAGTGTGAATATGTGTAAAGTTAGACTTCATAATCACCTTGGATACACAAATCATGATTTGATTCCCAAGACCATGGTAATACAAGGATTTAATGGTCACATTAAAAGATCCATTGTTGATATTACATTACCATTACAAGTTGGTCTAGCACATATGGCCACCAAGTTTAAAGTTATATCTAGTGTAAACATCTTCGATATATTATTGGAACATCCTTAGATTTAATAGATTTTTTTAGTTCTTTATATAGTTAAAATTTGTTTAAAATATATATATAATAATCATATCATCATATTTTATGGTACCTAATGAATACCCCTACCATTAATAAATATGGTTCCTATACAACAAATTTATGTTAATCCACCAAAATAGGTGCAACCTACTTAGAGATTTCCAAAGGAGGTATCTACCTTTACACAAAGGCTTATCCTTAATATTCCACTTCAATATAGATTCTTTACATATTCTAAAGAGTGTTTCTATAAACTTATATGTAATAAATGTATATTACAAGTCACTAGGTATTTAACATAAAACACCAACACATGATTCATATACTCTATGTTGGGTTTCTAAGATCCCTAAGATTCACCATGATCAATAACATGAATAATATACTAGAAATAATATTTATGATAGTGTTTATTATAGTACAAAATGAAATTGGTATTTATATTATGAATTTATCCTAATTCAGTCACAAAAATATGACACTTTCAATTCATGAAATCTCACCATTCCTATCCTCGACACAATACTTATTAATTGTGAGTCCCTTGAAAGACACATTGGTTAATATAATTATCTTTATTTAATTTAATTTTTATTTTATGCATGCAAAAATATAAAAATATCAAATATTATAGAAAATTCCAAAATCAAGACATATACATGCTTATGTTTGGTTTAATTTACATCATATAATTTGTTCACAATCGCTCATTACTTAGTTATAGTTAGTTTCATATCTTATATGATTCATAAGTGTACATGAGTGAATGAAGAGATACATATTACCAACTATATACATAGTTTTAGGAGGTGATGCTATCATAGACCCTTAAAATGTTAAACAAACAACACCCTATTTAGATAATATCACCCTACACCATTGTCTTATTCCATCGACCATGTCCTAGTAAGAATAGACTATCAATTCTTAGATCCAAACTAGAAACATGCCTTTTAAAACTTGTATATACATCAACAAGCTCACTAGAGGCATATCATACATAGGTTCTATAATTTTTTTGGCTCTCCACTATTTTTCATATCTAGTTCTTTAAATTACATAAAATATATCAATATTGTTCACTTACATATTGATATCTTATTGGTTACCTAAGTTGAATAAATAGTGTCATAAATTGCTTATGTTTATCAATTACATGTATTCATGTTTTATCTTCCACTTCATGTCTTGTATGTATTTTCTACTTCAAATTATGGACATTTAAACATGTCCTTATGTTTGGATCAAGGCCTTGATTATATGTGTATGAAATGAGTTAGGATTGACCTAAAACTTATCATAATTAAGATATCTAAACTTAGAGAAGGTAAATTAAATGGAGACTATTGATACTTAATGTATAAGGATATGACCAAATGGATCCACTAAACCTAGAAAAAGGAAAAATTATTACACAACATCAATAAGGAGGGTTTTAAAGCCTATATGAAATAAATATAATGGAATAACCCTAATTACATATTCTAATATTATATTTAATAAAATATATTATTGCCAAGCTATCAACACAAATAAGCGGGATGGTTAACAACAAAGTAAAAATGGTAAGGAACCATGGTAGGAAAATGAGGTCCTAGGTCACCTAAGGTGAGAAATGGCAAGTTTGAAAAATCATATAGCCACACTAAGTATAAGTGTAGAGGATATTAAAACAAGGAGTTATACATTCATTAAAGCTAATAATTATGTAATTTCTATCTATTAAATGAAAAAACTAGGGTTAGAATATAATTACCCTTAACAAAACCTATCGAGCCTCAATCTCCCACTTGGGCAATGGTTTTTTACAAAAAATGATTATGGCTTTAAGGATCATAAAGTTTAAATCAATATCTAATCTAAAATGACTCCTTATATTATGTCTAAAACTCCATAAGACAAATTTTTCCCACCAAGACAAAATCTAAGTAATGGATTCTCTAAATGTAGACTTAACAAGAATTACATGCAATGAAAATGTAAAAAATATTGTTCCTCTTAATTGGATTGAAATGGGAAATTCTATTTATAGTGGTGAGTTATCTTAACCCTTCATAAAGTTTAATGTGATATCATCGAGTAGCCTTGATATAGTTAAAAATATGATGGTTTAATATTAAACTATGTTAATCAAGGCCGATTTAATTTGTAAACATGTACCATAACTTTTAGACTACATCAACCTATGCTGACTTAGTTTTAAAATTGGTAGGAATCAAGAAATACTATATTGAACTAGGCTAATATATTCAAAAAATATGCATCTTAGTATAGTTAGGGTTTATAAGGATGAAGATTGATTATAGAATGGTGTATGAAAGAAATGTAGTGGATAAATGCATGATAGATTAAACAATAATGCCTCTCATGAGTCACTAATGGTATACCCAACCCTTTCCTATTATACCCTTTGAGGCATGCACTCAAAAAGATTAAAACTAGATAGATTGCTACAAGAGAGAAAGTTTCAGTAAATAATAAATTTTAAAAATATTATGTGTATATATATTCCCCACTTGAAGCTCATCATGTGTGACAAGAGAGTAAGGGATGGTGCTTTGAGAAATAAAATAACAACACACTAACAAAGCTAGCTCAAAAATGGAATATTTAAAGCAATGTGGGAATTAAAATAATTGAAAGTAAAATATACATACCTTGACTTACCTTTATTGATGAATGGTCACATGTATTTATTATCTTAATCATGAAGGGTGTAGTAACTACATTGGACAAATCTAGGGATACAAGACTAGAGAACAAAAGAAACAATTACAGGAAAATCAAATTAAATGAAAAATTCCATGAAAAATTTAAGTAATTATAAAAATGGTAAGCCAAAATAATAAAGGCTAAGTTAGGATGAAAAGACCAAGATAAATGATAGAAAAAGGGAAAATTAGGTAACCAAAAATCCAAGGGTATTAATGACCAATAAATCTAAAAATGTATCCAAAGTAAGAAAAGTAACAATTCAGATTAATATCCAAGGGTCATACCATAAATTAATGGTTCTTCCATATCCCAAAACTTAAAGGACATCATCCAATTCTTCAAATCTTTAATAGGGAATAAAGTTAGAGATTATTGGTTCCTAAATGATCTGACTCTAAGTTGGAAACAACTAATCTTTCTAGGAGCAACTAAGGACCATAACATATTTATTCATATTTTAAATTATAAAATAATGTATATCCACATTTTTTTCATTCCTAAAAAAGATAAGATTATTTGGCACCTAGATCCCATGGGTGAATATACCGTTAATCTAATTTTTTAGTGGATCAAGATCTAATGAACCTTGACCCCTCTTGGTCCAAGTTCTAGGACAAAAGTTTGATCCAAAAAATTGATATTTATGCATGGTGGTAAATTAAAAATATAATTCTCACTATTTATAACCTTAAGATCAAGGTATTTTAGGTACCCAACATATGTACGCATGGTATGGAAGAGGATAAAACTATTAATCATATCTTCTTAAGGTGCAACTGTGATAATTCTATCTAGCATTCTCTATTATTCTCTCTTAAAATATTTTGGGTCCCACCTAATTTTTTTTGGGACCTCTTTCTAAAATGGAATGTACCTCGGAAACATAAGGCTCTAAAGCTTCTATGGAATCTCACTCTCTTTTACTTTCTCTAGGTAATTTGGAAGGATAAAAACAATAGAACTTTTAGGAAAAAAAGGTCCAAGTGGTGGATCACTCAAGGAAAAATTATTGATGATATTAAATAAAATTAGGCATCTATTATTCCTAAACCAACCAAAGGAAGTACCAGGGTTGATTTAAGTGTTCTTGATCAATGGTATCTTAATCTTCCTTAAACTCCTAATTTGAGAAATAACCCCTCCAAGGAATCAAAAAAATAGACCCCTTAACCAAAAGGATGGTACAAACTAACATTTTATGGTGCCTTGAAAGGTAATCTAGGGATATATGGAGGAGGTTGGGTGATAAAAAATAATAATGGGAATCTTGTGGTTAATTACATGGGCAATCTAGGAAACCAAACAATTCATTCTATAGAAGTTAGAGATGCCTTTTAGGATATTATGGTGCCTAAGGATAGAGGGATTTCAAAGTCAACTATTGAAGGTGACTCATTCAACATAATTAAATGCCTCAAAGGGAACTCATAAATCTATTGGACTATTGAGAAAAATATTAGAGATGTAGGACCTTTATGTCTTCCTTTTAGGAAACTAGACTCAGCCACATTTTTAGAGAAGGAAATTATTGCATGGACTTGCTTGAAAATTTGTGGGTATATAGTATTTTTATGATTTGTGAACCCTAAAGATCCAATCTACCCATTTTTAACCTTATAAACCATATCTTATTTGATAATTTTAAGGGGGTGTGAGTTATCTTTTCCATTTGATGATCATGCACTTCTTATGTGCCCATAGTGTTTTTTGTTTTACCCATGATATTTTTGTTTTACCTAGGCCTCCATATGTGCCTATGATGGTTCTAGATCTAGTCAAACACTAGACTGATGTCCAATTATTTGACTCTTATATATGTTTGATGCCCCTTAATACCCTATTTCCTCTTCTCAACACCTATATATTTCTTCTAATTCTTAAACCAATCAAAAATTGGATTACTTAATTTCATTTGAATACATGGGCCTTCACTTTTTTTTATCCAGGCTGACTCTTGAATTAGTTGTTTATGGATTTATGGATATATAGGCCTCCTTTTGTGCTTAGGCTAGTTATATATTCAACAAAATTCTATAGTGGTGGTTTATTTTTCATATTTTTGGGGTTTGGGTTACTAAGGACCCATTTGGTTCTTTTTGAGACCTAGGACTCTTTCTTCTTTAGTCTAGGCTATTTTTCAATATAGCTAAAACTAATTGGTTCCTATACTGTTAAAAACTATTTTGTGCTATTATTTATACTATTTCCTATATTATTTGGTTCATTTTGTAATTCTTAGTGATTTGTGCCTTCTTATTTCTTATGTATGCCAGGGGAGACTCGAAAATATTGATGTATCAAACATGGGTTCCACACTATTTAAAAGTGGGCTTACCTTAATCTAAATAATTCAAATCAAGCCAAATAATCATGAAACAAAATAATGTAATCAACATTAATTTAAGTTGAGTAACAATTAATACTCAATCAAAAATGAAATAACAAAAAAGTAAATAATGAACAATGTAAACTAAAAATAATAATACATAAGTAATGAAAACAGGTATAATCTTTAGGAGAGTGAAATATTTAGATTTAGTACTCATGATAGTGTGTGATGGAATAAATTATGATCTAAAAGTGGCATGTGAATGTTGGTGATAATATGTTATGAAAAGATGTTTATGATGAAAACTTGGTCATATCCAAGGTCTTATACTAGAACTCAAAAATTAAGATGAGAGGCATGACAAGATGGGTATTTATGAGTAAATTTTATTTCTATCCAAAGTATTATAGTTAAAATCACATAAATAATACCAAAAGGTGTAATTATAAAGTGTGATCAGGGATGTGATCAAATAGAAGTAATATTCATCAAGGGGAATACTAGAGAAAAATAAGAAGTGAAAAATAAGGAGAGAAGTGATAAATAAGGGATGTATAAATCCTTATAAATTATGAAACATACTAAACAAGTATGTGAGTGTTAATAACTATTAACACCAAGGACCTAGGATACTCTAACTAGTGAACGCAAAGTTTGGGCTAATGAATTAAGTACAAGTATCATCCCATGAAGGTTATATAAATTAAAAGTAAAATGGACCTACCTTCTCACAAAATTTATGTTGAGGTATTTTAAATGATGCCTCCAAGGTGTCAAAAAACTTCCATTGTGTGGAAAAGAGTGTTCATGAGGTGTAAAGGTTGTTAGCTAGTCAATAACAAAGTGTTCTTTAGTAGTCATACATGTATCTTCAATGATTGGTTAGATAGGAAAGTTTATGGATGTTTTTAATGATGTGATCATGTTTTATATGCCCTATGGGGTGTAAAAATTAAATTAAGTTCTTTTTAAAGTTTAAGGTTTCCATTTGGTTCATCCTTATGGTCATCTAGGCCTAGTTGGTCTTTTGGCAAATCAGACTAAGTGAGTAAATTGATGACATCAACATTCACAAGGGAGAAGGTTTCAAAAGAAAATGATAACTTGGGTTTATTGAGGTTTATTCCTAGATCATGTGTTTAGAATTTTAGGTCTTGAAATGTTGTATATAAATATTTATGATAGTTTAAAGTTAGTCTCTTGCTCATATTTCTCTATTTTCCATAGCCAAATCTACATTAAAATGTGGCCATTGGAATTCAAATATTTGAATTTAGAAAAGAAAACCAGTCCTCATTATTTTGCATATAAATTTCGATGTTTGAAGAATTTGATTGTGGTATAAAAATAAAAGTGGTATATTATTTCAAGGGAAATCCAATAAAACTAATTTAGAGGTTTGAATGACTATACACCTACATTTATTGTGGTCCAAATTTGATTGAGGGTATGACCTTCTTCTTTAAGTGACTCAAGAATGATGTTTGAGTTTTTATTGGTGGTTTTTGGATGTTTAAAGGTGTAATAACTATTGTAGAGTGTGGTATTATTTGTGATGATAATCTATATAGATTTTGGTGGTTTGACCAATCCATATTTAGTTTGAACAATTGATTACAATTTAGATTTTGATTCATTCATGGAGTTTTCATGTACAAGGCAAATGTCTGATAGGTTTTACATATGAAAATGTGTTTAGATATGAATTTAATATTTTGAGGATGGATTAAGGGTCATGTGGTTTATACCTATGTGCTATGAAATGGTCTTGTGTTCCTAGTTTATCTTGGTGAAGTGTTAAAAGGATGAATAGGCCTCAATAGACCTAAAATGGCTTCGTATGCCTAATTAAAAGGTGTTGATGCTTAAGGGTGGTCTATAAAACCTATGGATGACCTATGAAGGTGATATTTATCTTATTCAAAGTGTAATATAACCCTTATGTTTAAGGCATGTCTCTTGGTTGACCAAGAAGATGATGATCATGAAGGTTCTATAAAGATTATAATCAAAGCTAAAGGTTTGAGTAGAGATGGGAAGGATAGTGAAGTGTGAGTGTGCTTGGTAGATGGAATAAATAGTAGATAAAGCTGAAGAATGTATACATGAACTATATGTCATATTATTGATGTTATAATAGTTATTCTTATAGGGTTGAAGATTGAAGATGAGTAAACAAAGTGTAGAGTGATCCAAGAGGGTGCTTTGGATTTGTTGCTTGTGTGTGAAGGCTTGAGAGAGTGTGATGGATTAAAGAGAAGTGTTATAAATTATTTCTCCATTAAAGTTAAATTAAATAAAAAAAATTTAGCTATTGATATCATATGTGTTATTTTGGTACTCAACATCTAGGACACATTGGTGCTTGTTCATCCTTAGCGGGGGTGTTCCTTGTGAAGAGCATATTTCACTAAAGGTCTCTTATTTATGAATTATTATAGAACTATAGTCCATGTTTTTTCAATCTTGAGATAGTGTTTTATCCCTCATGAGGGTTTCCCACACAATTCATGTGTTATGTGCCATTGATCTTCTATAGCTTTCTTTTTGAATGGTTTATATGCTTCATGAGTGTTTATGATTGAATGATTGAGAGTTTGAATTTTTAGAACTAGATTTAAACTACTTGCATCATTTATTCACCCCCCTCTCAAATATTTTACCTCTAACAATTAGTATCAGAGCCATACCTTCTTTGTTAGAGTTTAACCATTTGAAGGTGATCCAACATATAATATGGCTAGTAAACATGTGAAGGGTTTCTCTAAAATGGAAGAACCACTATTTAATAGGTGTAATTATGCTTTTTTTAGTGCAAGGATGAGGATATACATCATGCCTCTAGATTTTGATATTTGGAAATCTATTTATGGATGGTTATTCTACACATCTTACTCCTCCAACTAGTGAAGGTGATAAGAAGTTAAGTGAGAACAATTGAAAAGAAATGAGTGCTATTATTTATGACTTATTAGTGGCTAAGTTCACCAAGGTGATCCATTGCAAGTCTACCAAGGAAATTTGGGTCAAATTAAAAAATATCTATGAAGAGGATTCAAAGGTTAAGTTAGCTAGATTATAGACTCAAAAAAGGTCATTTGAGGTCCTCAAAATGAAGGAATAGTGTAATGTGGCATCCTAACTTCTAAGGGTTGATGAGGTAGTGAATATGATCAGAGGTCTTGGAGAAGAAATTGGAGAATATATTATGGTATAGAAAGTATTAACGTCTCTCACCCTCAAATTTTATTCAAAAGTATCTAATGTAGAATAAAGACATGATCTCACCTTGATGAAGATGGATGAATTGCATGGCATCCTTAATACCTATGAAATGAGAGTTAATTAGGATATAAATCCTAAGAAGGAAGCAACCTTCAAAGTGATAAAGAAGATAAAAGCCAAAAAAACTAAATTAAGTCTTGAATATTTTAATCTCATTGAAGATCAACTTGAAGCCATGATTGCAAGAAAATTAAATGTAAGATCAGGTAAGTATGAGGATAAACTTCCTTTTAAATGTTTTTCATGTGGTTAAGTTGGTCATTTTATAACTATGTGCCTAGATAGAGGAAAATTTAAACACAAATAAGCTCATAAGAAATATCATGAGAATAAAGCACAAGAAATTTGAGGGACCTAAAAAATACAAATAGTTATTCAATAAGACAAATGACAAGAAGGAGTCACATAAAGGTAGTAAGAGCCTTTGTCATGAATAATATATTAAATCATCTATTGGAGAAGAAGGAAACACATCAAATAATGATGATTCATCTCATGATTCTAAAAAGGAGACATTATTCATGGATCTTGGGGATGATGAATGTGAATGTTATTTATGTAGAGATCTCTTTAGTGGAGATAGATTAGAGGAGGAAGATGAGAAATCATTCTTCAAGACCTATATCTAAATACCTTGGAAGAGCCAAAGCTACTACAAGGCAAGAATAGAAAGAAAGCATTCTCGATCAAGTCTTATGAGGAGAAAATTGGCTTGTTTAAAGAAATTTTAAGTAGTAAAGTCAAATAGCATGATGACATCACTCAACATATTGAATCTAAAGTTTTTACCCTTACTAAAGAGATAGAGAGTAAGGATGAAGAATGTGTCACATACAAATTACTCATGGAGTATTTACAAGGGAAACTAGATCATGTAATAAGCAATCTCTAAACATATCAAAAATTTGAGAAAATTACAGTCAATCTTAATGATCTATTGAGTAGTCAAAAGGTCTAAAATGATAAATCAGGCCTAGGGTTCTTTGAATATTCTCAAAAGGATAAGAATATTTAGAAGACATTAATGATGTAAAAAGAGACTAATCATGGTAAAGAGAATGCTAATAAAGATAAGAAGGATGAAAAATTGAATAAGAAGGAAAAATTTAAAACCTACAAAAGTTTAAATCAAATCAAGCACCTAATGTAATAAGTTATGATAATTCCTTCAATGTTTATTACTACTCTTGTCACCACTTTGGTCATAGGATCATTGATTGTGAAGGAAAAGATCCTAGTAAGAGATTTGCATGGAATTATGAGCAAGATAATGATAAGCATGAAGAATGTCATCACTCAAGACAGTCAGTAGGTCCACAAAGAAAGCATGACATGTTGTGTTATAGGTGTCAATGGATTGGTCATATTGCAAGGTTTTGTAATTCCCTCATCAAGAGACAAAATGAGAAAATGTATGAATGGGGTAATGAAACTTCGAAGAATTATCATATGGCTCATGCACAAGGTATGAACAATAAGATAAACTTCATTTATTTCAAGTATCAAGAGAGAGGTCACATAGAAAGGTTCTATAGGAATGGTCAGTATTCTAATTCAAAGATTGATTATCATAACATGAATAAAAGGAGCCATACATAATAGATACCTAAGGAGGTGAATGAGAAATAAGTTCAAAAATGACTATTTGTCATGATAGAATAAGGTACAAATTTGAGTGTCAAAGAGTAAGCCTTATCTGCTCAAGGGGATAAGAAGATCAAGAAGGATTCTAAGTCAAAAGGAAAGAATGCAGTTAAGAACTTAGTCAAAGTCAAATTTATGATGAAGTAGGACTAGATTTCAAGTGATAGCATGGAGATGTGGGATTCTCTTGGGTTTTGGTATATTTAGTCCCTTTATGATAGATGGGTGTCTCTACATATGCTTCTTAGGAGACATCTTTTATTTGTAGAAGTAAGTGTGTATGATCTAGATGATGTGAAAGATGATAATTAGTAAAAATAAGGTAATTAATTAATGCAAATCAAAAATTTCATGATCTTGTTCCATATGTACTTGATGAAAATCTTCAAAAGTTTTGTTCAGGGACATTAGTCCTAAAGTAATATTTTAGTCAATTTTTTATGTTTGGTTTGATAGGTCAAACTATGAATTATTAAGGTGAGGTTGGTATGGAGTTTATATAGGACTTGTTCAAGTGTATTCCATGATATTTCATGAATTATATTGATCATAATTTGATATAATGATCATTTGTTCAGTTTGTCCATTTTACTCAATGATCATTGCCTAGTGAGAGCTCATCTTGAAAAATTGATGATTTTTGGGGAATATGAAGCCAACCAAGGGTGGAGGAAAGTTTTATTTTATGTATCCGTGTGAAAAATAAGGTAATTTGTTTTTATAAGGATTCCATGATCATTCTAAGGTGTTTTGGCATAATGATAGGGGTATACATAATGTCTATAGGCATATAATGACTAGTTCTAGGTGGTAAATGAGGATTAGTGGGTGTTAAAGGTAAATTTTTGGAATATAAATGTGTTTTGAACTCATTTAGGTGTGTTATAGGTTGTTTTAGTGTTTTAAGTCTTTTAAAGGCAAGTTAAATATTTTTGAATGCTCTTAGGTATGACAGTGTGTGCATAAGGGCTAGAAGGTCAAAAATTATTTCATGGTTGTATTGGTTCCAAAATTATTCTGACTTAAATATTTGATATAGAAGTGTGTATCGTTTACCTCAAGGTGTGAAATAATTTTTAGGATCTAGAATTTACTGGAAGGTGGTATGTTGACCAAATTTATTTTTAATGCCTTAGTTTTTATACCATGTGAATTGGTGAATTTCGCAAGGGATTTAAGACCTAAGGATGATTAATCCATTGAAATGGATAAAAGGGTGATAAAAAAATGTTTTATAGTCATATATTAGTTTGTATTTTGTCTTATGGATTAGATTTTGTGCAAATGGAGGGCTAATTGGCAAGTCAATTTATGAAGGAGATATGGTGAAGAGGAAGAGTTGGATGATGATTATTAGAATGTATAAGGGGTAATATTATTTTACTTTGGATATGAAATTTAAAGCCATGAAACTTCATACATAGAAAGTTATGGGCTCTACAAGGTTTAGGTATGGTTATTAGGCCTCTAGGCAAGGCTAGTGTGAAGAAAAGTTATTTTTGGTCATTTTCTCTAAATTAATAAAGTATGATAGTTTCTATATGAGTTTTTACATCTATTTTTATCATATTTCATGTTTTTAGTATGGATTAAACATCTATTAGTGATCATGGAGTTGACTTATAAGAGAAACTTTGAAGGAAACTAAAAGCTATCATCATGGTTGGAGATGGTCTAAATGTAGTAAAAATGAAACCTAAGGTCAAGATATTTAGGGGGAGTACATCTAATTTTTATTAAGTTTTGATCACTCCTATTTTATTTATATTCTATGTTTCTTCTTCGTATAATAGGGCATGGTCAAGATGGTGTGTAGTCAATGAGTAAGACTATGAAGATCTAGTAAAAAATGGTATACACAGTGATAGGGGGAGTTTTATATCATCTCTTAGAGGATATCCTTTATTGATTTTGTACTTTAACACGTTTTTAAAATGTAAATGTCCTTAGTATAATTATGTGGGCCCACTTTGTCATTGTGTCAAAGGGGGAGAAAGTTCTTTTAGAAGGAGAAAGAGTATGTGCATAGCTTTGTATTGGTGTTTACATCAATAACAAAGGGTGTGATTTTTTAGGTTTTGTCAATGATGTATCCAAGGTTTCAAATAATTTCCATGAGGTGTAAAAGAGTGTTCATTAAGTGGCAATGTTTCAAGCTAGTCAATGATAAAGTGTGCTTCAGTAGTCATGATTGTATCTTTAATATTTGGTTGGATAGGCAAGTTGATGGGTGTTGTTGATGATGTGATCATGTTTCAAAGGCCCTATAGGGTGTCAAGATTACTTGGATTTATTATATAAGTTCAAGGTTTCCATTTGTTTCATCCTTTTTGTCATCTAGGCCTAGTTGGTGTTTTTTAAATCAAACTGAGTGAGTAGATTGATGACATCAGCATTCACATATGTGAAGGTGTCAGAATAAAATGTCACATGAGTTTGTTGAGGTTTGTTCCTAGATAATGTGTTTAAAATTTTAGGTATTGAAATGGTGTCTAAAAAAATTTATGATAGTGCAAAGTTGGTCTCCCAAGCATATTTCTTTGTTTTCCATACTTAGCCAAATTTGCATTAAAAAGTAACTGTTGGAATTCAAATATTTGAATTTACAAAAGAAAACCAATTGTCATTATTTTGGATATAACTTTTGATTTTGGATGAATTTTATGGTGGTATGAAAATAAAAGTGGTATATAATTATAAGGGAAATCCAATAAAAATAATTTTGAGGTTTTATTGATTGTAGACCTACATTTATTTTAGTCTAAAGTTGACTGAGCGTTTAACCATCTTTTGCTAGTGACCCAAGAAGGATGTTTGAGTTTTTATTGATGGTGTTTGGATGTTTCAAGGTGTATTAGATATTTGATAGTGTTTTATACTCTTTGAGGATTGTATATATGTATTTTTTTAGTTTTACCAATCCATCTTCAATATGAATAATTAATTACAAGTTGACTTTTGATTCATTCATGGGGTTTCCATATACAAGTCAAATGTTTGATATGTTTTGCATATTTAAAGGTGTGTAGGGATGAATTTAATATTTTGAAGATGGGAAAGGGGTCATGTGTCATAAACCTATGTTCTTTTAAGTGGTCTTGTGTTCTTATTTTTTTTTTATGAAGTGATAAAAGGGTGAATAGGCCTCTATGGACCTAAAAGGGCTTCTTAGGCTTGACTGAAAGGTGTTGATGCTTAAGGATGATATATAAAATATATGTATGACATATGAATGTGATATTGATATTATTACAAGTGTGATATAATCCTAAAGGCTTTAAGCATGTCTCTTGTTTGACCAATAAGATGATGATCATGAAGGCTCTATAAAGATTATAATCAAAGATGAAGGTTTTTAGAGTAGAGATGCAAAGGATAGTGAAGTGTGATTGTTCTTGGTGGATATATTGAAGAGTATATTAGGTTAAGTAATTTATTATTGACCTATAGGTCATATTTATAATACTATAATAGTGATTATTTTAGGTTTGAATATTAAAGATGAGAGATGAAGTATAAAATGATCTAAAAGGGTGTTTTGGATACATTTCTCATGTGTGAAGACTTGAGAGAGTGTGAAGGATTGAATAAAGGTGTTATAAATTTTTTCTCCCTCATATTGAAAGGTAATAATATTTCTTGAGCTATTGATAATAGAGGTGTTATGTTGGTACTCAACATCTAGGATAAGTTGGTGCTTGTTCATGCTTAGGGGTGGTTGATCCTTATGAAGTGGGTGATTTAATAAAAGTCTCTTTTTTATCATTTATTATAGGACTGTAGTCCATGTTTTATTAGGATTAAGAGTGGTTTTTATTCTCCATGAGTGTTTCCAACATAATTCATGTGTTATGTGCCATTGATCTTGCATAGCTTTCTTTATCAATGGTTTATATGCTTCATGAATGTTTATGATTGAGTGCTTGAGAGTTTTAAGTTTTTGAATTGGATTTGAATTACTTGCATCACTGATTCACCTTACCCCTTTCAATTATTGTACCTCTAAAAAATTTCCCCCATTATTCAAGACCCCTTATAGAGCCATCAATCTACTATGAAGATTGGGTACATGCATAAAAAAGTAGGTATAATTATATGATAAAATGAGACCTCTTATCTAATATACTAGCCTAATGTAACCCAGTGGACCTCATTTATATTATGAGGCCAACTATGGAGTTTGATTCATGACTTAGAATATGAGATGTGATAAAATATGATGTATTTTAGTATGATCTAACTTATAAGGTTATAATTTCCTTTTAGTCATTACATTTTATTTTATTTTATTATATGGATTTTAAAATTTCATGGATTTTTCTATTCCTCGTTCATACAAATTTGGATAACCAATCAAGATTGAAATAAGTGACATACATAAGAGAGATTACAATTGATCAGTATAAAAGAGTACCAAAGATCATGATATCAAAAAGTTCCTAAACTTATTTACAAGTGTGAAATATCAAAATTGACCTATATATGCTTCTAATGAAATTATCGAGGGAAAGATGAATATCTTAGAATATTTTTTAATGTAATGAGTGGTATAATTATATATGATCACAAAGATGCAAGGTAGTGTAATGGAAATGGCATGGGCTATATTGAATATATTTAAGTCACTCACAGGATATAATATCTTACCAAATAGTTAACAAAAGTACCTATGCAAGTAATGATCATCTCAAAAAGAGGGAAAATAAGGAAATGAAAGTGAATCTTGATAAAGAGGACCCATAGGTGTTATTTAAGTTCTAATGTTTA